>VXBC01007359.1:739777-792225 GCA_013399945.1 Ploceus nigricollis
GGGGGTGTTTTTTTTTTTTTTTGTTTTTTTTTTTTTTTTTTTTTTTGGGTTTTTTTTTTTTTTTGGCTTTTCTTTCTTTTTTTGATTCAATGTCCGTTGGAGTTTTGATAGATTTATGTGATTTTCTGTTCTTATATACAGAAGAAATATTTTCTCTGAGGGTGGTGAGGTATTGGAACAAGTTTCCCAGGGAAGTTTTGGATACTCCATCCTTGGGAATGTTCAAGGCCAGGCTGGATGGGGCTCTAAGCAACCTGCTGTAGAGGAAGTGTCCCTGCACACAGCAGCAGATTTGGAAGTAAATGATCATTAAAGTCCCTTCCAACACAAACCATTCCATGATTCTATCATTTTTACAGGGAGCCTTTAGAGAACCTGCATTAAACAGATAGATTCCTGTCCAACAGATACCCATATGGATGACTAACACATCAAATACAAACTCAAAAACCAAACCAACAACACAAAAAATAATGCCTGGTTTAGAAGCAACAGGTTAGATTCGAAGGCTGCAGATGGCTTTCCTGCATATCTGTTATTCTATTCTATTCTGTGACTTTGCTGAGTACAGCTGGGATGAGAGTTGTTAGTGCTTGGTCTTGTTCTTCAAGTTCAATGCAGTCTATATAGACTACATTTGGGTAATGCTTAGGAAATAGATTATATTCCACAGGCACTCTTAAGGAATAAAGCTGTAAGAAATACTGAAGAATACAGTTATATAAATGTCAACAAGAGGGAAAATTTCCAGTTTAATACAGATACTCCCAGAGAAACCTGTTTATCATTTCTCTTTTATATTTTGAGGTCTGTTTGGTGGCTCAGCACAAAAACACTGCTGCCACTCAATACTTACAAGTTGTAATGCAGGGATATAATCCCTTGTATTTATTCAAAGATCCCTGGGTGGATCAACAACAGGTATGTCCTTGAGCTGTGCATTTGGAAGGTGATAGGATCAGTAGAATTGTCTGAGAATGGGTTGAGCACACAGGCAAGGTATTGCTTTCATCCTGTTCACGAAGGCATTATGACAGAAAGTATCTATCCCTTGGTAATATTTCCATCCCTTCCTCTCTGTAATGAAATACTTCTGAATAAATGGAATTATTTTGAAACTAGCCATGCATTGTGCTCTAAATCAAAACATGTCTATGATATAGCTCCAAACCCACAAAAGCTGTGGGAGAAACTGAAGATGCTCATAAAAAAAAGGATTTACACAAAACTTCACTTAAAAAATTGCTTGGAAGTAATGACGTGCCTTGCTAGGATTCTTCACACTCTTATCCTGTCCTGGTATAAATGACAGCATCATCAATAATTCCTTAATCACCTCAGTAGTTAGAATATCCCATCTGCCTCCTGCTGAAACAAGTGTGATGCTTGGGGTTTAAATGGAATGCAAAGGAAATTTGTCCTCTTACTTTCTCCATTCTTAACTTCTAGAAAAAAGGGCCACCAGAGGAAGCTGTTGAGAGTTAAGGGCCTTGGCCTGCTCTGAACAATTCAGACAGCCTAGATTTCCCCAATGACTTTCCTGTATGGAATAATATTTTCCCTCTCCCAGTGTTTGTTCTCTCCAAGATGAGTGTATCATGAAAGTTGTATGGATTTTACTCTGTAATAAGTCTCTCAAAAATAATCATGATAGGTTTAGCTGTTTTTAAAACACAGTATGTTTGTCTGATGAGGCACAGTTCAGCTATTCATGGATTTCTGGCAAGATATACCATGAGTTAATATGTCATCCATACTGAGATGAAAGACATTGATAACGAAGAAACTGTGCTAATGCACAGCCACTAATATAGAGCATCTGTTTGAAATTAATGGAAATACAAACAATATTACACCCTGTTGATATCTCAGGACTACACTGTTGTATATTTTCAGCACATACATTTTCTGAAAAAATAATTTGTGGTACTCTGCTCTCCACTGACCTGTATCCTCTACTTCTGTTCACTCTAATTGGCACTTACAGGTCTGGGCCCTTAAAACTGGCACAAAAATGAATTAATGTGATGTGTTTTAAGCTTCTGGTCTTATCACGGTTTAATTACAAGAATAAATTAATTTTGAATATTTTTATATACTTAAAAAACCCTCTTACTTTAAGAACCAAAAAGGGGTGATCATTCCATTCTCATTACATCCCCAAAATTGCCATGAGAAATAAAATAATTAATATCTGTGCTTATTCTTTATCATTAGTCTTTGTCCTAAGAATGGATTAATGAGAATATTCAATGAAAGTCAGAACATCCTGGCATTCACTTCTGTGAAAACTCATCCTCGTGTCAAAGACTGTAATGAGGACTGAAAGAAGCATACAATTAATTCACAGCAACCTTAAGTTGCAGTGAGAAAATAGTACATCATTCCAGACTGATGACCATGATCTGCATATGAGAAAATGAAGGATTAATATGAGAAGACTGAAGGAAGAGCATTTAAAGTCTGAATTATAAAGCCTTTGTTTGATGGTGTGTCATTTCAAAATCCACATTTGCTTTTATTGACTACAGTTTTCACTCCATTCAGTTTATTTTCACCTCTCCTTCCCAGACGTTCCTTCAGAACTAAGCAATTATCTAGCAAACTGATTTTCGTCACGTCTCCCACGTAAGAGGCTGTCAAGAAACAAAAGAAGATGAAACTTTTTGTATTCCACAAGAAGGGCTAAGAAATAAGAACACCATGAAGGCCTTTAGAGAAATTTCCTTGATACCTATGGTTTTGAAACAAACCATTTTGGCCCTGTATATATATCTTTGGGTATTCTTTGCTGCAGTGATTAAACCATGTGGTACTGTTAGTGCCATGGTGATGTTTGAGGTTGGACTCCATGACCTGGGAGGCCTTTTCCAACCTTAATGATTCTGGGATTCTGTTAGGGCTGCTCATTTTCTGAAGTGTTCACAGCCACTGTGAGGAGAAAGAAACACTGATTAGTTCAGTGGTTTCCTAAGGCCTTGTGTTGTGTGAGTTGTGGGTATTATTTCTGATCATTGTCCTCACAGTGGTGTGAGTGTTGCTGGCTTTGAATGGCAGGTACTGATATAAAATAATATATAGTAGCAAGAAATTAAATGAGCACATCTCCTCGAAAAATGTTTAAAATGGGTGCTTTGCTTTTGATTAATAATTAACATTGCTTAGTTTCTCTAGGCCTGAAGGAATTATTACAGCAGCTCGCCTGTTCCATTATACTACAGGTAGTACCAGTTTTTCATTATTAAGCCCTGTATTTTTAGTTTGTTTGGTAATGTGGCTATAAACATTGATTCCAGCCGTGAACTTGCCAGGAAAAGATCTCAGCTTAGCAGAGACTTAAAAAAAAAGATTTTAATTTTTAAATAGTTCAGCTACTTGATAGTTAGTAGGGGGAATGGAAGCCTGGGATAACTCTTCAGAGAGAGAGCAAGTGATCAGAGCACGGCCTTCTCACTGAATATTATGCTTTATATTGTTTACTTCCTGTCACAAAAAAAATGCTGCTGGAAGATAAGCAGAGAAAGTTGGGGTGAGGAGCATGACAAAGAAGAGACTTCATATTCTTAATGAATATCTGGTTCAGTACTAAAATAATGCAATTCTTACTGTAGTTCTTTGTGGCTCCTGATATGGAGGTCAGAGCTCAATTTAAATTGAGAGAGAAAAAAATACTGGCCAGGACTGGGGAGAAGAATTTTTACTTATGGACCATCACTAATAAATGTGGCATCCAGTGAAAAGATAAGAGGCAGTGAGCACAAAGTGAAATACAAAAAATTCTAATTAAATATAAGAAAAAATGCTCTGACTGCAGGTGGTCAGACATTGACAAAGGTAGTCTAGAGAGTTTGTGGAGTCTCTACCCTTGGAGCAATTTAAAGCCTGACTGGGCATGGTCCTGGTCAACCTGCTGTAGCAGACCCTTCTTTGGGCAGGGGAGTTGGGTTAAAGAATCTGCAGAGGTGCTTTTCAACCTCAGCTGTTCTATGTTTCTTTGAATAATAATGCTACTATAAATAAATAGATTTGGAACAAGATTAGGACTTTGGTGCTTTCTCAATTTTGCTTTGCCTTCTGCCTGGTGGAACAGCCTGAGTGAGGATAGAGGTTGACAAACATCTCCCTGGATGGTTATGCCTCTAAAATTCATGGTGAGTTTTAATCCTCCTGCTATCCGTGTGAACTACTCAAGTAATACAGAGTCACTTTTTAGTTACCTATGGCAAACTGTCTTTGAAAATCCTTTGAAGGCCTTAACCTGGCTGCTTTTTTTTTTCTTTTTCTTTCTCAGTGATTTCTAGCAGGATCTATCCTTGAAGTGAGAAGGAGGGTGCAAGAGGAGGCAAGCATTTCAAAGATACTGGTGAGATTTTGGGAGATTTTCTGCACTTTTCTTCCTGTAACAAACCCCAAAGGGCTACGAGTACCAGAGGTGTAACAAATAAGTGAGACAGGACTGAGATTTTGAGTACTACTGCTAGAATTGTTCATGTATTGAACATTGCCCTGTCAGTGGCTCAAATGCAGAAATAACCCTAAGAACAGAGGCTAGCTGTGAGCTGAGTGATTCCAGAGGGTTTAATGCAACTTTTGCTGAAGTTCTTCATACTACTAACTACAGATGCTCATATTCTTTCATATCCTTCCAGGAGCAAAGGATCTGACATCACACAGAGCCACCATTGGATGTGAACAGCAGCTACTGAAGAGCATTTTCCCAGCATTACAGACCTCCAGAAGGACTAAGGCAGTGATGTTAGAGGGGTTTACATTTTCCCATTTGACCAGCAGCTTCATGTTCTGACCCAGAAACTTGACAAAAATTCTAGCATCCTTGATAGAAGCCCAGCATGGGAGCCTGAAGAAGAACCTAATTTGACATAAATATGCAAAAAGGCTACTATGCTGGGCAAAATTAGGAAGCCAAACTCTTCACTTAGGATATCATCAAGGAAAATGTGTAGTGATGAATTAGTTACGTCATATAGGTTTATTCTTTGACAACAGTCCCCTCTTTTTCTTCCCCTCTGAGCCTTTCTCTAGTGCAAAACCATGAGACTTTGAAAGCTGCACCCCAGTCCTTGCAGGAATTAGACAAAATCACAGCCCAAGATGACCTTTGAAAACTGAAATTTCCTTAGACCACAATACAACTGGTGAGTACATTTTGACACAACCTCTCTTTGATTTCTTCACTTACATTTTAAAAATAAGACCACTGTAAAACCTAACTTCTTTTCCTCCCTTTTCATCTTTTTCCGTTCTGGAGTAACACACACAGAGACAGCAGTGTTCCAAGTAAGGTTTTTTTTTGTGTGCATGTGTGTGTGCATTAAAATGATACATTTATTTAATGAAGACACCTTGGGGCTCAAACCTCATCTTGAAATCACAATATAAAAAATTAAATACATGTATAGTGTGTGTGAATGGTTGCCACTGAAATCTGTGAAAGGAAACTGAAAATATCAGCTACACACATACCTAAGAAATAATTTTTTAAATTCCTGTGATGATACAGTGTCTTAGCATTATGACTCTGGTAAAAAAATAGTGAGTTTTGTAAAGGGTTTTAACAGTGAAATATTCAGTACAACCTTCTCTTCATGGTTTTCCTTGCATGCATACATGGTTTGTTAAAGGGAGAATTGCTTCCTTGTGTGATTCTGCAGTGTTTAGCACAAAAAAACACACACGAAATATTTGGGGGATCTTTGCTCTACTTTGGAGCATGCAAAATTGTAAATAGCAATTGACAAATCTAAAAGCAAGTTACATTTAGTAAGGTAATCACAGAGGAAATCACAAATTTAACTAAGGATTGTAACATCTCATTGTATGCTAATCCAGTTCTTGCAGGTACTTTGCCAGCTTGGAGAATTCAGATCACATTGAGGATCCAAGTTCTTTATGCAATGCATGGGCTGAGTTAAGTACCAAAGAGAAAAATTCATAAAGAATGTAATTCACTTGTGGGAATAAGGAGAGGAAGGTGGACCAAGTTGGCCAGAGCAGTTAACGAAAATTAGCAAGGAAGGATCATGGCTTTGGTTCTGCCCCTTGAACAGAAGTTCCTAACTCTGTGGTTAGGTGCTTTGCTTGAAATAGAATTTTCTCAGAAAAGCAAGGGAATATTGTTTACTCACATGCATATTCAATTCTGCAGAAGTAATTATTTATTAAAGTGAAGAGTAGCCTGGTTATTTTTTTCTACATCTTTGACTAAACACCCTAAAGCAATGGGCAACAGATTTGATATTTTCTTTGGCTCTTTTGTTGTATGGTATGTAGAAAAAACCACATGTTCTTTGAGCTTGTTCTATGGAGAACAAAACCTGGATGACAAAATATGCAATCTCACCTACACTGAGTAGGTTGATGATAAAACACCTTTCAGCTACTATGCTACTTCCTGGGAAGTAGCCCACCTGAGCATAATTTTGGAGGGCTGAGACTGTGCATTTGTCAAGGGAAAGACCTTTAGCATACTTTCCTCCCTCCACAGTATTATAGCAGATTCTTCTGTTGTATGTATATGGCTGCTCTTCAAATGGAATGAAGAAGTTACTCATCCTAACAGAAATTAATTTTCAACTTTACTGTAATTGAAATCTAATCTTTGTCTGGAAACAAACCTTTATTGAGCAGTGCTTTACAGCTAAGGAGCAGAAATCAACCTCTGTGGCTTTCAGTAAGCTACAACACATTTAACTGTGTGCACTAAGAGAGACCCATCCTAAAGTCTGGCTCCAAGGAAGGAAATATATGTTTTTTGTGCAATCTGCTGAAGCCAAAGAATTGATCTTAGGACCGAGTTACCCATATAGATGCTATTCAACACTGTTCTAGTGCTACCATAGAAGTGAACAAAAAGATGTGCTCTTCTAAAAAAAAAAAAATCTTGTGCATCCCTGCTCTTTAAAATGTCTTTGTGAGAGACACTGTTTTTTTGGATGTAACAATAAATTCTATGAATGGGAGCTGTGAGTTTGCATGCATGTGTTAGTTTCACATAGTACTGAACACAAATATCTGTTCCAGAGCCCTTCTGGGAACAGATTTATTAAACAAAAAGAATAACTCATTTTGTGGAAGGAAAAACATTGTCTACTGTCAATGTTATTACAAATAAAGCTTGAATTGTTTCTTTTCAGTTTTTATTTCAGTTTATTGCATTTCCTTCAGTTAGTGGCATTCTGGTGAACGTGATGAAAATCTTGCCTCCTGCAAGAGTACGTGTGTGAACCATAACCGAAATCCAGTTTTGTCAAAGTTTTTGGAAGTGTGAATGTTCATAGAACATTCAGAATAGTTTGGCACAATCTCCAGTGTGAACACACATGAAAATACTAGTTAATACTATCAAAATGTGACATTTTGTTGTTTCTGTTTTCATTTATAGATCCTGCCTGTTCTGCAGCTGTTCCTTGTTATACAAGCTGACTAGAAACTGAAGAATAAACATGAGGAAGAAAAGAATAATAGTACTATCTTAATCTGCTCTTTTGATTTTCCAAGTTCATATATCAGCCCTTTGCAGTAAATGTATGTCTTTCTAGTACAAATCTCATCCAAGAGCACTTCCAAGTTGATTATTCTAATCAACAGACCCAGCAGACTGATGTTCCCCACCAAGTGTCTGTTACTCCTGACTATTTTTTTTGGTTTTTTTGTTGGTTTTTTTTTAAATTTTTTTNACCCACCCAAATACTTACATCTGAATATTTTGAAGTCTACAAATACTATATTGCTGGAAGTAGGGAAAGGGGAGAAGAGGTGATTGGTTTGGGCCAAAGGTGCTTAGGGGATAAAAAGTTTCTAATGAGAAGTTATTGCATGCCAACTTCTCTTGTTAAGTTTTTTGCACCAGATTTTTAAAGTGCAGAACTTCCCACCTGTCTTATGTTGTGCTATAAAACACCATAGCTCTAGATGGGAGGTAGGGGGTTTGTCCACAATCCTGTTAGCTGAGCTGTGCAAGCATTGATCCTTATTAGATAAAAAAATATGAGAAATGTTACCCATAAAGTGTCAGTGTTCCTTATGAACTGTGTTCCTTTCCTCAATAGTGCATTGCCATCAATTCCTCAGCTAATGCCTCCATGCCACCTGGGTGGGAACCATCCTGCTCTTCACATCCACCTGCTCAACACCCACACTACACAGAGAGATTTTGGATCCTTTCAAGCAAACCATTAGAAAATTTTGTATGGGAGCAATGGTGAGAGGGATGAGATTGAGGAGGCTTCTTGAATTGTTCAGCACAATCTGAAATGTGTGAGTATGTCTCAGGACATACATGGTTCAGTATTCTAAATGGCTAGATGGGGAATGATTTCTTTTTCCTTCATTAAATTTGGACTCATGGCTTATGAAATATTGAGCAAAATGGCTGTACCTTCACAGCTACCACATGAGCTTGGAGTGGGGTTCTCCAAGTGAACTGTTTCTGAAACGACACAATTTTGGTTCTTAGTAAATCCGCTTCAAAACCACTATCAATGACAACCAAAGAGCATCAAATCAAGCTGAAACCAATCGTAGCTTGTGGTTCTGAGATGTCCATTGCAATTCCAAGTACTGGGTTGTTTGCTGGGATTTTTTCAGGCAGGGAGTGCCATGGTGAGTGGTGTTTGAAAAGGCAGTCTAGGGAGTGTTTCACTGTGCTGTCTGTCTCAGTCTGTATGAGGCAGAATTGATTTCTTACATTGGCCAAAATGTCTTGCTAAGGAGAGAGACGCTGAAACTTTAGAATTCCTTTTTCTCCTGTTTTGGAAATACAACATCAAGCTGTAGAATCCAAAACTGTTGGATTGGTGGCGTGTGAAATCTTTTCATTCTGGAAAAAACATAGGCATGGCTCATAACACTTGCTAATGGCTAATAATAAAAAAATAGGCATGGCTAATAACTGGGAGAGACCATAATTTCATACAGTGTACATATAATAAGAGACTGCTCCTGCTCAGATGCAGTAGAACAAGCAGAGAGTAATACAAAGTAAGATAATTTTGAGTTATTAGCCCAAATTTTAGGACAAGAAACATCTCAACAGATGACATGTGTGTCAGAGCTGGGAACCAGAGCCAACAGACTGCATCAATCACAGGGTCAATTGTTCTGATTTTAAGAGAAGGAATTGTACAAGTAGCCTTCTAGAGCTTCACATAAGTATCAGATTGTAATTCCAGCTTTAAATTTCTTACTTAAACCAAACCCCAGATCCAAGCCCCTTGAGGGTCTCTCAGCACTGCTAATGCACCCGTCAGTGCACATTCCAAACAGCATGTGTATTCAGCAGACAATAGGGATTGTTGTGGTGGCAGGCAAAGTATGCAGTGGGTTGCAGTAGCAGGGATCATATCCCATATATTTTTAATATGATGTATGGCTCATGTTTCAAAAACTGATTATAACTAAAATTAGGGTATAAAATATGACTTTGATTAATATTTGCATCCAATCTAATGCCTTCATTTGTTCTGTAGTTTCATTTGAAACAATCCTATGTACAAAATGTTATGTCAGCTGAAGCTTAGCAACTGTTATTTATCTCTGGAAACTTCTCAGCAGTTTACAATATTTAGTTAGGATATTTGAAGAGACCTAAAGGATTATTATAAAGAAGCAAAGCTAGGTTTGGCAAGGAGCCTTTCTTTTGTCTCTGAGACCTTCTGCAGTAAATTTAGAACAGAAGAGCAGTTCTCTGGAGTAAAAATATATGTATTGCTGGCTACAAGTGTATGTTTGCTGCTTCACAATTTTAGAATTAGATGATGGACTTATTTAGTAGACATTGGAGAGTAAAAAGTAAAACCTCTAATTTAAAACATTCCACATTACCACATTCCAAGAAAAACATGGACCGGTGAACAAAACCAGCAGTATTGTAATAAGAAAACAACTAGGTGCATTTTTTCCAAAACCTAAACCCAGAAATGTAAATGTATGAGTTACTGGCTAAAAAATCCCATTTTCATGTCTCAGTTTCTTCATGAACTGAAAAAAAACCAACTTAGGCTTCAGAAAATTAAAAAAAATAAGATCTAAGACTCCAGGTCAAGGTTTAGAGCACAGTTCTGATATAATAAAAATATTTTTTGAACTTAAATATTGATTTTTTTAAAAAAAATTCAAATGTGTGGTTTTTTCTTTATAAGTGATTTAACATTACAGCATTTTTTAAATGTAAAGGTAAGATACTTTTGGTAATTTTAAAAAATAATTTTAATCCATGACTGCTATTTAGATGCTTTCCAGCCCTGCTTGCTACAGCATCAGCTTAATTTGAGTTTTACAGAATCATAACTGCAATAATGCATGGAAGTGAGACTGGAAGATTGTGGGAAGATCAAAGAGACAGAAAACTTGATTCTTGAATCCCTGCTCTTATGAAGAGTGCTGAAGATGCTTTGCTTTGACTTTCTTAAGGGATTTGCAGAACAAGAGGATCTGTACCTGTGCAAGAAGGCACAGATGAGAGGAAGACAGGTACAGATCCTGGCACACAACTGCAGAGATACTTGTTTTTACTAAAGGAAGGCCTTGAATATGGATAAAAACCATTGTGAGGAAGGCAGGGCGTGTACATACAAGACATTGGAAATCTGAGGTATGATTTCCTCCTCCTGGACATCGATGTACTGCTTGGTGTAGCTCACCCTCTCTTGAATATTTAAGAAAATACTTGTGATCAGAGAGAAGATGGATCAAAGCATCAATAGCTGTGCGAATGACACAGATAGAAGAAAGGATGTAGCACTGAGAGATGCTTTTGAATCAACAAGGCTCTGCACTACTGCTGTGATTTTAGCAGGAGGATATTCTTTTCTAAACTCATAAGGACTTTCCTCCGGTAGTAGTCCATGTCTCTAGATAGGCATCAGCTGCTTTCTATCAGGCAATTTATCTTATGCCTAATCCTTCTTGCTTTATCCACATGGAAGGAACAGAAGAGGATTGGACTACTACTCAGTGGCTGGTACATCTGTATGATTCTACTGGTATGTTCTGATCTCTAACATGTTAGAGTCAGTCACTTCCCTGCGGCAGCTTTCATAGATCCCTGCTCCTGATTTCATATTTAGTTATCTCCCTATGGCCCAGAGTATCTCATGAGGGTAAAATATTGTTTTAAAATAATATTTCACCTTTGAAAGGGTGATGGGGCAAAGGGTACTGGATCCAGGCTTGCTCAGCTGTTTGAGCTCTTGCTGTTTATTGATGGATAGATCAATATTAATCAGATGGACACTGCATGTAAAATATAATCATCTTTGTGATTACATCTTTTATCTCCCTCTTGAAAATCTAGGCAGAAGGCATCCTCTTAACAATGTTCAGTGCTTTGTACAACTCCATGACGGACCAGAAAAAACCACCAAAATGTGGTGTGTCAAATGCAGCTCCCTTGGGAGGGTCAGTGTGACTGCTCCATTATGTGCCCTGACCTTCATTGCCTGAAGGACGAGGAGTTTTGTTCTTGGATCTGTTTCTTTCAACCTCTGCCTTCCCATTTTGACATGTGTTATAAATACAAGTGCCATAAATAGCTGTTTAAATAACCAGCATGTATTGTTTTATTGCACTTGCTATGATGTGCAGGGAAAAGATAGATCTTTATTACATGATTAGAAGTACATTAATTAAACTATAGCCCTTCAAGGTAAGAAATATGGCTTGAAGAATAATATCTTCATATTTAGAAAATATGGAATCCTATTCCAATTTAGCCATAGATTTTTTTATGTAATAATAGGATGAATCACTTAACAGTTATGAGTTCACCTGATAAAACAGTGGTATGAGGTTAAGCTGATGCTCCTAAACTGCTTGGGAATGCACACAGCAGGTTGCAAAGTAGTCCTGACTGAAAAACCTCCACCCCAACATCTACAGGGGCACATTGCTTACTGTGCCATAGTGCCAGAACAGTGAGCTTTTCCATGTTGGAGCTTACTTTTGGGAATGTATAGCATTAGTTCAGCAAGGCAGTGGACCATAAGAAAAGTAGGTCACAGCTACTGGGATGGATAAGAGGGTTATTTCTTGGAGTCCAGTTTCTAAGCTGGATGTCTAAAGTCTTGAGGATTTTAAACAAGTTTGTATCCAAAGAAATTCCATATATATACTGGGTTATTACCACTGCAGAAGTGTTAATTCAAAACCAGCGTCAATTCATGCTCACAGGTTTACTGAAATACTGTCTGTATTCAAAGTTTTCTCTTCTAGCCTTTGGCCTCTTCTCATTTTTTTTCCTCTTCTGTTTTCACCTCCATTTATATGTGCTGCATTTTCCTTCCCTTACTCCTTTTCCTTTCACTGGTCTCTAAGCAGGAGATGGAACAGGTTATGTTGTTTGGGTTTGGACCAATATTTTTAATATCTGATGTTCAATTCTTTTAAATTAGGCAAAACTTATTGCAACCAAGAAGTGGAAGCATCTTTAATTCAGCGGACACACAGGTTATTGTTACAAGAACTGCATCTGTGGTTGATATCCTGCTAAGTGATGCAGTTATTCCACATTGCTAGGAAGATTGGAGTGCAAAGCACACCCACCATAAGGCTTAAGGCATCATGCAGTATGAAAATATTTTGGAATACGTACCACAGTAAAAGTCTAACATCTAAAGAGAAAAAGAAATTCAATGCATGGAGTCCAAATGAGATGAAAGTCTGTTTAAGAAATTTGTAAAAAATATAGTAAGTCTGAAGCCAATTAAATATATTTTTGGTTGTGACCTAAGAAACTATCATGCTTACTGCATTACAATTGAATAAAATAGGAAGCTGGGTTATTGTCTGAATGATAAACTCTTTGTGAGACATTGAAGTTCACTGCAGATTATTCCTGTGTTTTCCCTCACATATCTGTACTATGATTTTATGAGTTGCAAGCAAAATGTGCACCTCAAGTCACGCACTCTTAAAAAAACCAGCAATATAATCTATTTAGAGAAGGCCTGAAGCATTTTCAGAAACAAGTGCATCATTTTTAAAGTTTTTCCATGGGGAATTACTTATAAAAATATGTATCTTTTGGGATTTGTACCAGGATATTTCTTAATTATTGCTGACATGCCCCCCATAACACCATAAGCTCCCTCAAAGGGCAGGAAAAGAGAATCGGTCTCCCTTAATCACCAAGTATAAACCAAATAAATTTAGCAGATACCTCATGCTATCGAGGCAACAAATTGATACATTCAGAGTTGCCTAATGACTTAAATGTACAAAAACTAACAGGAAAAAATAGTGCTGCATGTTGTCAGGTTGAAACCTCAACCTTTTTTTTTTTTTTTTAGGGCACTTTCCAGAGCTACCCACTGGCTCAGAAAGCTGCAAGTGGGGTGTAACCAAAGGTTTTCTAATCAGTCAGAGGGATCACTTGTGTCAAAGAGGTAGCTAAATTGACTTGCAGGTGTAGTGAATGAGGCCTTCAAGGTATCAGGAGAGGGGGCAAGTCCTGAATGTATTTAATATCTAGAATAGCATTTTGAAAACTCGAGTTTTCTTGCTATTTTGGACATTTTAACAATAAAGACTAAAACCCAAGGATTTCCACAAAGAATTGGTGTAGAGTATCCGTGAAGGGTGCTATATGTTCATCTTCAACTTTGTACAACTCCCCTGAACATCCAACCTCTGTTAAATCAAGTATAACGTGCAATTTTGGTCTATATGACTATTTTCCCCCTGTTTATCCTCATCCATTGATTTGTGTTGAGTTCTTCAGGTAGGAATAAACTCAATACTTAAAAGAAGTTTTCTAGCATGGTTCCATATTTTTATGCACTGGTAGTATGACAGCTTTGTAGAGTCCCAAGGGGCACTGAGGTTACATTGCGCTATTTGCTTTATAAATTTTTAAAAGAGACAAAGCCACTCCAGGTTGTCCCTTGCTATTAAAACTGTATTTGGCTATGAGAGGGAAGAAACATAACCATGTGCTTTACATGTAATATATCAAAGCCATCCATCAACACCAGCTCACTTGAATCTTGTCTGAGTTTGAAGTCCTGTGTTTTGCAGAAAAGGGCTTGAAACCAGATGAGTTTTATGACAAATGTTTCTCACAATGTTAGATGCAATCCTTGTGCATTTATTTATATTTTTATCCTGGAGAACATTTAGATTCTTATGGGAATGGGAATTCATTTCCAACTGACTTTAAATAAAGTTATGAGCCCTGAATCTGCATAGGGTTCAATAACCCTTGCACACAGGGTTTTAGTACAGAAGGAGACACTTAAAATCATTGTCAAATTACACACAGGCCTTCACACTTGCACATACTAGAAGTAAAATTTGTTTTGTGCTTTTACTTTTCTGTTTATTGTTATTTTTTCTGACAATTTAAAGTAATAAAATACTGATGTCCTTTATCTATACAGGAACATGTAAAATATTATAATTACTGTGGTGATATTAATCCAAGATTATTTAATCCAGTGATTTGCTTTATACAATGTACTTTTAAATTTTAATTTTCCAATGCTTCAGCTAAGAGATGAAGGGGGCTGAATGAGAGCCTTGTTCTGCTGCAATCTCTAACGTTTGCAGTTCAAATTTATCAGTCTGTTTTATTGTTATAAATACAGACTCAGACACCATAACCTTTCTCTGTATGCATCTGATTCTACTACTTTTGCCTTATGAGTATTTAGGAGTTGTCTAAATAGAAGACTTTTGTTCAGGTACGTTTTAATGCTCTTTGGAACAGACTTGAAAGACATTTAATGCTTTATCCGCAGGAAAAATTATATTTAATTTATTGTTGCCGCTTCAAAACTCCTCTAAATCCCTGTTCAGTCACCTGCTCACCCTGGAGCCAACTAAGGTTCACAGCTACTAGATTGTTGCCCAGTAAAGTTCCTAAACACGTATTGTTAAAAATTTGTTAAGTAAGATTGCACAATAGGCTGATTCCATGTCTGGGGCTTGAATTTTGGAAATTTGACTTCTGGGTTTCTAAATCAATCAGTGTGTCTATTGTTTCACATATAAATATATTATATATATGAGGGAACAATAAAGGCAAACCAAAAGAGTATTTTAAAGTTCTTTATTAAAAAAAAAAGAACACTTCTCAACACTGAAAAACATGACCTTTCATTCCTTTCTTGGTCTGAATTAAAGAAGAAAAAACTTGCAGCTGCAAAAAAACTCCAAGATTTTTGTGCCTTATAAAAAGATAACATAGAAATCTTTTTGCTCAAGATTTTTAAGAACTTTTAAAACTTTCCCAAAATATTGTCATCTCAAACATCCCTGATGTCACAAGCTTGCATTGTCACCAGAGTAATTTGAGTCATCATCCACAAAAACAGTACAGCCAGAGAAATGAACCATTCTTGCAAAGAACACACATCTAATATGACACTTAAAAATCCTTGAAGTAAAAACAAAAACTTCACTATTTAAGGTCTTATTTGCAAGTTAAGGCATCCAGTTTAACAAACTCAAATGCTTATTTTTCTGGAGTCTCCCTGCAGGATCTACATAGTAACTTATGTTTATCTAATAATTTTGTATATTCACTTTCCTGAAAATTTATTTTCATACTTGATACTTTTATTTCATAAACTCTTTGTTCACTCAAGTTATATCTCACTTTTCATTTAAGTACATATATTTTTTTGACTGAACAACCCTGTTACCTGATGTCACCAAACAGACCAAGCTCTCTCCCAGGGGGAAGGCTGTCTCCATTCTGAGAATTGCTGGCAGCAGTCTTAGTCAGAAATTCCCATTTCTTTAAGGGTTTTTTATACTTTTTGATTTTTCCTTCTTTTTTTTNTATGTAAATGCACTTCAGTAAACAAATAATCTTACAATCCCCCAAAAATCCCAGGGTTTATGCTACTGTTTCATATCACACGAGGGTGTTAGGCCCACTGCCAATGTTAATCCATTACATATTAGAAACCTAATACCTCTCAGATGTATTAGGCAGCCTACCAATACAGCCGTTCTGTGCTGGAATTTGGCTTAATTCCTGATAGTCATCCCTTTGCACTTCTCCAGCAAGGAGAAGGCTGGGATTCCTAAGAACTTGTCATTGGTGGCTGCTTAGATTTTTGGTTGCAGTGGAGTTTCACTAAAGCTGTTACTGGAGCCATAGGCTTTGCCATCCAGACTGCAGTGGTCACTACTGAAAAACTGCAGGTTTCATGCCACAGAGTCAGAACATGCTATATTTGCCAGCATATACCACAGTTATTTCCTTTCCTAAGCCTGTGGAAATAGACACAAATGATAATTGTTAGCAAATGTTGTGTGCTGTACTGTTTGCAGAGAGGCTTACATAATTAATGAGCAGCCCAGAGATACTGATAATTCGCTGAATTATTGTTAGTTTGAAACACCTCAGCACCTGTTTGCTTTTTTTATCAATCTATCTTTATGAAGCTTTGAAAATGATGTTACAATGCCACCAACATACAAAGCAAGCAGTGATTTTTGTTTCCTGGATTCCATGGACTCCAGGGGAAAAGCAGTATCTACTGATTTATTCAGATGAAGCAAACATTCCATTTTAAAATATAAATGGGTGTTAACAAATCTTAGCCAGCCTCTAGCCTGATATTCCTGTTTAACATAGTCCTGCTTTAAATTGTATCATGATATCATGGTCCTAAATTGTGAGGACACTAAAAGAATCCATTCCAAGGGCTAGATGCAATTTCAAGGCTTTTTCTCCCTTAAATTCTCTTCATGCCAGAGGTGAATATAAGCTAACTGAATTATTTCACCCTCTACATCATCAGCCAAACAACTTGAAGAGCAGTTGCCGTTTTTAGATAATTAATACTCTAAATCAATTCATGTTTATCTGGGTGTCCCTTACGCAATCTGTTTCTGTTATCCAACACAACAGCTGGGTATAATTTATTTCTGGCTTATCTGGCAGCTTACAGGCATAGTTAAACTTATGTATTCTTCAAAAGTGTTGGAAAAGAGTTACCATGAAAGTATCCCGTTTCAGCAGAGAGTTCTGTTTTGTCTGAGTTGTGTTGGATATTTTGTACCTTTTTTTACCCTACCTAGGAGCCTCCAGACGCCTATATATTTTGTAGGACAGGAAAATACCATCAGATTATATTCCCAGTATTTACCCAGCTAACAGCTTCATAGGATAGAGCTGAAATTTTGGGAACATGCACAAGTGTACTTAAGAAAGGGATTTAACTGACAGAGCTGTAGAGCTGTAAACCACAGTCACAAGTGTGACTTCAGTTAGGTCAAAATGAGGAAACACTGTCAGGTGCTGCTCTGCTTAAAGGAATTAAAGATTGGGCTGAGGAGGGGAAAATGGGGAGCTGACTGGGGAATGGGTGTCAGAGTCTGCCTAAGACCTTCTGCAAATCTGGTCTGAAGATGTTGTGCTATGAGTGGAAGGCACAGCAAAGCTCTTTGACAGCCTTGACAGCGGCACTTGAGGAGGAGTGTGACAGGAGTGGTGAAAGGAGTGCTTCACACTTGTGGTCACACACCTATTCCCACGTGAGTGTGCTCCAGGTTTCTGTACATCCTACCAGTGACCAATGGCATGGATCCATCTGCATGATGCTTTTAACAGCTTTAAAACACGTGGAATCCAATATCTTCTTCTGGCTGCCCATCCGTGTCTGACAGGATGTGCAGCACTGCTGGCCAGAAAGCCTGATTGACTTTTGGTGTCCTGGGGGCCAAGGCTCAAAAGGCAAAGAGGAAGACTGGCCCAAAATTTCTAATCAGCAATGAAAAAAATAAAGATCAATCTCATTCAAGTGAAAAGTTAATTTGAAAGAGATACTATGTATTTATGAATATTATTAAACAAATCTACCAAAATATTAGTAAAGCTCATTTTTCAAAAGAAACTTACGTGCATGGAGTGAAAAATGTTTGTGTTTAAAAGTTGCTGCAGTAGATTTTTGTTTTGTAAAACACATTTCTTAAAAAAAAGAACATGCCATATAAACACAAACATGCACACACACACATCTGCACACACATACTTCCCAAACCCGTGAGATGTCTGCTTGAAAGATGTCAGTTCTTTCAGTGACTTAAAGTTTCTTCAAGGCAGAAAACTATGGAAGATACAGTATAGCTGAACATCTGTCTTGTCATGTAGGCAGATATTAGGATTAAATTAACTAGAAATGAATAGAATGATATATGACAGGGTGCAGATGTCCCAGCCACAGTGTGATAATTTCATTGCAAAACTATGTAATGAATTCCATACATTACAGAAACACAAATATACCACTTTAGGTAATTGTGATGAAAAGGTATAATATGGAATGGATAAACAGATGGTGTACCCAAAGGCATTTTTCGTTTACTGTTGCTCTCTAGTCATTTTGAAATTACTTTATTTGGTTTACTGTACATCTATTATTACATCCTTTTTCTTCTTTTTAATTTTTTTTTCTTCTTAGCTCTCCTGAATCTGGATTCCATGAGGAGCTTTAAGGACCATTTTGCATGACTGCTTCTGATAGATTGGTTAGCTCCTATTTTCTTTTGTAAACTGTACATAACTGGGCTACATCTGAAGCCAACATTTCCATGGCTTCAGCACAAATTGGATTGATTCTGGTAGCCTTTTGGCTTTACATATTTTCTAAATTGGCACATGCTGCATCTGTGCTACTTGAATTAGCAGTACCGTTCATATTTTATCACAGATTATTGGCAAATTTTCCTTTATTACCTGCAAATGGGTACTTTGGATAGCATGAAAGATTCAGTTGAGGCCTAACCATTTCCAACTGGTATATTAAAATGTGATTACATGAAGATATACTTTACGATATGATTATTTGACCATCCCGAAAAATAAAACCCCATTTTACATCTGTCAACAGGTGTTTTTAAGTGCTACAAATAGTTAAATCTGCAACATGGCTTTCAACCACTGGCCTCTTTTGGAGAGCTTTTTGATGTCCAAAGATGAACTTTAGGGAGATCAATAATTGAGGTGCTCCATGTAGAAACTTAAAGTCTATTCACTGCATCCATATTTGCCTCTGTTTGGAGGCTGGGCTGAGGCCCCTTTGAAAATACAAAATTTTAGTTCTGGTGTTAACTGCAGATTAATTACCTAATGGCTCATCAACCCAAAAAGTAATATAAAAATATTTTCAAATGCGGTAGAGATTAAGGAAAAACTGATCTGCAATAAATTATTATTTCTTTTTTGCTGTTATCATCTTGATTCATATTCCAGTATCACAGCAATAGTATCTGAAGCGTTGGTGTTTACTTGCAATAAAGAGATTCTGAGGTTATCAAGAGCTTCAATTCCAATTCAGTATTTAATCACCTCTCAAAGATATTTATTGCTGTGTATTCTCCAATTCCATGGATGTTCCCTCTTAATTATTAACCATGTCTCTAATTTTAGATCTATTTTTTAAGAGAAAAATCTTCAGTAATTGAAACAAAACAGGCGAGTGTTGTCAGCTGATTTTATTTCTATCCTAAAGCAAATCAGTGACTAAATATGGCAGCATTTTTATTGCCACCAGTACAAACACATGCAAGCACCCTACATATTTCAATCATTTCTGCAGTGGTTGGTTTTATTGCTGGGTTTAATCGCTTTAATTCAATGCAGTTTATATAGTGGTTTGATGTAGGTCCAGTTCCAGTACATTAAAATGTTAACACACTGGTTACTAGAGTTTTACTTCGTACCTGCCTGCTTCATTTTCATATTCAATGTTACTATTTTCTGTTTCTTAAGCTTTCAAAGGAAGGGAATCTATTTAGAAGCATATGTTTTTAAATATGGAGATAGCACAGTTCATTTTCTCATGATGAAAGCATATTTTGGATAATCATTTTTTTCCAAACAGATGCCCAGTTTATCTCACTTAAATCAACTGTTTCTGACTGGACCAATTTCTGGATGAGTTAATTGAGCATGGCTAAACCCAAAATGCTGGACTAATCCAAGGAAATAGGAAGAGGTGATGACTGTGAAGATTCTCAGCTTTCAGTAAAGGTGTTTAGTTGTTTACTTTTATTCTCACAACAGAAGGAATGTAACAAACTCAGCCCACTGGAAATAATTCTGGATAATCTCACTCCATTACTTTCAGTGAAATTGAGTCTGCTCACTCTACCCATGTGAACCAACATCTTGGGGAAACAAGAAGGTAATAGCTCATTCAGGCAGTAGAAAATAAGTGACAGAAGGAAAGGCAGACTGAAAGCTGTGTGTCTTCAGTTTTTTAATTCATATTAGTAGTCCACCATTAATGTATTAGCTTCTCAATAGCTACACTGAGCACAGGAAATCAGTGTAATGCTGTCAGTGTTGTTGGCAGTGTTGTTCATTAGTACCAGGCTGTCTTGCACACATCACAGCTGTCCATCCATGCTCACTTTTCAGGCTTGGAAATTTTAGTTTGGTGAATACTGATATCTTGTTTGATCCTTTCCCCCCCCTCCCCCACCCCTGCACCTCTCATGAAATCCTATTCTGAGAAATACATACTAAAAGAAAATCAGATTCTTGAATATCTTTGCTATAAAAGAAGCTTACTTTCTATTCTCAGTGCTTTGTATATCGTCATCTATCATTTTCTGTAATATACCTCATAGGCAGACAGCCCATGGGACCAGGCATAGAAACCTATCACCATTGTAGCATGAAGCTCAGGCAGGGGAGATTTAGGTTGGATATCAGGAAAAGGTCACCCAGAGGGTGTTTTGGCACTGGAACAGCTCCCCAGGGCAGTGCTCACAGCACCAAGCCTGAGAGGGTTCAAGAAGTGTTTGGACAATGCTCTCAGGGCCATGGTGGGACTCTTGGGGCGTCTTGTGCAGGGCCAGGAGCTGGACCCCATGATCCTGATGGGTTACATCCAACTGAGCATATTCTATGGTTCTATGATTAAAAAAATTAAAAAAGATGGCCTCTAGATCTGAGGGTCAGACTTTTTACAGGTCAGAGGCTTTACTATGAATATTTTGGCTAATTATTAATTTTTAATGTGTATAATTATACTAATTTTGAGTTCTGCTTTAATAAGTATTACTGAGATGATAATAACAGATGCAGTTAGCAGTTCAATGTTTCTGAAGTCTTTCTTCACATGAATTTGGCCTTAATTTGAAATCAGGGCAAAATGTTTCTTGTTGCAGATCTTTTGTTAGCTTATCACTTATCACAATTCTGGAGAGCTCTTCACCTGCAAACTAATAATCTCAGGTGAAATCACCTTGTGTCATTACTGATGTGGCATAGTGATGCAGCTGTAATTAATTGTAGGATATTAGGGAGGAATTTGATTCCTCTCTCTAATGCAATAACCAAGACTTTTTCATCCATTCTGATGCCTGTGAACAAAATGGGATGATGGCAAAGTGCAAGTTGTCTTAACAGACACAAACACATTTATGACCTTTGAATGGACCCTTTTGCTCTCCTGACAGAGGGCACAGTGACTTCTAGATGGCATATAATGTTCTTCCTAGGGCTCTTCCCTATTGGCTTTGGATTTGAAGCATAGTCAGGGAGAGATTTGCCTGAAAAGTTCACACCTTTTCTGTGCAGTAGCAGGCCAGTGGTCAAAAAATTCACTTAGGCTATGGGAATCAAGAAATGCTCTCAGGTGCCTGACAGCTACTATAAGTAAAATTGAAATACCTGAAATTATAGCTTAACCTCTCTCTGCCATTTTTCCATCTAAGGGTGAGCATTCCATCCCTTTGAAATGTTAATTTTCAGTTTAAAAAAAAGCCCAGAAATCCTTGGATTTTTCTTCTAGAAAATAAAAAATTACTTAAATGATACCAGTCTACTATTTGTAGGCAAGTTTACAATGAGACAATGAGGTTTGTTTGCATAGAAGAGAATGTCTCAAATCCTTTCACAGATATTTCACAGGACTACTACAGAGTGAGTGCTTCCACTATGGAATAGTTCTGCTGATAGAAATATATTGCCTGTAGCAAACATGCCTTGCAGCATGGCTTTGAATTGTACAGAAATTATATTCTTCTTCCTACTAACCTCTGTGATTTTTTTTATATTTCAACAGGTTTTTTTTTCCAAATTACTGTTGTTAAGCCCATATTAGAAGAGCAGAAACAAAAACTCTGAAACAAAAAATCCTTAGCACCTCAGTCTGACCCCAAGCCCTCCCCCTCAGATAAAAAAAAAAAAAAACAAAAAAAATCAACAATCCTCTTCCAATATTTTGTTAAGCAGATGTGCAAGTAATAGGCTTACAGTTGACACAGTCTGGGTTTTTTTTTTAACAAGGCAGCTTGACTGGAGAAGGAATTAGGAAATCACTGGCATAGAGGAGGAAGAAATAAAAAATAGCCAGGAGTTCATTCTGTGAGGACTTTTTAGGTCATATGAGGTTACCAACTAAACAAATTAATAGGATCACACCCCGCTTGAAAAACAGACAAGACTATGCTTACGAATGAGCTACTGCAAACCCCATTTTTTTCCTGTTTATTATTGTTTGCAAACACAAAAACACTTGAGCAGACTTCTGAGGCTATTAATAAAAAACCTAGAAGAAATCTGGGGCTTTAATTTTTCCTGTTTCCTGTGTGGCTATTTACTGTCGGTACTTTTCTGATATTAATGAAAATGAGCTGCAAAGTGGATTTGTGACCATGAATGAGACCAGCAGAGCTAGGCCTTTAAAAGTGAACTTCTTCCTGAGCATTCATAAACTAGATTGGTTATGTTAGCTTTTTTATCTATTTACTCCTGTTGTGGATGTCTTAAGCAAGGATCTTCATCCTAATAACCATTTGGACTCATGAATGCAAAAAAAAACTGGGCAGCAACCACCAAAATCATCCAATATTATCTCATTTTTATCAGGCTGAGGTGTGTTCAAGAATCAAGCGACAGGACAGACACTACTGACTGCAATATGAGGAATTATAACTGATTACAGAAGAACTCAAAATCTCTTTGCTATTCTGAAGCAAATGGAGTAGTACTACTTACCACATTTCTTAATTTTTTCTCTCTTTCCTCCTCCCTCATCACTACTAGAAAGCCAACAATAGACATTTCAGTGAAAATGTGAGATTTCTTTCATGAATTTTAATCTAAAAACTGGGTTTCAATGCATCTACAGTTACCAATAGGGCCTGTTAGCTCAAGCAAGGCTATGCAAAGAGGTAATGTCTAATATTTGTAAGCTCAGTTGAGTTTGGGTCTCATCTGAGGCATTGTTGCATAAAATGCATTTCATGTTTTGAAAAAAAAAATTATGACTACAGTCTTTAGTTATTTTTAATGCAGACTAGGGGGACCATAGGGAATATTGTGGTTTCCAAGATTTCTGATAAGAATGCTTCTCAACATATGTGCTGGAATACATTTCTATATGTCTTTATTCATTTATTTATCATGGTGCAATTCTCTCAAAAGGAAAATACTTGTTCTATAGTGATATCACTGCTCATGCAGAGAACTAATCACAGACTAAATTTAAATAATTTATATGTAAAATTAATTTGCCTGATGGTATAGGAGTTCAGTTAGCTATACAGCAGCTTTACTGCTATTCTGAAGCCCTTACTATGCTGAAAAAAAAAAAAAAAACCAAATGCAAAACAACAGTGAACACAATCTGAGATTTGCATAAGGACATTTTCCACATTCAGGATGTGTTCTTGGTGTGGGAGCCCTAGATTGGAGTGCAGAACTGTGTTGCAGTAAGTGTGTTTTATCTTTTCCAGGTACCCAGCCTGACAGAGGCATAAATGCACACAAGCTCATGCGTTAGGTAATTAGGCCTGACCCACACTGGTGCTATCTAAAGAAGTCTTTCAGCTCATTTTGGATAGGATATTTTGGGAGGATTTATCCTCATTTTGGATGAGGATATTAGTATCAGAATCTGAGCTATGTGTATACAACAACCTTCATGTTGTGTCTTTGGTGTAAGGCACTGGGCAGCACTGTGTGCTGTGACTTCAGCCTGGAAACCTTGGTGTCAGTGATGAAGTCTGTGAAATGTTCAGGCTTTAATGAATGAAATAGTGGGTTGGACTAGTGGGGTCATGGTAGGGTCAATGATCAAAATATTATTGTAAAAAATATTGATACCCTGCTGCTCTTCAATTTAACCTCCCTCTGAGATTAACTGAAGTTAATTGCCCAAAACTGGTATAAACAATTTACTGAAAAAAAATCTGAGGTCCAGCATGCTAGGAGATGGATTTCTTTTAAAATACTGTCTTGGAGACAAAAGCGCTTTTTTTCTGTAATGAATTATATCTACCTAAAAAACCACTGCTTTTGTAACTTAGGAATATGGCTGCTCCTCCTGGGACATGGTCAAGAGTCCACTTGAATTCTTCACTTTTTTTGACCTTCATCTTAAAAAGTTGAAACAACTGCTTCTCACAGATATCATAAAATGTCCACAAATATATTAGGGAAATGGGATAGTGATTAAATTGAAAGGAAAATTCTAGACTTTGGGTGTAGCAAATGAGTCCTTATAGAAAAAATAAAAAACAGAAAAAAAACCAACAACAAAAAATACCCTTGTAAGAGTGGAACATGGAACCTGGAAAGAGATGGACAGTGAAAAGAGAGGTTGTGTCTATTTACTCTCTAGTGATCTTATAAATTCTAAATATGGGAATTACTTACCTGATTCCTTCCTTTCTGGTTTTTTATTTTCCTTTTTTTTTTTTTCTTATCCTGCTCAGGGTTCAAAGAACCATCATCACCACTGCTAGCTTTTCTCCAGTGAGCAGAGAAGGATCCAGGAATAAAGGCCTAAAAGTCAGCTTAAGAAAGTGTCACCTTGTCCACCCTGCCAGGGACCACATCCCTTTTCCTGCTGGCCCTCATCAAGGTGTAAGGCCTTTGCTCTCAGGATCCTCATGAGTCCAATGGCCAGGACTTGTTAACTCAAAGTTTTCCCATGCCAACCCTGGAAATGAAGAGAGAAGTAGAGCTAAGAAAACCACCAAAAATAAAAGAATAAAAGGGTCTCTCTCTTTTGGTTGGTTTTTTTTTGGGTTTTTTTGGTTTTTTGGGTTTTTGTGTGTGTGTGTTTGTGATGGATTATATCAGGGAAGGTGAGAAAAAGACTGCATTAACTATGGTGAAAACAACAATCTACTGTACTGCAGTACACTGAAGTGAAGTACACATGCATGAAGCAGTGAGGAAAAACATTCAGCTTATTCCATAAATACCCTAAAATATTTTCTGCATTGACATGAGGTGCTTCATTTTTCACCAAAAGTTGTGTAAAATCATGTAACCTGTTGCACGCGACTTTCTTCTGCCCTTGGGCTAAGTCACTCGCTTTCTCTTTGAGCAGCACTCAGATTTCATTCCCCAGAATGTGCATAATGTGCAAACAAGCTGAGGCAGAGGCTCTTCTGGTTTTGGCTCATTATCGGTGTGTGTGGATGTATAAATATATACATTTTATATTGGACACATACAGAAGTACAATAGTGCAAACACCAATGTTGGAAGGCACAATAAAGAAGTTTTTAAGGGGGCAGGGAGGCATTTCAAGAAGCAGGTTGTTAATGCAGGCATCATTCAACAGGTCACTGCAAACCACCTAGCGTGCAAGTAAAAGATGGTGATTTGATACATAATCCTGTTTGCCTGGCAAATTGTCAATTTGTGACACAGCACCATAAAAATGAGGAATGAAATTATATGCAATGTTGAGAATTTCAGTATTGTTAAAAGAATAGCAACACCAGCTTTAAAAGAAGAAAGGTGGTTATTTTCTTCCCACTGTACATGACATAATCCATTTCAGGAATAATCCTGATGTCAATAATTACACTAGGAAAAATCAGGAGCATCAGCTTCTGCAGAATAAGAGTAAGCTAGATCCATAACTAAAAGAATGCAGATGACCAAGGTATAATTTTTATATGAACATGTATGAGTGGATGTGAATAAAAATAAATAGACACACATAGCCTATAGTCAGGGACAGTCACACACACACACACATCCCATGTGTATGCAAAATGCAAATGCACCTGTCAGGTAGCACACACTCATTAGCCATGATTAAACATAAATGAAGTTTCCTATGAGACATTTCACTGACTGCAAGTATACTCATTTTTAACTGTCCATACAGTATTTTACACTAGTCATGAGGATTCTGCTAAAAGTTGTGGACAGACCATTGCAAGATAGAATGTTCTTCATGCTGCCTCCATTACAAAGGTCTTTGCTCCTGACAGAGCTGCCAAAATGTTAGATCAGCCCAAAAGAAGTTGATCAGATGTGATCTTTAGATAGGAACATACAGATAGAATATAGATAGGAACAAACATTATGTTTCTTTAAAAAAAAAAAAAAAAGGAAAATTAGATTCTACGCTTTGAGAATTCACAACCCATTTAGGAGATTGTGGAATAATAAAATAAATACCTATCAGAAAAGATTTTGTGTTTGAATACTGGTCTTCACTGGGATTTGGTTTCCTGGTGGATAAGTAAGAGAAAAACACTAGCAGCCCAGAAGCAGCAGCAGCTGCAGAAACAAAAAGGTCATGAAATGTAAGTGCTATGCAAATAAAGGAAATAAAACAAACAGATCATTTAAAGCATAAAAGAAATAAAAGAAACAGCCATAAATCAACATGCTTGGGAAAGAAAATTAAAATAAAGGGCAGTTTGAAACAAATCAAAATGTCATCAAAACAAAAAATGGCAAAACCATAAAGAACAAATAAAATAAACAGTAACTGGAAGAAATTGCAAATAAAAATAAAATTGAACTAACAGGAGCAACAGGTGGCTGCTCATGTTACACCAAAGACTGAGTGGAAGAAAAAGATTTTGGATTTCTCCAAAAGATAGGAATGGTGTTGGACCAGTGGGCCTAGTTTGTGAGACCATAAGAAGAAATAATCAACCAATCTTAAAGTTTTATTCCACACATGTTTGAATTTTCTGGCAGTATGGATGCAAAGTTGATGCCTGTTTCCTCCACTATTTGGTAAGCCACACAATCAAAAAGGAGCAAATCAATCCTCCCAGAAACCTCTTCCCAAAGCCAAAAGTGTTGATTCAAACACCTCAGAAGCCAACAGCCAGCTAAAGTCCTGTGTGTGTCTTTTGTGAGTGAAGTTGAATTTCAAGTCTGTACACAAGCTGGGCTGCTGGAGTTGCCCTGCTCATGTTGTGGAGAGAGATCAGGGAGCTGGGTTTAGCTCAGATGGTTTTAGGAGGCCTGTGGAAGGCAGGATGGGACACAGGGAGAGACAGGTAGGATGAGACAGTCCCAAGAGAAGAACAAATCACCAGGAGGTATGCATAGAGAGAAGAAAATTATCAGCTAATAAATGACTGAACAGGCAGGATTTCACTTCTGACTAGACACCAACTCCTAAAGGAGAAAATCAACAAATTAAATTGCTATGTCTCTTTTACTAGTTGTGACAAATGAACGATAAAGAAATAGTTGTGGTCAAAGTGTTTGAAATAAGCTTAAATTGATAATGGGCCAAAGAAAGGGCCTTAGCTGTACAGGACAGAGGTGGAGCAGAGGGGCTGCTGGTGTGATGTATTCCTCTGTAAGAGCCTAAATCAAAGGGCAGCCTTCCCAAAACTTGTGGAGTTGGGATTGATGTCCTGTCACCAGCAGCGTGAGCAGCTGCACTCTGCCTGCCCGGAGCTTCCCTGGCACCTCCCTGCAGCTGGGCCCTCTGCCACGGGCACCCCTCGTGCCTGGCAGGCTGCAGGGCTGTGTTTGGGCTGCTGAGGGATTGCAGGGGTGCATCCTGCACTGACGTTTGTCACCCACGTCCATGGGCTGTGTGACACCTGCACCAAGGGCTGAGCAGGCAATCCCTCCACACCACTGTAAGGAATAGAGCAAAAGAAACTCGGGGCTGCAGCTGCAATAAGCTGCAGATAAGGAGTAATTTCCTGACCACAGTAATAGATGAATAAAGTAGCTAAACAGTACATGTTCATCAGGCCTACTAGAAATCTAGCACCGTGCTTTCAGCTGTTTATTTTGCCTATTTTTTTTTTCTAATATATCTGTTCTTAAATGGCCCCTAAACCCACGCTGTGCAGTAATTTATACAAATATTCACAGGCAACTCTACACTCAGTATATATAATTTTATTGTTTTGACTTAAAAGTCACAGGACTGAATTAAAAATGCATGGGTGGCACTTTGCCATACTGCACCTAGAGAACAAGAGGCTGTCAGCCTGAGCTCTGTGCCAACAGGTTGCTGTGTACTAGACTAAACTGAACAGCAATAAGTCTACACAGCAGAGCTTTGCTGAAAGATGTGATCACACCTCCTAATGTGACTCCATGGCTCTGTTACTTACAGCTAAATTACATTATTATGACTTCATTGTTGAATCCCAATTCTCCTAATTATAGCCTAGAGATCTATTATTTGATTTTGTAACACCAAGTGCTTCTTTTCTAAATCATGTAATCTCTTGTAGCTTATTAATGTCAGGTTTGTGCACACGCAGGGACTTGGTTGTTTGCCAGGGAGAATCAAATTTTCAAATTTTCACTGTGTTATGTTGCAGGGGTTTGCTTGTTACAATCTAATTATATTGGCACTGAAAGCAAATTTATATTATAAAGCACTTTAACTCTTTCACGGAAACGTATTTGCATATGTAAGTGTCTCGCCATTGGTTTATTAGCTTTTTCATTGGGAAATTTTTATGGGATTGTGTAGAAAAGAATAATAATTCTGAAGCCATTAACTATTTCTTTTCCTTTGAAAATGTGAAGGTTTTAATTTAAAGTGATGCTCATTGTAATAAACCTGTGAGTGAAATGCAAGTAGGTGCCACACACGGAACTGGCTTTAAGCTTTGTAATGACAAAAGCGGAAAAATTGAAATTTATTGTTTTATTAAATTGCATAAATTCTAAAATGCCATTTTAAATTGAGACTCTATTTCCCCAGTATAAAACTGTCTGACAGGTGGTTTGGATTTTATTTACATAATTCCCAATAATGATAAGTATATTTGGTTACAGGTAGAGTATTTCATAGTAAGAGTAAGCTTTAAAGCTTTTAAGTCCCAATAACATGCCTGTCATTAGCTTCTGCTGAATTCAATGGATGTTTAAGTGACTCATGATCTTCCAGACTCAGGGAGCGAGCAAAAGTGAAAGAAAAGACTGTAATTCTCAGTGACTATGGTCCCCTTGTATGAGACTTGGGACCATGAGTGATTTTAAAGCTCACTTTAAACTTCCTGGCTTTGTAAAGTTTTTTCAGGGCTGTGAGGGCTGTTGCTCCCATAACATAAATAAAAGGCTGCTGGTTCAGTTTTCTCCTCTTCTGGTGTAGCTGTGAGTGGCTCCTGAAAGGAATAGATCTGCACCACCCCGCTCTACTGGCTTCTCCCAGCCATCAGGCTTCTACTTCTTTTTGCATGAGGTCAGATAACATTGGCTGCAACATAAGTCATACAAGTGCCAGCTTGGTGATTTTTACTGTTTTTTTTTTTCATTTCCCCCTGCCCTCCTCCCATCACTTGCAATTAGATCACTCATTTGGGCTGAATAGCTGGGCAGTCAGGAGACCCTGCGGCTCAGTCCAATACAAGAGAGATGGAGAGACGCAAGAGAGGGGCTGCTGCTCCCCTGCAAGAATTACTCTGGGTCAGAGAGAACATAAAACTGTACCCCAAACTCTACTCTGTCTGCCTGTCTCCTCCACCAGCTAACCTACAATGTCCAAACTCCCTTCTCTGCTTCTGACTCCCAGCATTTGTTTGGTTCTGCATTAAGTGTCATACAGGACAAAATGTTCCACAGGGAATAATTCTGCCTAGTATGTGATATCTTTCTGCCATCAGAGAAGAAAAAGAAAGGATCAGCATTCAGGAACAAGCCTAGGACTAAGCATCTTGGGGAAGATTTTGTCATTCACCATATATTTACAAGAGGTTTAGTAGCATGGGGCACAACCTTTGCTGCTGTAGTCAGGCAGAGGTTTGCATACTAATATGAATATGGGATTATGATGGAGAAAACATCATAAACACATGTAGACACAGTTGCCAGTAGAAGTAAATGGATTGCATTTTTTTGCTGCCAACCTAACAGGCTCTGACCCTGTTGCCCAATGTAGGTAGGCCTAGAGGTTTAGTCAGAATTCAGGAGGACCTTTCCCACTGGCTTCAGTGGGCTCTATTTCTGCTCCAGGTAGCTAATGAGTGTGGCAACCTGCAAAGCATTCTTTGATGAATATCAATAAATACTGAGTATGAAATATGAAGCAAGGATGATGTGTTTCTCAGAAACAGTTCGACAGTGCTGATATTAATGAATAATGTTCTATTTCTCCTGAGAAATAGACTCCCAATTTTCTTCTTTCCAGATGTACATTGAACGATACCGAGCTGGACACTTTGCTAGCAAGCTCACCCTCCTGTCATTTGAAGATCCCTGTCTTTACTTCTGTGCTCCTTGTTAGATTTTCCATTTATTTCTCCAGTCCATGGCCACCAGACCAAATAGCAGTTGACATCTGTTTATGCAGTTAGTGCTCCTTACTGAATCAAGTCCAATGGCAGTTCTACTCAGTGAATAATAAAGTGTGGCTTTCAATGCCTATTAAAAACGCCCCATTGGTGGGCTTCCCTGCTGAAGAAATGTGTAAACTCTACAGCCAGATTTAATGGGTTGGTTTATATGTGGATCACCTTACACTGCACGTCAGTACTTTTAATATTTACCAGGATTATCATCTCCATTCCAAGCATGCATTTGGAATGAGAAGGACAGGAACAACCACCATTTCTTTATAGTAAGGTGGCTTTTCTCCATATTTTTATTCTGCAAAAACATCTGTGATCACCAGGAAAATTGATACCAGTCAAGTGAATAGTAAGAATAAAAAGAGACTTCCATGAGAGAATAAGATTCCAAATGGAAAACTGTTATCAAGATACAGTGGAACAAATGGGTGTCTTATACATTTATATGCAAATGTTAAATTTGATGGAGTTTCAGGAATTTTAATCTCTTTGAGCTGATCCCTGTAAAATTCAGGCCTCATGTTAAAGTTCATCTTTAAATGAAAATTGCAATGCAAGTGACATAGAGATCTTCTGAGTTTCCCCACAGAGTAAGTTTATGCATATGCACAGACTCCTATTACTAAGCAACATAAGCACTATGAAATTCAAAAGAGGAACTCTTGTGTCTTCTGTGGTGTAAGTACCAGAGATTGGACCAAGGAAAGCAACAGTCCATGATAAAGAAGCGATGAAAAGCAATTACACAGCAAATTACCCTTCCATATGGGTGTTTAGTAAGAAATACTGATCTGTAATGCAATTTGCAGCAAATCATTGATCAAATGTATGGATACATCCAAGGGTCTCTCTTACTGTGCTATTAAAGTAGCATATTTAATACCTTTATTTAGCTATCTAACAGGAAGGTCTAATTTTGATGCTAAATAAGCGTCAGAGCTTACATTTTCCTTGTGGTAGATCCATAGAATTATGATCAAATAATGGATTGTGGTATTTCTTGATTACACAGTTAGGGAGCAATCACCTGCCATGTTTGCTTATCTAGTTTATTTTCCTAATCAAGCCACACTGTAATTGAAGATTTTGAGACAAAGTCAGTAAAACTGCTGGAGAAATTGCCACAATTTTGATTCTGAACTTTACATCAATCACACCAGCTGCTCCCATGACAGTTTGCTTTTGCTACAAATAGTAATGAACTTTCTTCTTTTGGATTTTGTTTCAGCACAGTTGATACTACAGAGCTTTGTGCTTTGCCTTGCACTTCTTTTTTTGGTGAGGTGCGTATGTATATCCTGACCTAATCACATACACTGATACACTTCATTTATTGGAAATAGCAGAGATAGATGATACAACTTGCTGGTGAATCTGCAGATGTTTGACAAACTTTGGAAGACAAGTAAGGTCTTCTATGCCCTAAAGCTGTGTTTTTTCACTGTTGCCTTTCTTACCACTTATGAATATGTAGTTGATCTCTATCCATTAGTATTTTGTCTCAAAACTGTGCCGTTTCAGCTGGATTTAATGCATGTGCACTTATGTATTTTTTTCCTGTAAATATATTTAATACATAATCAATTATTAAATAAGAGGGGTGTGAAGAAATTGAACCAAAAGGAGTCACGCATACAAATCCAATTTTTGTTGGCTGCATGACTCATTAGTGAACCTTACTCAGTGCTCCTATTGTGCTGAGTGCCTCATAATGAAACACACAGGGTTAATGGCTGCAGTGCAGTGGGTTTAAGTGAAACCACAGCAGGTGTGTGCCTTAACGAGGTGTTAATGGGGAGACAGGTGCATGTAAATACAGAGCAGGAGGGCACAGGAATGGCCAGGAGAGAGGGCAGAGTGGTGCCACCAGAGTGCTCCAAGAGCAGTTACAAACTTCAGTGCTAATTGTCCCAGCGTCTTTGATACCGGCAAGTCAGACCTAAAAGACCTCATATCTGTAGTAAAACATTCTGTGTTACCTTCTGTGGAAGAGGCTGGCACTAGGAAAGCTCCAAAGACGGCTCTTGCTTCTTTATGCATTTGGCTAAATGTCCTTTCCTAGGAAATATTGTGCAAAGTTTTCCCCAGATTAATCACTGGTCCCTAACTTGGTGAGTGTGGCTTGGCACACAGGCATGCACAAGGGGGTCATATCTCCACCTGCCTTGTACAGAAAGCATTTCATTACATTGTCTTCTAAGAAAAAAACAGATATTGATATCAAGGACCCTAAACTGATGAGTGAAGTATATATATATTACTATGAGAAATGCTAAAACCCAGCAACCTCAAGTACCCAGCTTGAGTGCCAGGGAGAGGCAGTGCCCTCAGATAAAATCCACATCTTAAAGTAGGAACTGATTCACATGTTCTCAAATGATAAGAAACAACATTTTTAGGGTGGTTAACAGCTGAAAACACAGCAATTGTCAGGGGTGGCCATTCCACAAGCAATCCATAATGGTCCAATCCATAATGGACACACTCCAGAAAAGCACTTGCCCAAACTTAGAAAGTTGAAACTCACTTTCAGCAAATTAAATTGTTAGTCTTTGCTACTAAAACTGTGACCTCTCTTATTCCTACCCTGGGAGACAAGCCTCCTTTTATCTTTTTATTTGACTTTGCAAACAATAATAAAACAAGATTTATTGTTGATGGTATCATTGCTCTGACATGCTACCAACTAAACGAGGAATAATTCAAATTTAAGTCAAAACTGTCTGAGCTGGCGCTGCCGCAGAGATTTCTATTTTTCTCTTGGCTAACTTCTAATGGTGGAGTCTATTATTAAACCCCTTTTTCAACCCTGAAGATAGAGGCTTCTTTTTCAATAACAAAATAAAAAGTAGAGGCCTGATTCTGGGAACTAAAAGTCCCAAGAATATGTTTTCTTGATGCTGTGAAATGCCATCTTGTTGCCTGTTATACTCTCTTTGTGGTACACATTAACAATGTTTAGGACAAATCAAAATAAATTCCTTTGGAGGATTCACAATGAACAAAATCCTTAGCAAGAAAAAGTTTTTCATAGAACTTTTCTTATTGTTTGTTCCATTTTGACAGTTTCATCTTCCTCTTAGTTGTGAAACAGGAGTATAGGATAAGTCAGTTCCAAATATCATCCTCAGGGAATTTCTTTGGGCTCCTGACATAAGCAGCATTGGCTCAGATTACTCAATTACCTGCTGGCACTCTCAAGGTGCTTAAAGAAATAGTATGAATATATTGCTGGAATTTGCATTAAATCTGAATGGGTAGTAAAAAAAAAATCTGGATTCTTTGACGTCTTTGTGGTTTGTATTAAAAAAAAAAACTAACTAGGATCTCTTGTGTTAGAACAGCTGCATGCTTTAAAAATGCTCCTAAAATTTATTTACTTTTAAAAATGCCTTTATTTATAACTTTTCAGGGTTAAAAATTAAAATAGTCTATTTCCATTAAATTACACTGAAAAAAAAATTAAACAAGAGAAATACAAAATTTAATGACGCTGCTTGGGTCTCATGCAAAAAGGAAAAATATGCTAACCTCTGAATATTACTTGCTACTCTTTAAGGTAATCTTTTGAGCTGTCCATTTTTTTCAGTTTGTAAGGCAAGCTGACAGGCACTTTGGACAACTTATCTTGACACTGTGAGCCATAAATGTGATGCAGTGCTTCATAAATGTGACAAAGTACTTCCAAAACAACTGTTGGCTTTTAAAGGCATCCTACTTCTCTAAAAGGAGGATATTTACTCTAAGTGCAGTTTGTAGGGATTCTCAGCTAATTTGCTACCTACACATCTTTAATATGTTTGTGAATTTAGAAAATATTCATAATTGTAAGCATCTATGAGATTACTGTATTTTAAACCAGGCTTGACAGCACAATAGAATCCAATAAAAGAAAGCATCTGTTGTACAAGGGATGCTTGAAAAGAAAGACAACTTGAATGCAAATAAGATAAAAAAAAATAAATTGACAAAGCAACTAAAACTGCATATGTATGTCTGTACTTCATCCTCTCCACATCAACTCAGGAACTAAACATAAAAATACTATTGTTATAATAAGAGGAGTTCTAATGAAAACTGAAGTGTAGAGGAGTTAAGATAGAACAAAGTGGTTTCCCATCCGATTGGTGCATTAATAATCTATAAAAGATGATGCATATTTAAATTTTCCTAACTGCTTAAAACTCTTTCCCACTGTTTGTGTTACATAAAGAAATTTTGCTGAAATAAAATACACTTCCAGCTTGATGGTTATCTGTAAATTCAGAGTGTGTTTCTCAGCAGATTGAAAAAATTCCGGCTGCATCCAGCCTTACACTGGAAGAGATCAAGTGATATTTACAAGATTTAAATCCAGTCAAACTAACTGGTTTCAACAAAACCTTCCCACTGTTATTGTCATCATATATCAGATGACTCACAGGTAATACTAACGCATGAAACTTTTTACTGTGAGAACAGGTTACAGCAAAATTAAATGGTGTCTGATTATAGAAATATATTCACCACTAAAGCTAAAACCAAAAGTGTACCCAAAATCTGCTCTGTGTTTTCCAGGTATGGTCCAAAGGAAGATATTGCCCCTAGGTAAAACCCTTGGCAGCTGGAAAAGGCAGCTCCACTGTATTTTAGATTGTGTTGTTTCTATATATCTTCAGTTATCATCACAGGAAGAGCTCAGGAGTGGCAATATCTGCCTCTTGAAGAACTGATGAAGGTTCTTTTACAGATAATTTTTAGTCAAGCTTGGTTAAGAAGTTGTCATTCCCCTCTCCACTCTGTGTTTCCTCACTACCTTGCTCTGATACTGCCTTGGGGACAGCTATGCACAGCTGGACCTGAGCAGCCTGAACTTATCCATCTTTATAAAACCTTTGGTTCTTCTAGTGATTTCCAGAAGCAGCCATCAGGATAAGCAGAGAAAGAGATGAAGGCCTTAAGCCACACACCATATCCAGGCCAGAGCTTTTATCTTTGACAGCTCTGTTCCCCAAACTGTCTGCCATGACAATCCAGGAAATTCATCCAAAGGCATTGACTTGTTAGTCTAGTTAGGAAATTTTCAAACAAGGCTTGAAATAAGATGATGATAAAAATCCATCTATTGCTATAAATATGATCCTTTTTAAAGGAATTAAAATTTTAACGGAGGTTAAAAGGGAATTACAAAAGAGAAAAAAAGGTCTGTGGTAATAAGGAAGGCAAAAGGCACTGGAGATGAGTTTACTTATCCAACCATCTGTGGCAAAAAGGAGCAGGTCCCTTTGACATGTAGTATAGACATATTTCAGAAAGTGGAGAGAAAAGCTTCAGATGTGATAGAAAACCAAAAGAGTTCATGGCATGCAAGGAAAAAAAAAGGGTGGTGGAAATAACAGGAGCTATATGGCAAACCAGCTGAGGGATCTGGTAGATAGATTCTTATAAATAGATTCAATAAATTGCATGAAAAATAGGACTTTGGAGAAATTGGTGGTCACACCATTAAATATTAAAAGCACACTTGCCACCTGTCTCAATTGAGACGAAAAAGGAAAGGAAACAAAGCAATATAAAAGCTTCAAGACCTTCACAGTATAAGTCAAAAGAAAATAAAGACTAACAAAATAGAAATAGGGTTGACTAAATATGTGTACGAAGATTGACATGTAAGGTTAAGATTAAAAAAGTTGAAGTACAAAATGTCTTATCAGTATAAAAACAAATAAAAGGTGATTAGGATAGAAAATGTTGATTCATGATTAATGAAGAAAGAAAAAAAGAAATATCCATTATTGAACATAGAAAATAAAAACAAAAGTAGGTGTCATAGAACAGACTAAGGTGTTTTCTGCCCTTTTTAATTCCTTCTTCATCAAAAAGTTTAGCTGCACAGCTAGATTTTTCATTTTAATATGTCTAGAGCCTGCAATGTGAAGCATGTGAGTTAAAGTGGGTTCAGAGGAGTTAGATGCATTGCAGGCCCTGATGAAAAACTCACCTTAAAGTTTTTCTAGAGCAAGTCAGAGTAATCTCTACCCAGAAATTATTATTTTCAAGAATGTGGAAAGGCTGGGGAAAGTCCCTCAGAACTGGAGAACTGGAAACTGTCTTTAAAAGAGAGGGGAGAGGACTTTTGAGCAGACTGGCTTTTAAAAAGGCACCTGTCTCAAAAAGCCAGGAAAACATAATATGTCCTAAGGTAAATACACATGTTCAGTTCTGAAAGTTACCTTGGCATTACTGGATACACAACAATTTTCTCTTGGTACTTTCACAGATGTAATTGGATTGGCATGGTACAATTTGCAAGAGTAGAGAAACCAGCAGAATTTAAGAAACTTGAGATGTATTCTCTCTCAAATGCAGGACTGAGTCTTCAGCTTGAAGACCTCGGTCCTGGGGCAGATCTAGGAGTTTGGGATTACAGCAGGGGAATTTGCATGTCTTTTCATTGGGGGATCTGATTCAAGCTGGCACACCACAATTAACTGCAAAGTCTCAGATGGTTTTTATTTTTACATATTTATTTTTCCCTGCCACAAGATACAAACTAGGATGTTTAGTTAGAAAAACATGTTTAATTGTAGTCTGCATAAACTTCCATTTAGAAAGAAAATGTTTTTCAAATAAAGTTCTTTAAATGTTTTGTGCAACATCTGGACTTTTTTTTTTTTTTTTTTTGTATAAAGGATCTGAAAAGGATTTAGAATCCCAGACTCCTTGTGGTTCTCACATCTTCATAAAAAGGCAGATACTAGAATGTGCTTGCTGCTGGGAACTGACACTTCACAATTAATAAGGGAAGAAAACGTCTCCTACTAAGCACAGGTTTGATCCTGTATTGCCTAGGAGTTTTGCCTGAGGGTCTTTCTGAAGAGGACTGGGAATTGTATGCAAGATGGGGAAGGGAGCTTTAAAAGATTGTTTCCTCCTGTTATCCCCTGGTGCAGGGGCTGAGCCCATTCATCCTGGCATGGCCTGTGTCACGATGTGCACATGCAACATGCCCAGAGGGCAGCGGAGACAGGAGGGTGTCCTCCTGCAGCCACCATCCAGACAGGTGCAGCACAGAGGAGAAGCCCATACACACAACAATAATGCAGATTGTATTCCCCAGACTACTTAGATAAATGCAGTATGATTCAGTCTCCTAATTTTATCACAGCTCCTAAACTTTATTTGTTACTTCCCTGGAAGAGCTGATTTCTGAAGGCATACGATGATATAAAACCTTAATTTTTGTTTAAAAAAAAAAAAAAAGAGAGTATGTTATAAACTCTTAAGACTTCCAAAGAAGGTATAAAAAGCACAAGCTGTAAGGGTTCAAAACCAAAAAAAAGGCAAGAACCAACAGTTTTTATCATTTCTTCCAGTACTTTGGAGTTAACCTTACCACTTTTTATGGGCTAGATCAACTAGAATATTGTACTGGGCTTCCAATCCATGCTCTACTGCTATTCTCTGTGGCTTGAAAATTATAGCTGCTTTGAAGATAAATTAATTCTAGTCCAGGGCTAGAGAAGAATAAAAACTTTCAACAGTTTTCAGGAATACCAAAAATTTAGGTCCTATATGCCTTAGAATGTCAGTGGTAGCCAGGTGTTTAACTCTTCCAATCTCTTTTGCAAATCTCACCTGAAATCTCTGTTATATGTAAGTGTTTTGCCTGTTGAGCCGAAGGACCAGAATTGACTGTTGCACAGTATGTTTCTTATAATTACTCACAATGGGAGGCTGCACTGACAGCCAACTCTGGGAGGTATTTCTGAGTCTCTGATTTCTAACATTCTTCACTTTCTCACCCTATGGTATGAACAGACTGCCTTATATTGCTGACAATTTATGTTTTCCCTCTATCACCCACCTACGTAACATCTATGTTGAGCATTTACGTTTACACTAATAGCCCCTGAGAATCAATTACCATAAGAAGATCTGTTTCTTTACACTTCAACTGATGAATCAGTCATAGGTTAAAACAAGAGGAGGTAAAAAGCCAGCATGTCTGCACAGATTTTCTAAAAGCCCTTTACTTAAAAATACTCTGGATACAGAGCTTTTTTTTTTCCCTGTCATGTGCATGCTCAATATTATTTTACCGGCCTTAAAATCTGCTTTCATAAATGAATTGAGCAGAAAAGCTCTCAGGATTAAGTGTATATTTTATACACTCCACTACTGTGTAGTATCCCCATGCAGCAGAACACAGGCTGTTTAGTTGGCACTCCCTGGTGGAAGGAAGCATGATAGCAAACCGAGCTTAACTTCAGGCCTGATCTTGTAAATATGGCACTGTGAGGAGGACAGAAAAAAAAATATTCTGATATTCCAACCACCACTGATTTTTAACCAGCCCCGGGAAGAGTTCTTCCATGGAGATTTTGTCCGTCCCTCACACAGATAGAGGGATTTGTGGATCTGTTGAGGGATTTGTGGATCTGTTGAGGAATTTCCCCCTCTTTATAAAAAGCTCACAGTGATAAAGCTCTGCAACAATGAGTCCTTTCTACCCTTCCCAAAGTTTTTTCAGGAGTGTGGAACCATCACCTGTACAGAATGTGATGTCTGTCCTGATTTTTCTTTCACAGACCAGAAATGGCTTAAAGAACCTTACTCAGATTTCTAGAATAGATCTCAGATGGCCAAAGTTGCCCAAAAACTGATTATTTTTTTACCTTTTCAAACGTTGTTTAGAAATGCCTTCGCTTTCTCATTGCTGACCAAACCGTCAGCAATACTCTTTATTAAAAGATGCACTTATATCCCATCAGGTTCCTGGCATCTGTGTGCATTTCCAGAATCATTCATACTGTGGCCATAACAGTCTCAGTTGCAAAGCAGTCTAAAGACAGAAATCTCAGGGGGAGCCTCCTGGCAGTGGGCACCTGTCCAGTGGCCTTTCCCTGCTACATGTGATTTCCTACAACAAAGGCAATCCAAGCCCCAGGTTTTGTCACCTAACTGGTACCTTTCCACAAGAAAATGTACAGATGTACACTTATTACACTCTCCTGGGAACAAATAGCTTCCATTCAGAAAGTAACGAGGAGAACCCAGATATTCATTGACAGTGTGACTCTTTTAACCAAATATTGCCTTTCTAACCTGTGATAATATAGTTACAATGGCAAAAGAGGCACTGGATGAACAAAGGCAGTTGCCAAGAAACACTGGCAAAATGTTTCCTAAGCACAGGCAAAATCAGAAAAAAATCATATGTTAATGCAATTTAAATGCCAATCTTATAGCTCTCATGATCTTCCTAATTCAGAAGTTCAGAGTGAGGAATTTATAAAACTATCAAAGGAATCCCTTTTTTTGGATCAAATCCATTTCAATTTAATTAAACATCCTGAAAAAATATTTTGTAAAAGACAAATATTTTTAAAGTTATTGCAAGGCAACACTGATACGTTTAATTTCCATCTGAGAAGTATAAAAACCATATGACTGCTGCTCATAGTTACAGTCTCACAGCAATTTCCCAATTATAGCTCCTTATTTAAGAAGTGAAAAGACTTTATTTTCAAACCACTTGTCTCTTTTCTTATACATTACTATCAGTATTAAAAACGTAAAAGAAAATTTCATGGTCAACTTTTAGCTTCAGTTTCATGTATCTAAGCTTCATATTGTGACAATGTCTAGAAGACTTATAAATCAAATCACCTTTTGTAATGCAACCACAGTCAAAAAGAATTTAAGAATTATCTGAGTCACCAAAGTCCATAACATCTTTGACTTAAAGCACTTGCAGGGTACATCTGCTAAGAGAAGAGATAGCCTTTTTATATAAACACTAATTTTTGAGGTGGAACCATGATGCAAATAACTCCAAATAAAACAGGGGGACAGCCTAACTTGAATTAATGTCTTGCAGATCCAAAAGTTTATGACAGCAGGAGCCAAACTACTACTAAACAGGCTTTCAGGCAACACTGTGCACAACACTGAGGCAGTGGAGGTGTGGCTGGTTTGTTACTTAAGAGACTGCAATGCATGGAGTCATCTCCTCTTCCTGCCACATTTCCTGCATTGATGGAGTGTTCTGGGCAGTGGGACTGGGATCCTGCTTAGGTACTCCTGGGAAAGGTACATCTCTGCAGCTGTCATGCCCCATTAAGGGAACTCTATTTTATTCCTAAATCAATCAGAAGAGGGGGAATGCTAAGGTCCCCCATACAGTGATTTAGCAAGATGTTATCCTTCTCTTTACTGCTAAGTAGAATTGCATTTCAGCTGCAAACACTCAAAGGAACCCCTATTGTATTTTTTCCTGTTAACTCAATTTTCAGAGAGAAAGAGCTTTCAATATTTGTGTTTTCACAATGAGCGAACACTTATATACCTGCCTTTGTCTGGTACTAATGACAGTCATGATTAATTCCAGGAGAATATCAACTATGTCTCCCTTGTAAGGATTTTGGCCTCCATAAGTGGCTGTTTTCTCTTACATTCCATGGGCAAGATCCAAAGTCCATAGAGTCAATTGGACTTGGACAAGTGTGTTTTGGCTGGGGTCATGCATGCCCAGGTTATTTGGCATTCATTGTTAGTGAAATTACTCCTCTGCTGTCATGCCTGTAATCCATCTCCCCTCCATAAAATTATGCATTAATCTTTCCAGTACTAATTTGCAAGTATCCTTCACCTTTTTCATATGGTCCATGGACTTAACTCACATTTACATTTATTTAGTGTTCACACATGGCCATGGTTGAGTTCACATCCTCCTGGTAACACATTTAACTGGGGTAACCTGAGCATGCAGCTGACCCTTGACTTTTCGCATTGTTACTGTGCAATTTGATCTCTTCAAAACTGTTCTTTGTTTTAATAATATATTTGCAGTGCAGGTTTACTTTCCTTTGCTCACATCACCCAAACATGTCTTGGGTAAACCAATGAAATTTAGTCCTCAGGGTTGCTAATTCCACAGTTTTTCATAAACTGCAGGAAATATCACTTTGGTCCATTTATTCCTTCTTCACCATTTTGCCGACATCCATGCTTGAAGTAATGCAGGATATTTTAAAGTAACATAAATAAATGGGAAAATGACACTACATCAGCCTAAGTGCTGTTCAGGAATGATGCAGAACAAATAGGGGAAAATATCATATATGTAAATCATTTGTGAAATCAAGTTAAAATTAATGACAAACAAAATTGAGTTCCCTTTGTGGTTGATTTCCATTTAGCTGCACCCAACAATAAAATAGTTATCAAAGAAAGCTACCAATTAGATTTTAATTCAAAACATTTCCAGAAAAAACTGTTCCCAAATCTCAATTGATATCTCTCCAACAACCTCCTAATTGCAGCAAGTTGGTGGTAAAGGGAAAAAAAAAAAAAAAACTGCTTTAAGTGAAAAAAAATGTATTCCGTCTGCTGGAGCATGCAGTATCCTTTCCTTAATTATTCCCAGGATTTCCCCTGTACATGAGCTTCCGCTGAAGATTATATATAGACAGATAAATATGTCTGTGTTGTCTGTACATGTGCATACACACATGGATGTGTGCTGAGGGAAAGAGACAGGAAGTGTTATTGTTTCAAAATCTAAGGAATTTATCCAATGTTCCACTGCTTTCTCGTGAAGTGGACTATTGGGCAAAGGTTAAAAAGTCTACAGTGTTCAGATCTGGGGAATTTCTTCCATTTAGTTTTATCAAGTGGTATGCCTTCTTGAAATGATCCTTAGAATAATCAGGAATTTGGATCACCTATAATGAGACTTTCCAGAGCCTGTCCAATCTGACCTTTCACTGTCCAAACACAGAGTAAAATATGTTGCCTTTGCCAAGAAATGCAGCAAAATTTATTCTTCCTCTGTTTTCCTGTCTGAGGGAGACAGACCCATCCCATGATTCTGCCTTCACCTAAATGAGACCCTACTCTTCGAAAACCCTTCAGTCTGGTCCTTGCCATTTTCCTCTGTCCACAATTGAAACCTGTTGACAGACCTCTGCAAAGTCCTAGAAACCAAGGAAGATGACATTGAGACATCTAAAGCCTGATCTGCCTGGCAGGAATATGCTCCACATGACAAGAGATGGAAACCCTTAAAAACATTCTCTTGTGTTTTAAGCAGAAACTTCCAAGCAGATGATCAGTGATGTCTTTGAGATATTGTAACAGACAATATCTTACCTCTTGCTTTCCTGCTTGGAAAACATGTAACCCTCTACAAATATTGAACCCTTCTGAGCTGGATTTTTAAATATCATCTAGCATTTGAAAATATGGTTATAGTCCACATTCCAGTCCACCCAGTATAGTGGCTAGGGAAGATGGATTAGCAAACTGAGGATGAGGCAAAGGTAAGAGGACAGTACTGAACAGCCTTTGCAAGGAAGGACTAGATGAATCAGTATGCATGGAATGTAACAGACATTTATTAGCTGATGGTGTCAAAAAATCAGATTTTTTTCGCACAATACATGCATATTTTAAAAATAATCTCAATAATACCAGTCAATGCACCTCTTTAAATTCCCCTCACATTGAAGTTTTTAAATCTGATTAGAACCCTGGAGAAACTGGTGCCATTTATGTTCTTGGCAGCTACAGTTTCTGGGAGATGAAGATCTCGTTGGCTCCCCTCCAGCATTTAGGGTTAAAAGAGAAGGATGTCTGGGTAGATTATGATCTAGGGGGGGCATATTTTAGGTTCTTCTCACAGTGTGCTAGAAGAATCACACCAACAAGCTTCACCAGGGGAGGTTTAGCTTGGAGATCTGTAAGAATTCCTTCATGGAAAGGGTAGTTAAGCATTGGAATGGGCTGCCCAGGGCGGTGGTGGCATCACCAATCCTGGAAGTGTTCAAGAAACAGCTGGATGTGACACTTGGTGCCAGGGTCTATTTGACAGAGTGGTGATTGGTCAAAGGTTGGACTTGACAATCTTTGAGGTCTTTTCCAGCCTTAATGATCCTGTGATTCCACATATGGTGTATTTGTGGGCTTAAAGGGTCTTACCGTGATAATTTCCTACATAACACTTCTGAAAGAACAACTGAGGGATTTCTGAGGTCCTACACATCTGTAGACGAAAGAATTAGCTGAAAACTATAGCAGTAAAGAAACTTGGGGCATGTTCTTTTTATCACAATATACCTGCTCTACTTTCATAATAAACTCAACCAGTGTGAAAGTACCTTGATTTTCTCAAAAAGGCTTTCATGAAGAGTCTGGCATCCTTGGTAGACATTAAATTAACTCTTGCAGTTTCAAAAACTCAGCTTCAGTATAAATGCTTGTGTCTATAAGATGCCATCTCTGTTTTTCTGGCTTGCTTTGTCAATTTGGTTTTATTTTCCACGGTTAGGAAATTATCTTTAAATATCAGAACAATTGCTGATTATGTGAAAGGAATTTTTATAGATTATATTTTCATTTGTTTAATAGGGAAAAAAAAGAGGGAAAAAAAAGGAAAAAAGACAGGAAAGAAGACATTTGGTGTCTCCAGCAGAGTAATGGAATGGAATCAAAGAATGTAAAGAGAGTCTTGGGCACATCCAATTTAATCATTATATCCATTCAAAGAAGTTCTAACACTGCTTTTTGTTTTGTCCCTGACTTCTGGCAACCTTTACTTGGTCAAATCTACCCACAGAAAAACACAGATTACTTCCCTTCCATGTAAAGATAAGCTGAACAAGTAACAAAGCAACAGCTCTTAACAACTGCAGAGGCTGTTTTAACAAGGGATCCTACTTGCCCCCCATTCTACAACTAAGGTCAGCAATGAAATTTCGCTAAAAATTCAAATGTTCATGCAGTTCTAGATGATTCAAGTGCTTTGACCAGAGGTGCCTTTGGTGTTCCAATGAATGTGATAAATAAAGAGCCCTGCTCAAGTGTTAATTCCCAGCAGAAACTAAACTTAGCAGCTATTGTCACAGCCACACATAAAACAAATGAGAGGTGGAGCTGCCTCTAATAAATATTTTCTGTCTTTCATCAGAGGAGTGTGGTCTGAATAATAGCTCTGACAAAGACCAACATGTCTAAGATCAAGACTGCAACACATACCAACAGGCCAGAGAGGAAAATATCTCATCTGAACACCAAACAGAAAAATCCCTTGTAGCTCTGATTATCAGACAGAGAACTGCTCTCTGGAAGGTTATTGAGGCTCATTGTCCCACCCCCCTACTATTACACTCTATCTACAAGAAAGACACGGAAGTCACACACCAGTACCCACAGACATCCGCAAGTATTGACTTCATTAAAATCATATTGTGCTTTTTCTCTCTCAGTTTTTTTATCTGTAGGAAAGTGTCCTCTCCGGATGTTTTCTTCCCCCATTTCCCTTTTTAAGATGCTGAGGACCCTGCCTCCTTCTTCCTGTGGGTAACCAAAAAAAAAAAACCCACAAAAAAAGGTCATCATTCGATCCCTGCTTTGTCTCTTACTATAATAATATGATCTCTCTCTACATCACACGTTTATATGCTTGACATCTATGCTTGACATTTAGTAATAAAACTGAAGTCATAATCTGCTTTCAGTTAGAAGACTCATCTTGAAACCCGTTGGTACTCTTGTCAAAAATAATAATTGCTCATTGTCAACATTAACCTCCTTGAGCCCACAGATCCATCATTCTCATTGCTCAACTTAACAAGCATTACTGCCTACAAAGAGCTGCTGTTGAGGTAATGGATGGAACACTGTAGCTGTTATATCTTACTAGATGTTCTTATAGTAGTACTTCATGGTAACATTATATGGGAATGGTTCAAAACAAGTCCTTAGTTGCAGTAAAAAAATAGAGGTTTTGACAGAATTATCATAATTCAGAAAAACCTTCATTTATTTGGCAATGCCACACATACTATTAATATCAAAACCCACGCAGGTTTGTTCTCTTAATGTTTTTAACCAGGAAGTGAACTTGTTGTACCACATAAAGTATTTATGCCAAGTGGGATAACACTTGAGATAATAATCTTTCAGAGTTTTCCACAAAACTTTTCTTGTTCGCTTTAGGCAATAGTATCTCCACCTGAATGTTTTAGGATATCTGAGGTACATGAGGAAATGTGGAAGCCTGAGAGAAGGGTCTAGTATGTAATTATTAAGATCAGCTTAGAAATAAAAATAATTAAATTACCCCCAGATTTTCTAAGTAATTACATATCTAGCTAGATGTCCATTTGAATAAGTGAGAAAGTATAATACCCCTCAAGGTGGAAATTCTGCCCATTTAGGGAAAAAAACCAAAGAATGACGAGTGCTTTCTCCACAAAACACCCTGAAAAGATATTAATTCCTTGGGGAAAAAGACCCAAGCAAACAAAGAAAGAAACAAAACCCCCAACCCCAAAATGGCCAAGCTGTAAATGCTGCTCATCAAATTTCAGACCAAGAATTACAGTACAGTTCATTTGCTTCTTCTTGACTCAATTTCCTTTATGCTGGGTAAACTGAAGGGAAAACTCCTGCTTCTGTCCAGGCTTTTTCATTAGGACCCAGGAAGTAACTAACTATAAGAAAAATGTTTTTCTTAGAATTGTTTGAGACTCTACGACTTGCCTTGCTATCTATTTCAAACACTTCTTTGAGTTCAAGTTTCCTAGTTATATTAGTGCAACTACGTGCAAAAACACGGCTGTGTAAGATAAGAGATGACAATGTGACTGGTGCCACACAACACTAATGCTATTTCTAATTCTAGAGAGTAATTAGTGTAAAAATACTTGTGCTTATCACAGAGGTATGATGTTCATAATGAAAATCACAATACTCAGTGATTGCTGCTGACCCATAGTAAATGTTAAAGTATGAGAATTTGATAGGGGTTGACATATGAAAGGAAAGATTCTGTGTATAATGGTGCTAGTAGCACTAATGGTGTTATAAAATTTCACTTTAGGCTTGTATTTTCCTAACTGGAGAGGTGCCATGGCAGTGAAATAGTAATTTTTGTTGATGAAATACAGTGGCAAAAACTTGCAGATGTCCTGAAGGTATCAATACTGGTCAAATACTTGGTCTGATATTTTATTACGTCATTGAATGCAATAACCCTTTAACAATATCTGGTGGGTTTACCACACAATTGTCATTTCACTAATTTTCAGTCTGAAAATGAAAGATAAATGTCCCTAATAAAGGTCTATCCATAATAATGAGCCACCATGAAGTTCATTTTTCAAAGGCAACCATCTAATGTCAGTTGTGTTGTTACAACTAAAGGCATCACTTGGCCAAAAAAATTACATTAAAATAATATGTGAAGGGAATCAGTGCAGTTTGGCAACTGACACCCAAGTATACATTTTCAGTCTCACTTTATTAGAAACCTAACATCTCACTAAAGGAAGTTGTTTGGTCAAAAAAGTCAGGCATAAATTTATGCTCACTGAGAAAGAAAGTGCCACATCTGATAAATTCTCCTCCTCCCATGCTCTTTTTGCACTGCTCGGGATGTCAAATTTTCCCATATCACATGCAGCAGAGACATGCAGATATACAGCACACCCATTTACAGGCAAAACTACCCAAGGTATTGACCCTCCTATATTCCTGGCTTTTGATCTGAAAGACAACCAGAAGTGTTGACAGCCTGGACAGGCATACACTCATCAGGGGTTGCTACTGCTGAGAGGAGTGCTGCTCAGTGTGCACATTCCTGTTATTCTAGATCTCAAATGCCCCCTCCCATGCTGCACTGGATGAATCAGTGTAATGCAGAGGGTATGTGATCACAAAGTACCACCGTCTCTAAGGTCAGTTTACAGCTCAAAATGAGGGAACTTCAGAATCACAAAATACCCCGGCAAAAATCAAGACTTGTGCTCAGTCTAGCCAACGGCAGTGTGCCCCCAAAAAACTCAAAGAAAGCTGTATTCAGCTACAAAAAGCACATTCAATTCACTTCACAGAGCGTTTAGTGTTGATTTGGTTAGTGCAAATGTGATATTTGCGTCAGATTCTTGTGTCTTTAGAGCAGGTAAGAAAAAGGCCAGCCAGAAATTATTTCCTTACTTTTTTTTTAAGAGGGGCTGTCTGTATGTAGAGCATTGCTTGTAGAAATACCAGAAAAAATTGTTGGATGATGAAATGATATAAAGACTATCCAAATATATTATCTCACATGTTAAATCTTCAGTAATTGCAGTAGCAATGAACAACTTCTGTTTCTACACCAAATTACTGCGGCTCCAAAAAAAGGTGCCCATGCTATAACTTGTGTCTGAACCTGGTAAGAGCTTTCTCCTGCATTCTGAACCAAAAGCCCATTGAACTGTGGAGTCTCATTCTCTCCAACCACCGCTGCTTTTGAATAGGGTCTCTCATTTTTCCTGCTGTCGCTGTGTGCTGTTCTGCCTGCTCTCTCCCACTCTCCAAACCTGGTGAAAGAGCAAGAGAATCCTTTGTATTGAACTTGCGCTGGACTTTGTTAAAGTGACTGAGTGAGGATTCTGAGGTGTGCTGCTGTACCACACTCTCCTTTTGTTTTATTCCTCTGTTATCCTCACATTTTCTTTTAAGTACTGAAAGACTTGTGTTGGGAACAGACTTGAACAAAAGCCTAAGTTTTATTATATCTCCTCTTTCTTTTCCAAGTTTCTAATAGGTGAGATTGGAGAGGCATTAAATAACATGAAACTGCTCATTACTCTCACAATGACAGCTTTGCAGCTCACCTCTGTGCTGGTTTTGGCTGGGGTAGAGTTAATTTTCCTCACTGTAGCTAGTACAGGGCTGTTTCAGATTTGCACTGAAAACAGGCTTTATAATATGAAGATGTTTTCATTCTTACTGAGCAGCATTTACACAGAGTCAAGGCCTTTTTTGCCTCTCTTACCACCATCCCACCAGTGAGGAGGCTGAGGGTGCACAAGAAATTGGGAAGAGATAGAGCTGGGACAGCTGACCCAAGGGATGGGTCATTATGCTCAGCACATCAAGCTGGGGGAAGAAGGAGGAAAGGAGGGATGTTCAGAGTGATGGCATTTGCCTTCCCAAATCACTGTTACACATGATGAGGCCCTGCTTTTCTGGAGATGGCTGAACACCTGTTTGTGTGAAGTAGTGAATGAAGTCCTTTTTCTTTGCTTGAGGGCACAGTTTTTGCCTTACATATTAAACTGCCCTTATGTCAACCCACAAGTTTTGTAGCTTTTGCACTTCCAATTCTCTCCACCATCCCACTGAGGGGGAGTGGCTGAGTGGCTGTGTCGGGCTCACTTGCCAGCTGGGCTTAAATTGTGATGCATCAAGAGTTACAAGTGGCTTAAAATGGGAGGCCACCAGTCCAAATAAAAGATTTACTTATCACCTAGTTAATACTGGGTTAATCTTGCAAGTATTTGACAAAATATAATCGTAAACAGGCCTGTATATGTGAAGAAGCCAAAAAACATCCAAGGACCAAAACACCAGTAATAAGAATTTTCTGCTAACATTGCCAATTTATACTACCTGCATCTTATGTTATCAGTTTTCACCCCAAATTAATATACACTGAAAGGTTTTATAAATGCCACACGTATGTGTCTTTACCAAAGAAGTTTGTGGTATCAGAATAATTCTTGTAGGCCCTACACAGTGTCTGATTCCAACAGCATTTAGAGGAATTATAAAATTATTTTTACTTTGCTGATGTTTGAAGGTTTCATATTAGCTTGTTGATTTTAAAATCTCATCTACAACCACTGACTACACTACAAGCTATTGCAAAAGCCACTTTATGTCAGTCAGATCCATTATCCAACAGGGTGATGATTTCACTAGCTCACCCTTTACCTATGACAAAAACCTTGGATGTTTTGATCTGGTAAAAAAATGTAATTCTAGTAAAGAAAAAATATCTTCCTTACTAAGAAACTTCTGAACAGAGAGAAAAAGAACTATCTGTAGGACAGGTACCTATAATTATTCCTGGCCACCGAAAATGAGAAGTGTCTGAGTAGTGCTATCACAGAATTTTAAATCTTCCTATTTCCAAAATGTTACTTTGCATTGTATTTTTGCAGTACTGTGCTTTCTAATTCAAGTTCCACTGGTTTAACTGGGGTAAGGCTGTTAAGATACACAGTTAACTACAGAAAAAAGAGAAAACTATATATGAAGGGTTTTGTGTACTGACTGCTTCCACAGCTTATGCAGGTCACTGAGGAGTATCAGACTAATCACAAAAGTAATTTCACTGGTGATAACTTATACATGCAAAAAGACTTAGGACTCAGAGACACAGTTTTTTTACCCTGCTGAGTTGCCATGCATCAATAAAAAACTTACACAAATTACCTGTTTTTAATTTGCTACAAGCTAAAGTATGCACTCTACTGTGAGGTATTTAGTTAAATTACAGTATTCTTGGTTGTCTCTGTATTTTTGACCTTAGCAACTTGTAGTTAAAAGTAGTTATAAAAGTTTATAAGACAACTGGTGACATGCATTTAATATAACTTATTTTAAATAGCAAAAGAACAAGTTTTTGGTTTTTTTGTTTCAAAATCATTAATAGAAGACAAGATTCTCTAGACTCTTCAGGGAAGAGCTATGCAATATTTAGCAAATAAAAATTATTTGCTAATTGAAACCACTCTCCCCAGTATTTTATGGAGTTTTTTTTTTCCAAGCACAATGACAACCAAAATTTCACCATTTTTTTTCCTTTTTAAAACAAAACTTTCCACAGAAAGAGGATGTTCCCTACCTATTGTAGCTGTCATCATAGAAGACAGCACACAACTCCGCACCATTTCTTCTTTGACTTTCACAGCTTGAAGCCTTATATTTAAGGCAGGGGATTAGACTGAACTCAGCTGTCACTATGTTGTTCTCTGATTGTGGCTGGCAGAGGACCTTGTTGTGTCTTTGGGGGGAGCTAGAGTAGGGGATCACACAGCGCTGGGGCAAATCCCTAGCTGGCATTAACTGATGTCATCCCACTGAAGTCTCTGCTTCTGTGCTGATCCAGGATGGCTCTGGCTCTGAGCTAGTGCCCAGAAAGATGTGCTCCAGTCTCTGCCACTACTGGGCAACTCCTCCTGAAATTTAGGGCTGGAAGTAACCATGGCAATTTGGATTCCACTTTGTGAGAGCTGCTGGTGCACGCCAACTTTCTAATGGCAGAGGAAGAAAGGAGCACCATCAGCACAGTCTGCTCATGCTGCTTCTGTTTGTGATGCTGACACTTGATGTCCTGAAAGCCATTGCCACTGCATCCTTCCCTGTTGATGCCACTGCACATCCTTAGGATAAAAGCCAAGCACTCTCCTGCTGAGATAATTTTAACCCCTACACTCCCTCAAAATACAGAAACACTGATTCAGGCTGAGCCACAATTTCTGTAGAACTTCCAGCTTACTTAAAACACTCACTTTAAAGGCATGGAAAGAATTTACACAGTATCATAGGATAAGCAGTCCTATTAATTCACAGTATATTAGCTGAAAAGCTCTTGTTCTGTAGTGACAAAAACATTGATTTTCAATTAAGTTGTTGAATGTATTATCTCATCTTCTTAAAATACTTCCTTTTTTGTGTTGCCTGCCTTGTTTCCTGACTTCCTAGTTAGAACTGTATATTCACCTGCTTACACCCGACATAACAGTAGTTTCCATATTGCAGGTGTTTTCCCTTTTTAAATCTACTTAATTTTTTTTTTTTTAATTTTAGGGGAAAAAATCTGAGAAAGTCAAGGGTTTGGCTTTGTAAAACCTCATCAATAGGATTTTGGGGTTTTCCAAACCAAGAGGACACATGGAATTCATGCTCAGGTGCTTGTTCTGACTGACTCATTGAAACTGGGACTAGTGGGTATAATTGTAATGTGCAACTTTTGACCACCTCCAGTATTTTTCAATACACAATACTCATGCATCTTTCACCCTCTCTGCATATTTTAACCACCTGTGTTTGTTACTTTGGGTTTGTGTGACTATTTCTGCTTTTTCCCTGTGTTCTCTTTTATCTTTCCAAAACATTTAAATGAAAATTGATAATCTTTTCTAAATTTCAAAAATATCTCTCTGGCTGTAACAACGGGAGACATAATTTTTTCAAGACCTTGTTTTCCCAGCTAGGGACTTTGGAGGAAAACTGGCTAGGCTTTGAGTTTGCTGGGAGAGCTTGAAGTGGAAATGGAATATCTGAAGACTCAGACAGCTCTTGAATGTACTTTGAAATTTCTGTTTGAAATAAGCTATCTTATCATGTTAGGGGACCTCTGTGAATGGATCACAAAAGCACTGTTAAAAAGTTTAGTGGACAAATGCAGTTTTAAAATAGGGATTTATGCATGGCCATGCAGTTAATGTTATTTTGATATTTGGGTTGGGTTTGGTTGGCTGGTGGGGTTTTTTTTTGTGGTTGGTTGGTTGGATTTTTGTGTTTGGATTTTTTTACTGTCTCCTAAAACATATGAAGTAATTGTTGTTTTTCCATCAGACACATTATCTTTGAAACACTGACTTATAGTTTGCTTCTCATTACACTGGTCAGTAAACACAGGATAAACTCAGTATATTTTTCTTTAAGTAAATATTTCTAAACTGCAGTTCTTTATTAGTGTATAATTTTTTTTTCAGCACAAAACAAAAGAGAGTAAGTATTCTTTTGGCTGATGTGCTTTTCAGGAAACTCCTTAAAGTGCTGCTTTTGAGACATGCTACTCTGGCCTATGAACACCAACACAGAGATTTGAAATCAATAAAATTAATAGCAAGAACAGGATTTGGGCTGAGTCACATCTGTATTAGGATCGAAACACTGAGGAAAGTCTACTTTAAAAAAGCTCAGTTATTTTAATTATTGAAATATTCCAGCAAAAGCATTGAGCAGATACTTTGAATATGTAATTTAACTTAATGCCCCAAATAAAAAAGAAAGGCACTGGTGCTGTTAACATCAAAGCTTGCATTCACAATCTAGGCCTAGCAACTGATAAGCTCCTTCTGGAAAAAAAAAAAAAG
>VXBC01007359.1:792298-828425 GCA_013399945.1 Ploceus nigricollis
AAAAAAATCTGCATATTTCAGTGTCACTTGAGTAAAACTGACATGATAAAAGCAAATATGTGAAGAAAGAAAAAGCAAAGTGGGGTCAGGTTCCAGCTTCCAGCAATACTGTAGCACACAAAGTCTTAAGTAATGAACTTCATTAAAAAGTAAATTAAGTATTTCTTAGGCAGCTACAAATGAGACATTTTTTTCTGTAGACTCTATTGAAATGTTGCTACCACAGTATCAAAGCAAATAAGCAACAGATACACAGAAAGCAATTCTGCTCAGATAGATGTTTCTATGTTGCTGCAAAGCACTAATGGTTAATATAAAAGCCATTTTTTTCCTGTCAGATGATTTACATTAGTTTTGGGGTTAATAAAAGAATTAATTTTCACGATAATCCACAGAGGGATTCTACTACCCAAGTGATATGTTAAGAATTATTAAAAAGTCTTACCTTAAAAATCAGTAATGTTACTACAAAATTTCCAGAGCAATTTTTTATTAGGCATATGATAGCCCTGAACTCTTTCCAGAGATGCCGAGGGCTTTCCCATTCCTAATATTTCTGTGGAAGGTAACATTTCTTGTCTTCCAACATGAAATTTTCATATAAGTACAAACATATGTTATAAACTACATGCAAACACATGCACATTTCCTCTTAAATATATCCAATACACATATATGTGGATCCATCAACCTTGGATAAGACCTGTAATCAAAATATTGCTATTATCTCAGGTAAAGTTAACTGAAAGACACATACACCCCCTGGGTAAAGGAAAACTCTCACTCTACGTCAGTAGAGGAGCAAAAAATATTCTCAAACCAGACATCTAAATAATAATTCCCTCTGAAATTATTTGCTTGGCATTATAGGACTTGTTGCTGTTTGCAAAATCCCAGATAAAGAAATGAACAGGAATTGCCTTAATTTTTAAAATGAAAGAAATTAACAGGAATTACCTTACTTTTTAAAATGAAAAATCTAAATACTAATCTATATACTAAAATACATATATTTCAGAAAATATCTGCTCTCCTGAGTCAACCTTGAAAGCACAAGCCAGAATATTTTTGTGTGATTTTTTTTTACCCCGGAAATTAATAAAGTCTGATTATTTGCCTCTTTTTTCATCTTTCAAGCAGATTTTTTTTTCCTTTTAAAGCCATTTCAATTCTGTTTATAGGACTAGAAGTCAAGAATACAATAAGCAAGCAACTTTCTGAAACAGGGGTATATATATACACAGAGCAAACCAGTTTTCAGTCTTTCAATAACACACACCACCCATTACCCACAAAATGAACAATTGCCAAGGTATACAAATATCTCTAAAAGGTAGACTTAGTGTGGTCAAAGAACCATGTATTCTTTCAGGGGGCAGGATCTGAAGAATCCTACGGATAAATCATGAATACACAACCTCCTTTATCCTTATTTCTGAAAAAATAGAAGTCAGCTTAACACATGGCCACAGAGTCTGGATGACTATGCTGAAATTCACTTCCACTTGCTCCAAATGCAGCTACTGTTCTAATATATTTCTTCATGGAAGGCACACAGTTAATAATGTGCTTTTTCACAGTCCCAGTTAGACCAAAAATATGACAGTTATAATTTTTAATTTCTGACATACATTTAACAGAAATAAGTCTCTGTTTCTTGGCTTGACTGATAGCATTGACAGCAACATCAGTATGTAATGTGTTTAAAAAAAATACTATGGCTATCTATGGATCAATTATTTTTTCAAAAATGAAAGAGCACATCTCTAATTCTTTCTCAGTGGGAGGAAAAAAACCACAAGGCTGGGCCTACTTTCTTTTTAAAAAGGCATTTTCTAGGTTTGCAGAGAGTTGAATTGCAACTCAACCCTTTCCAAGAAACAACTTGCTGTTCACCCAGAGTAGTAATTCAATACATGGAACTTGACACAGCAAAATACTAGAACATCTACTTAACTTAAGCACATGTTTAATCAATTTTCTGGGCAAGACACAGGTCTGCTCACATGCTGCATTTAACTGAAATTCATTGCTTAGCAGGTGTGTTTCACTCTTCATCATTTTGTGGAGGCCCAAGGTTATTCTTGACAGTAAATACTCTTTTATTTATTAAACGTTATTAATTGATCATAGAATCAACATTACTTTAACTGTGAGCTAATCTTTCTGAGGACAAATATATAATCTCTTTGTATATATACACACTATATATATTATTATTATNGAACCCAGGCCATTCTATGATGGTGAGTCTATGATACAGACCTCTCTACATTTTATATATTTAATACATACTGTGTATATCAGATGTAAATACAATCACGCTCCATTCAGTGAAAGTTTTGCCAAAGACTACAGGAGTGTCATGACAGTGATGAGCAAGTTCCCTGTGTTTAAAATGAACTTCTCCTGAATATACCAGATATACATAACTTTTTTTTTTTTTAAATAATACATTCAGTTGATAATACAGTCAATTCCCTTTACTGATTCAAAAGCAGTTTCAGTTATTCTATATCCATATCCGAATGTTTGTGACAGATTCTTTGAACTTTCAATCATAATTCACATATCCTATAAACATTTTTCAAAGTCTTTGTATTCTCTCATGCTGTGTGAAAGACCTTGTGAAACTGTGAGAAAATAATGATTTTTCACAATATACAGTGGATTACAGAAAGCACATTGGGGAAAATTTAAAAATAATAATTTTGAGTACACCATTTTTTTCAGATAGATTTTTTTTCTTTTGGAAGTAGACCAAACTAGACAAGAAAATTCTACACCTTTCTAAATTTAGATTCTTAGTATACCATAAATCTTTTCCAATTCACCAATACATAATTCTGAAATCTGATTGTCTTTAATGCTCGTGCCAACTGGCACATGACAAAAATGTTCATGATCAGAACCTGATCGAGTTTCTTTATTAACTTCACAGAGAGCTAGACTACTTTCTACATATGTAGGGCAGAAAAGAGAATAGAATTCTAGGCCTATTAGAAAATATGTAGCAGTTTATAGTAATCCAACTATCTAAATGTGCAGTGCAGCAGATATGTACACTACATGCAACAAGCCAGGCACGCAGCACACACAGGTGGAAAAAGGCTGCACACACAGTGTGGCTGCGCTGGTGAGCAGGGAAGAGTCATCCCAAAGGTTGTGCAGCAATGGCAGGGACCAGAGGCTCAAAAGATCCTACACGTTTGTAGAGTTGGTAATGGCAGTGAAGCAAAATTGTCTGGAATGCTGGAAAAGTGTCCTGGGTTGCAAGATATGGTTTGTGGGTATTCTGTTTCCCATCTGTTAGGGGTGGGGCAGTTGTCTTCTGTTAGCTGGGGAGTTTTCTTTACCTCTTCCACTACCCATTGTCCCTCCAGGAAATATCTCCTGTTAATGGGCCATTGAATCTCGCTGCAGGGCTGATAAAATTACATCATCCCATTGTGAGATGCTCCACCCAGGGGAGGAGCCAAGCATTCCTGCCTGGATATAATCTGACATTTGGAACACCAGCGGAGCCTTTTCCCACTGGATTTCCAGAGGGAGACCAGGCCCATCTACACCACCACTGGGTCTCCAGAGGAAAACTGCACCCTTCTACAGGATCACTGCCTCAACAGAACCACTTCTGCCACTCCAGGAGGGCTGCAGCCACCATTTAATCAGACTGCTGCCAACACCCTGACCAACAGGGTGTCAGGTTGTATTCTGACTCTGTCAGTGTTGTTTTGTATTACCACATTTTTAAATTTTATTTTTATTGTCTTCCCTAATAAAGAACTGTTATTCCTACTCCCATATCTTTGTCTGAGAGCCCCTTATTTTCAAAATTACAATTATTCATATGGAGGGGGTTTACATTTTCCATTTCAGGGGAGGCTCCTGCCTTCCTTAGCAGACACCTGGCTTTTTAAACCAAGACAAAAAGCAAAAGTGGACAGGGCTCAGCCTTACAGGAGGGTCTGACCCTGGCACTGAGGCATTCAGAGGGGCAGAACGCTCCTGTGAGCTCAGACATTTCATGCTCTTGTTTCCAGGCCTGAGGCCCCTTCCCTCAAAGGGGCACTGCTCTGGGTTATGGCAGCTGAGCAAGAAGCACTGGTGAAACCCTCAGCAAAGCCACAAAACCTCCCTGAGACCTGGCATTTCACATCTCCTGCAGAGCCAGCCCGCCCACAGCTCCCCTCTAAGTGTTCTTACAATTAAGGCACAATAAAGGATGCTGACATGCTGTGTAAGCATTGTTCCTGACTCTAGTTATCCCAATTATTTTTTACGTTTTCCCCTTAAATGAGAAAGACATCAGGTGGTAACTCAAACAGTGAGATAGCTATTTATGTTTTAGAACAAACAGTTTAAACAGTATTATATACAGATGTCTAAATATTTTGAAAGTATCTGTTTATGGAAGTAAAATGGAACTACCTGTTTAAATTTAGAGAATTTTATTTAAAATCTGCATGTAGAACTGAAATTGCTTGTTAGTTGATACACAGTGGCAAATGAGGCTTATTTGCAGAGTATATGAAGTGCTTGGATTTCTGTTTGAATCTGGAAAAGCAATACATTTGAATTTTCATTAGACTGCTCCATTTTTACAAAAATGATTCATTGTATAAAAACAGTAGTAAGTGGCTTACTCTCTGTCTTTGTCAACAGACAACTGGCAAATTGCTGGCTGCATAATATTTCTGTTAGACTACTTGTGTATGGAAATCTGACTGCTTTGCAAGCAATTTAATCAGCAGTGTAAATAACCTGTGTAAAATAACCAACAGCACAAATGCCTTTAAATAATCAAGGCTCTTTAATGTACATAAAATAGGCTTTTGTACCTACAATAGACTTGATCTTTATAACCATAGTTTGTTCTCACCTATTATACCATATTGTGCTCTGCAGTAATCAATGCAATATAGAACCTTGATTCTCAAACCTACTCTTTAGTAGGTGGAATTTTTCACCCGCAGAGAATTGTGTCCACAATCTCACACTACTAATAAATTGCCAGAAGAAAATAAGGTAGGATTACTGATGTAAAAGCTGGGAGCTAGGACTGAAAATTGGACTGCATAAATAAAAATCTATCTATAATAACAAAAAAAGCAGGTAATTTGCTAATGTTCTTGGGAGCAGTCTCCCATTTTTCTTGGGCAATGAAAGTTCTCTGGGCTTTACAACGTGATAGAAGTTATTCAGATGTTTTATGCAGCATAATGTATTTTCAAGTTTTCCCATTTTAATGTCTATCTATATACAAATGCTGAATATGTTCATGACTTGCTTAATTACACAAACACATGAGTATTTCTCTATGTTCCCTGACAGATGACATTACACACTGAGAGGAAAAAGAGCTGGAAAACTAGTAGGCAGGTAGAAAAAAACCTTAGGATATGATGTTAAGATGAAACAAAAAAAATTGTTGCAGCAAGGCAACAAATTAAAATAGTAGTAAATATAATTGTTACCCACTTAGAGGTTTCTTTAGACTCTCAGAATAACCTTGTATCTAAAAATCAAACTGTTATGCTCATTTTGCTTTAAATTTTCCTTACCTGCACATTTCCATCATGTGCATTTTAAGATACCTTTTTAAATTTAAGAAAAAGTATTTTTATCTTTTAATTTTTTAACATGACAAAAATTGTATGCAAAGATAAAATTATTCAGTCTTGTACTTTGTAAACAGTCAGAAACAGCTTTTGTTAAAAAGGAAATTATTAAAGGTAAATGGGTTTAAAAGAAGAAGCTTTCAAGGAAATTAAGTTCAGTTTTAGGCAAGCTGAGCAGTAGAATGTACTAAGATGTATGAAAGAGCTAAAGATACTTATTAGCAGCTATATGAAGTTAAAAGTTACACATTACATGAGCTTAAAGGTGTTTACAATGAGCTTGGCATCCCAATGTATAGCATGGTCATGTATGTATTTTGTTTTTAATGTTGAAATACACCATTTTGACTTTAAACCAAACTAATTTTGTACCTTTTGATTCTATCTTCACCACTTTCTCTTCCCAAGCACCTGCAATAAGTAGTTCTGTGCCCAAGTCAGGGGTCAGACATCAGTCAGATATAAAATTCAGGGAGAAACTCAAGTTCTTTCAAAGGCAGTGTTTTGGAAGTTCATTAAAGATACTGACTGGTAAGATCATCCCATTATCTTTCCCTTTTCAGTGGTTTTGGTGTTTCATCTGTTTCCCCCCTGCCTCCCACCGAGACAAACAAACAAGGAATTAAATGCCTTAATTCTCTAGGCATAAATGTCTATACTTGTGCCTCCAGGTCAGTGAATCTGGTACTGACTCACAGCTCACCACAGTGTACCTGAGTGCAGTACTTTCGCAGTGCCTGGATTGTGGTGTCACTAATTCATGGGAGCTACTGAGAACCCAAAACTGCCACTGAGGTTTACTAAAAGGTTATTTTACAGTATTCCAGCTATTCAGACACTCTTACTCACATTCATTTGGGGAAACAGACTGGATTCCAGATGGTCCTGCTTACCATACTTTAACTCAAAATACTATGCTAGACAGATACTTCTACCTGTCCACAAACACTGCATGTCTAAAAGGAGCAAATGAAACTATTTTGCATTTCCACCATAGGTTGTACCATTACTAGGACTGTAACCACCTCTGTCTGTAGCTAACATCCAGTGCAGCCAACACAGACAATCTGGGTTATTGTTGTAATAATTTCTAGAGTCAATTATTTCAAAGAAATTGTCATAAAGTAAATTATCATTGCTTGCATTTATCTTCATGATTTTTACTATTACTTCTCCAGAGCTCATTGAGATATCAGAAAGACACCTGGTCATATGAGAGGAGCTTCCTTTCATGTAATTCAGTTTTATAGCAATCATAGCTCATACCTGTTGTATACTTTTTTCCCCAAAATTATTTTGATACATTGGCCTAGAAACCAGAGCTCTTATTTGAGAAAAATAATGGAAGTTAGGTTTGGGTAGATCTAGGCAAAACAGTGAGGTCCTCAGCTGAACTGGCATTCATCTTATCTCAGCTTAGATGTCCACATTGCACATGTCCATTCCTCCACTAAACTGTCTGGGTTGTGCCTACTGATTAGGCAATTAGAGATATTAGCCACCTAAGGGTGGGGATCACCTCACCTATTTTCAGTGTTCCTTTGGATGAAATTAATCACTTCCTGAAAATTACTAGTTTTTCTCCACACACTAAAGACTGCATCAGAGCATGTGGTTCAGATGCAAATATCCGTGCTGAAACATCCTAAAATAAAACTAATCCCAGCTGTGGATTTTTATCCGTGTTACAAGACCATCTTCTGTAGTGGAAGCTGCACCAATGGTAGTCCTTGGAAAATAAATCAGTGTAGCCACAAAGGATTAATGTGTCCTCCACTCTCACACTGGGCACTCTCTCCTTTCACAAGTAGCTCCTGCATGGAAATGGAAAATCTCAAAGTGTCATACACTATTGCAATGGGAAAATGGTAGTGTTTCTCTTGGTCTCAGAGAGAAATGATGTAAATAAGACACAAAGTCACTTTTCCTTTTTTAACACCTCTGTTCTTACTTAAGAACCCCCACATTTAACCTGAAATGACTGTGTAAGAAAGGCTTACTTGATTTTTGAATCTGTACTAGGTTATTTGACTTTAATACATATTTTACTACAATTGTTATTGGTGTAGCACTTGGAAAGGGTTACTATTAAAAATACAAACATGTAATTTGGAACTCTGTGTTTAATATGTAGTAATTATCACTTTTGCTACTTTCCAAAAGTTACAGCTTCAACCTAAACCCAGGAACAAAGTAGTGAAGAAAAAGGTTGACTCTATCTGAGAGTAACATTGGAGTTCCTTTCTTTTCCTGGTGATGTGGCCTGATTTATGTGGTCTTTCAACATAAAAAGAGCCTGCTGTTGAGAAATATGGCAGTTCAAAAAATGGTTAATTTTGTGTTACACTTTAGGGTAGCTGCATCCCCTTCTGACATTTCTACTAAAGGCTCTAATTAATGCCAAATTCCTGTGTATCCTACTGAGACTTCTTCAGGGCTGAGAGATATGAAGTTCATTGTGATGTTTGTTTAAAAACCCAAACCACCAAAAGTTTACAGGTGGAGCTCAACGAGCTGCAGCAGAAGGTATGTGTATTCTAAATAAAACAGAATCTCCTCCTGTGTGTCAGCTGAGGCTTAGCACCAGGCTTATCCTACCTAGTCAGCAAGAGATGAAGACCTAGCTAAGAATATCCAATGGGATAGGTGTTGTTTGCATGCTTAAGAAGGCAAGAGAGGAAGGTGGAAAAGGAGAGCCTCAGGTTGGTTAAGTGGATGAAACATATCTGAACTTTTCCTTATTTCACAAATTCTTCCAAGAAAGAATGAGATTTACCCTTATCCCATCACAGTTTCTGTTCAGCCTCTACTCCACGCCTATCCCTTGCATAAATATTTTCAGTGAATAAACAACTTAGGCAGCAAGCTACTGCTGAAGGGTTGAGAGTGCACAGCAGCTACATTTTTTCTGACCAATGACAAATAATTTAGGGCTCTGTTAAGATTAATAGAATTCCTCTTAAGATGAGTTGTTCTGTTTTTTGTCCATTATTGGAGAATGGTAAAAGCTGTGCCTTATTGCTTTGCAGGTTTCATGGGTTTGCAAAATAAAACACAATATTACAATAAAATATAAAAATAAACAGCATTCAAAACACAGCCTACACCCATATGTAAGAGGCTGCTCCTGACTACAATAGGAATATTTTTCTATCATTATTAATATTTGAATTTTACCTGAATATTAGGCTAGGAACATTTTGGTTTGGAAAACTAGATATCAACTTCCTGAACCTAATAAGTCATATTGTACTTATATTTTTTTTTTCAAATCCTTCCTACAAGAATTTCACTAGAACTGGACAGTTTGTTTTTTTCACATCTCACGTTAACTGCTTATGACATGCTTCAAAATTTACGGGTTTTTTTCTCCATCAACTCAGTTTTTCACAGACCAAACTGAAAGCCTGTTTTATTCTGATGTTTTCTGGGTCTGCCTCCTCTCAGCCTCTCAAAAGTTGAATAACAGGCTTTAAATTTTTCAGTATAGAATTATAGAATGTCTTGAGTTGAAAGGGATCTATGAGGATCATCAAGTCCAACTCCCTGCTCCTCACGGGAGTACCTAAAATTAAACCACATGACCAAGACCTTTTTCTAATGCCCAGTGTGAATTTCCCCTGATGCAGCTTCATACCAAATTCCATACCAAGGGTTTAGACTATTTAAGAATTTCTAAAATAAGGATATCTGGAAAAATCTGCATGTAGTGAGAGAAGCTAGGAAGTCTTTTTGACCAGACCTTTAGCTAGTGCTGTCTTTATATATGAGCAGAAGAAAAAAGGTAAAAGGTTTTTTTATAAGATCTGCAAAAGCTGTTCTAATCCAGGGTCATTTAGGACTTCTGATTTCCAACTACCAGGGAGTTTTATGAGGCAATCTGGCAATCTGCATCAAACAGCTGTTCAGGCAGTTTTACTGTGCAGAATAAGCAGATCCTATGCAGAGCACAGCAGCTTTTTTGACTCATGGCTCAACCAGCAAGGAAAAGATTTGTATAAGAAGGAATAAACTAATATTTTCACAAAGTCTCAAATCTTTGGTGAGAGGGGAAAGAGGATACCTCTGTTTCAGAACTGGAGATGGCTACAGAAAATGTCTGATGGAGAAGACTGGCATTGTGATGTCATCAGACCATCAACAAGCCTCTTGCCTCCCTCATGACCTCATTCAATATGGAGAATGTATAAACTAAAATGGCATAAATATGATGTGTTCCAATGACTCATAAATGAACACAAACATGGTGAGGTGCCTTGAAGGGTAAGGATTACATGGTTTTGGGAATCCTTATTAAACCGAATGTGAATGCACTTGTCCTTACTACACTCCACTATAAAGATGCCCCAGATATAACAGGACCTGTACGTGACATATGGCTCTCTGACTGCTTTCCAATTCTTTCTATTCAGCCTTTGGGCAAGATATTAAAAGGGCTACCAGAGTCTTCCACACTAGCAAACAGTGTACTGTAGTCAACAGTCAGTAGGAATGAGTATCCTTGTTCTCATCATTTCAGGTTTCAGCATCTGGTTTAAATATTTTAAAAGGCACCAAAGGACTGCCATAAGTTTTGTGAAGTATCCTAAAAATTCAACTGTAAACCAGCTGTGAAAGTCAGATACTACATTTACTTAACTGAGTAGCCTGGACAATGCCACAATTTGACAAAGGCTTTGTGACAGTGGTTATGGCACTGAAATGCTTTCACACACAGAACAAAGTGCTTTTTCCAAGTGTGTTTTCTGGCCTCCATCTTTACAAGAGTCTAGACATATTTCAAAGCAAATGAATATATCATCAGATCAGACAGACTGAGCATTTTGTGTACAAATACAGCTGAAAAGGTCGGTCTAGTCAAGTGATTTTTCTCAGCTTTGGAGTTCCACCAGTTTTCAGGGGGGTCACAAATCCCTAGAGAGCAAACAGACACCTGAGAATATGCTCATTTGTGTCTCAGTGATCTTCCCAGGAGGGCTGACAGTGTCCAGAGACCACTCCTCCTCTCTGCTGGTAATCAGCATTGTGAACAAATTCCTGCCCAAGTGCAAGATTACCCAGAGCTATATTATACCCTAATAACTTCCAAATGAATGCAAATGGAGATAAGTTATGGTAAAAGCACCACTTGGTACACAGATTCATACTATGTAGGATACGTGCATACACATAACTGTGCATTTAACTGGCAATAGAAACCTTCAGAAGGAAAACCCCCCAAGATTCTGAAATACATCATTCTTTCTCTACAAGAATATACCAAAATAAACCAGTCATATCTACAGAAAAAGCAATTAGATAAGTGTTGTACCATCATACAGTACATAAAATGGATGTATATTTTGCTACAGTGCATTAGGATGCTCCAAAACCAAATTCTATTCATTCCATATGTGAGAAGGGGGCAAACAATTAAAAACAAAATTGTCACAATTGTATTACAGACAAAGTCAATACTGCTTACAAACTGAAAAACACATTCAGTATTCCTTCTCACAGACTTTAAACTGCATTTTTCATGTCTGATTATTGAGAAGCCTTTCAGAATTGCAGCACAATAGTACAGTATACCTAATTTGGGCTTTTTTTTTTTGTTTTCCTCAAGCACTACAGAGGGTCAGGTACACACATCACTAACATGTAGCAAGAACATCTGAATAACCAGATAACTGAAGCAGTATGGGGAGCAGTTCTCCATCCTTTCATCCCTGTAGACAGTATTTGTCCCTTTGATCCCTGAGCAGATCAAACAAATCCACTAATCAATTATTTCCTTTTTTGTCTTTCAGATGCTGCCACAGGCCTTCAAATACTGATGGCTAAGTACTTCAGGAATATTTTATTTGTTTACTTTTCTAAAACAAATGTTTACCACAAAGGAATATTTTTTTATCTTATTATTTTTCCCACCATCCAAAGCCATAAATTTAAATACTCATATGAAAATATTGTGAAAGCTTTTTAGTATTAATTGTTTTGAATATAAATTTTGGAAACATATGGGAAAGTTATGGTGAGAAAGTGGATTTCTTACACTGAAATTTTTCAAAACTGCTGAAAATTGGACTTGAGAGCATCTTCACTCTCGCTTGCAAAAGTCGAGAGGGTTAGGCTTGAATGAGCTATTTAAGGGGCAGCAGAGGAGAAAACATGGTTTTGTAACTCAGAGTTTTAACAAGAATATGAGGAATAGCCTTCATGAAAATGATAATAAAAATTAGGGACTTCTTCTGCCCACTTTTCTGTGTCATTTAAAGTGTCTGAGGGACGGACTACCTGAGGGGCCAGTTCATCACAGGGCTACCACCTATGTTGTGGTTCCTTACACATGCTGTGTGTCCACCTCAGAACATCAGTCCTCTTCAGATTCTGACACTGCAGGACAACTCCTCAGCCTAATCTAAAGCCCTTTAGTAAAACTCAGATATGTCTATTACAATTACTGCCTCACATTTTGTTTGTTTTTATTGGTGCTGCAGCTACCGCCACAAAGGTTCCTCTTCAACTACTAAATCAGAAAATGCTGATCTGAAGGGTTCAGTCCTGAGAAGTCCCATTTGACATTCAGTGCTACCAATGTTTTAGTCAACTGAAGCTTAAAAGCTTTATTGGTAATTAAAGATAATAAACTTAAAACTTGACATATCATCCCATTTTGTTCTGTTGGACATTTGTAAGAATAGAAATATAATTTCTTCAGACTTTGAATAGCAGAGATCACAAAGAAAGAAGAAAACTCAATTAAGGAGGAAGAGCATCTGAGTTATTACCCTGCAATCTTCAGAGTGAGAAAGGACACACATTAAGGATGGCAGAAGTCTGGGCAAAGGGAGGAACTCTGAGTTGGAAGTACAACAGTGGGCCTGGGATGACAATAACCTGATAGCTGAAGAGGTTACTCACCATGTGAGGGCTGAGAGAAGGTTGGAAGTTGTTGTAGGTGAGTGTCACAGAAACGCTAACTAAGGGTTAAAAGGAAAAGGTACACAACAAACAATCAGGTAACATATGAGGGGAATTATTTCAAAATAGTGGAAGGAGGAAAAAAAGAGATGGGATGCACTAGAAAAACAAAATGAATAAAGAAATGTACAAACACTGTATATTTTTAACAAAAAAAAAGCTTTTATCCCACAATAATGGGGATTACCATTACTACCTAACACACCTTTGGAAAATTTTCCATTAGGCTTCTAATTTTTGGATTTGTTTGAAACACTTTTAGAGAGTACGTAGATTATTTAGCAAGTAATGTTTACCCTAATAAGTCCTATCTCCGCTATTTTCCACAGACATATTTCTTAAAATTCTGCACACGTCAATGTGATAACAAGAGAATAAGAAAAACAATTATTCATTGTGAATAAGGTAACTAAACTTTTCAAAGCAATAGCACAGAAGAGGGCCTGCAGATATTATTGTTTAACTCTTAGGTTTTTTAGTTATCAGAGAATGGAAATTAAGCACCAGGATGGAATTAATTGATCTGCAAAATGCTTTAGTTTAGGAAGGCCCAATGAAGGCTATAAAGTCTAATCATCCACTCGAGGGAGGGTTGAGTTCAAAGGTAAATCAGATTTCTCAGGACTCATACAGCCAGGTTTTGAAAATCTTCAAGAGTACAGAGACTAAAACCTCTCTTCTGTCACTTTCAAATAAAATATGAGTTTGTCAAGGTCCTATAGACACCTTAAACAACTTTAGATGTTAGAATGTTATTTTTTTGATTCAGCTGTCAAAATTCACCCAGAGGACCATTTATCCCTACAACACCTCTCTAATACAGTTGGAATTTTTTCCTTTCTGTGGGTACCTATTTCACTTCCTTTGGCACAAAAAGATCCCAGAAGAATAGTTTATGTGAGATGAGTAACCTTTACAAAACTCAAGTTATATAAGATGACCCTAATTATGATGTTCAGGCCTGAGTTCATTACATCTTCCTCTTATGTAGGGGCCTTTCCAGCATTCTCTATTACTCATGGAATACTAGCATTGATTCAAAATGGAATTTCTTTTGGAGAGAATCTTGTGGTGCATGGTAATGACAGCTCCATGCATGAGAGAAAGCCAGCACCTAGAAGAAAATTATGGGAAATGGGGAAATGATTTGATGATGCCTTTTCTAATGAAGGAGAAAGGGATTGCATAAATTAGACACAATTTTATCACAGGGAGATTAAAGGAATTAAGAATTTAAGGAAATTCAACTGAGACACAGCACTGCCCTGGCACTATGCTACAACTTTATAATTCCATATGAATAAAGAGAGAGGCAGCAATATAGGTCATGGACATAGCTGTCTATCTAGCTAGTGCAGAAACTCATGCCATTAGAAAAAGAGCCCAAATACTCCTTTGATGAAGAATTACTGGGTCTACTTGGACCAGCAGTTTCCCACTTGCAAGACCTGTAGATTCGTTTGGATTAAGGCTCTTCAAAATGTCTGCAGGTTCCAACAGGCACCTATCACTGTGATAAAGGTTTTTGCTTAAAACACATTTAAATATCATGGTGTCATCACACAGCTCCCAGAGCCAGAATCCATGCTGAGATATCCATGTCCTGTGAAGGTGTAGGTTAATTAGAGTCAGAGCTGTGAAGAAAGGGAACAGTTTGACTGGGTGAAAGGAGAAGTAAATTCTCTCAGTGGAACATAGGGAAGAAGGCATACTGCTTGTAATAGGAGGAGGATTTTCAATGACAAAGAAAAAAATCCCAGCAAACTAACTATAGGATTTCCACACATTTCAATTAAAGAAGCCCTTCTTCTCATATATTGACATTTGTCCATTAAACTGCAACATATCTAATGTGCATTTTCATTTTCCAGACAGATAGGCCGAATCTAAAAGAAAAATAAAAGTGAGAATTAAAAAAAAAAACAAAACAAAAAAACAAAACAAAACAAAACAAAAAAAACCAAACAAACAAACAAAAAAAAACACGCACAAGACTCTAGTGAAAGATTTGGGTGATCATGGTATTTTGTTTTATTAGTTATTGATCATATTTCCTTTTGAGTTTTCAAAATCCAGCTGTAATCCCGATGGGACAAGAAGCACCTTCTTTACCTGTGTGTCTGTGGCTCTGTGGCAGGATTTTGTCACCAAACATATTTGAAAACATTACATATTCTGAGCATTGCTTCTCCACTGTCTAAACTAAACCAAATTTCTGCTGTAAACATGTGACATTTATGAGAATTCTTAGTTATTAGCTATGTCTTTAACAAATACTTCCTTTAAAATAATTCCATCATATCAGCTACCTGAAAGATTAATAAACTTCACAATGCTTGGAAGCATTTGCTATTTTCCACATTGTTTATATACATTCTCAATCTCTCTCTATGAATCAGAGAAAAGTAAATCTCTTCTTCTTCTTCCCTTGCTTCTCTCCCTGCAGTTATTTAGAAGACCAGTTCATATATTGTGTCCTACTTTGATAAGAAAGAAATACTATTGATATTTTTATTTCAGTTTGATAAAAAGCATGTTTGTTTTCGTTCATAGATTTAAAGCCCCAAAATGGACCAGTACCGTAAATAAAACATGCAATTTCATTTTAAAAATTTATTACAAGGAATTTTGTTTATGATTTCATGTTCTCCAGTAATAATTAATTGGAGGTCTTCACTGGTCCCCACAGACTAACTATCATTCAAAATGCACTAAAGGATGATCAACACACAGCAGCACATCTTCAGCAGTGAAAGTAACCATATGTATTTTTACTACCAGTTTAACATAAATTTAAAACAAGTCATTTTTCAGTGTGTGTGTTTTGCAAACACTGCCCAAAAAATAGCTAATTTGCCAGTTGCTAAGAGTTTGAAGAATTTTTACTGAAGTTACAAGGATTACTAAATACTTGAATGAGAATGCTTTGCACTGTTACAGTGACTTTCATTGAAGCCTTTGGAAAAGCTTTAAAACTCAGTTGATTAATTAACAATACTTATGTTCAATAACATATTGAAAGGAATTCATTTTTTAGTCTGCATGATTTTGACTGCATTTAAAACAGTGATACAATGAAAGCCAGCAACAGAGCAGTTTTACCTCCACTGAACAGAGAAGAAATTTATCCAGAGAACATATGGCCACTGATGCCTCAGGTTTTAGCTTTTGTATTTTTCAGATTCTGTGCTGCTTTAGTGTGTAGTTCTGAGCTCCATACCATAAGGGACGGTGAGCTCTCCTCACAGAGTAGGTGGACAATCTAGCTGGGGACCAAGGACAAGTGATCCAGATTTCAGGCCCAAGACCATAAAAACGTGGACTGAAGAGAGAAAAACAAGAAGGATGGGACTTCATAACCTAAAGTTATAATTGGACAATTAACTCCAATATGCAAATGGAGCAGAACTTATAAAAGTGAGAGACCCCGTGACCGGTCGTCCATTTTGTGACCATTTTGGTTCATCTTGGGTGCATCCCTGGCTGGGCTCTTTTACTGCCCAAGGTGTATCCATTGAGGCCTTCTAATAAACCCCTGCTTTATTCTTTAACTCCATCTAGCCTCTGTTCTAGGTCAGCCTTCACAAGGCATCACCATCATATATTTCATCCCTCATATGAAATCCCAAATTCTGAGGGCAAGGATAAACTTGGTAGCACATGGCAATGAAAGAAAAATTCTCTTCTAATGCAGTGAGACCTTATTACCTTCTCTTACTGTAGAATAGTTCCTGCATGAAGAAGATTATGAAAGTTAGGAAGCCGAAAACAAACACTGAGGGCTATTCTGCACTTCCAAATGAGACCTCACTTAGGTTTTCACATATTCTAGATGTGGGTTTTATTAACAATTTGAATGTAGTACAGAAAAATAGAACACAAAAGGTATCTTGGCATCCTGAGTCTCTCTTTTCCAAAGTGAATTATTTATTGATGGAAACAATCCTTTCATCAATCTGTATTTCTAGCTTTTCATGCCATTGCCTAGCTCCTATTTATGCAAATTCCAAATCAGTCGTATAATTCCCTACATGCTTTTTACAGCTTAAATAATTTCTTTGTTATTTGGCCTAAAACTAATTTTGGAAATGTTAATTTTTTTGTTGTTATTGTAGAAGTTTCCATCCTCTTTTCCATTGTCTTTTTGAATTTTTCTTCATTTTTCTGTTTATGCTGAAGTGCATGAACCAGTCACAGCATACCTGGTCTGCATATCCCACCAAGGATATTTTGGAATGATGAAATGTTGAATATTATTCTCTCTTCTTCACTGACAAACCTGAAGTTACATTTACGTTTTAAAATGTTTAATCCCTTAGGCAGACCAGTGCTTTAACAAAATAAAATTCTTCCTAATCATTTCTAGCTTCACTAATTTCACAGATGTTCATGCTAACTGGAGAATCAGAGAACAGCTGAGGTGTTCTCTGATACCCATCCTGCTCACAACAGGGTCAGTTACAGCAGGGTTATGTCCAATTCTGCTTTGAACATCTCCAAGGACAAAGACTCCATGACTCTCTGGGCAACCTGTGCAAGCATGTGACCAGTCTGCTAAAAACAGAAAGTTCCAACTGACCCTGGTCAACCAAACAAATTAAGTCTTGTGTTGAATTTCTTGGATTTCAGGAAAGATGAACAAATGAAAACATCACACCTTTTTTTTTCCTCCTTTACCTCTGATGAGGAACATTTGCTGCACACTAGCCCTTAATGTTATGCCAATTTCTATATAAAGCAAGAAGAATCTTTCAGCAACACTAGCATCATTCTGTGCCTAGCATTACTGAGATTGAGTCATGACCTAAAGAAGTACAAAGAGAACATATGATTATATCAAACAGAGTCATCTGAGTGTGAAGTATTTGTATTTTCATAGTACATACTGTGTGTTTCACTAAAGGGTCAGAGAGTTCTTGCAACGATTAAATGGTGTATTCTTAATATCAGCATTTCCCTTCTGTAACTAGTTTGCGTGACTGACTAAAGCAAAGGTTCAGCACTTCACTAGGAAAAAGATTTGACCCACTGACAAGAAAGAAAATGAGATGAAAAATAACAAAACATAGGACACCAGTCTAAAGAGCTCTTCATCTTTGAAACAGCCTTAATTAGCTCACTGAAGTCTGTGCTGTATACCATGGAGCTCTTAATGACTGGCTTGTGGAGCAAACTCCTACAATTTATTCAGGTTAACCACACTTTTAAACACATGGTATTTATTTAGCTAAGATTAAGTACATTTTGCAGAAGTGCCAACATTAGGAAAATGTGTTTTCCTAATGAAATAATCTGTGATCCCATTCCTATTTTGCTGCTGCTTATTCCACCTTGTTTTTAACAATAGAAAGAAGCTTCCATTATTGGTTGGCTTAACCCCACAATCTACATAACCCTAAATGTTTTTAAGGGTGGGAGCTGTTCACTGATTCTAGTGAGACACCTGCTTAGTTCAGTACTAGGGAATTTAATCCAAGAGCAGAAATGTAAATTTCTAACAGTGTCTTGAATGTGCAGCAGCCTTGACCTCCTCTCTCGAGACATCATGTTCCAGTGTAATTCCAAAACCACTATGATCATATAGTTTTAAAGGTTAGCTTTTAATTAGTTCTAATTGAGAAAATAGCCTCTGCTCATCAGAATTAACCCTCTAGAACAAGATGCAGTATAGTGTCTATCCTATGTATATCCTATGTATTTCCTATGTATTGTATATCCTGTGGCTGTTACACATCCACGTTGTTCCTGCAGGACCTGTGTAGCATGAATTTGAACTGTGGGTTTATGAGTGAAAAGCTGCCATCTTCACATGCCAGGCCTATCACTTTAAAATTTATTAATCCCTGTTAATATCAAACCTTTCCTCACCATGCTTCTAAACCAAGCTGCTCATTCAACAGAAGCAGAAAATTGAGTCATTGACAAATCCATAATTTATTATACAAAAATTAAATATTTGATATGTTATGTAACTTACTAGCTAATTTAGTGATTATCTTAAGAGATATACAACAGTTGATTTTTACCACACATATACATTTAGAAATTAAACCAAATCCTGTAAAACTTAAGGATGGTCTGCATGGAGTATATCAACTCTGCACAGCAACAGATTTTGCTCATTAATGACTAATTACACTCCATTTTAAGAACTGGAATAATTTAATTATTTAAGAATCTTGCAATACATTCACTACAAAGCAGTGATATTCGTAATTCCAATTTCGTATTATCTTTGAAGTTTATGCAGTTAGAAAAAAAAAGATATTACAGTGAAATAAATGAAAATATGTTGTTAAGAAGACTCTACTCACCCTAATCTTGCCTCTAACCCTTCCTTTCCCCCATCCAAAAAGCATTTTCTTTCATTAATTTTATTTAGCCCCTTGCTGCCTGCTGACAAGCAGTGAATGTCCAACAAGAAGCTCTGGGAATGTAGACATACATCATGTAGTCTGTTTATTCACAGGGAATTTATAGAATGCTCTATAAAGTTCATTTAAAAATGCATGCAAGACAATGTGAAAAACTTAACACTCTTCAGTTTTGCTGTGCAAATGTAGGCAAACCCAGTTTTATTAGTCACATTTGCCTTTTTAAAATTTATGATCTTTGTCTCTTAAGCTTGTAATGGATTTTCAGAATCTTTCTATTTCTTGTTTATAAGTATCTTGCCTGATAAATGATATAGCATTCAAGAATCAGGCAAGCTGGCTGCAGACCTCTATAGGCTATTTTTGATCAGAAAGATGCCATATTTTTTCTGGAACATCAGATGTCCAAAATGCACTGGTCTGGACACTGACAATGTGGCTAGCATTTTATACAATATTAATCTAAAAGTACTGACAGTGGCAGCCATTCACTTACATTTCAAAATGTTAACCACATAATTGTACAGGAGAGATTCCTAAGGGCATCTTTCCATTTAAGAGTATTGCAGTGGATTTCGATGCTTCTGTTCACTCCCTAATGGAAGTCATGCAGGTCACAAACCCAGAAAATACAGTCTGGTGTTTTAAGTTTGGAGGTAGGTCCACACACTGCAGAGCAGGTTAGCTACACATTGTTCCCAATTCAATAGAAGTTTCACTAACTATACAGCTTTTACACATACTTTTAACCTAAGCATCCATTTGTATTATTTTTTTAGTCAGAGATGCTTTTGCTGGGATCTTCAAAAAGCCCTGACCAGCAACTACCAGACACTAAACATCAAAGTTTTTCCTACATTCCTAATTGATTTTTACCTGACTTGCCAGAATATCTTCCTGTGCTAGAAAGGTCACCAGACACAAGGGCAAAAGTATAGTTCCATCCTAATTTTCCTACTCAGGCATCTTTCCCAGAGCAGAACTGCTACTGACACACAGGATCACTTAATCACTAACACCTTTGGCCAAATCCACCAGCAGTGGCACATTGAGGATTTACAAAGATGTTTTAACTTTCATTGGTCATGGCAGCTGCTATAAAAACAAAGAAATGCTATTTCATTCTGAAGGAGTATTCATGAGTATGCTGTGGCAATAGTTATCTTCTTACCATGCAGGCTTCATAAAGCCATATGCTCATTTTAAGCCCAGGTAGCTCCACTGATTTTGTGGGGTCTTGCTAAAGTCGCAGCCAAAACTTTCTGCAATTTAAATTTGAATACAAAATAGACATATACAGACTGGGTGATAGAAATGAGAATGTTTTACTGATTTGGTGGTGATGATGGCCATAAAGGTGTTCAGAAATCAAACACAATAAGTGAACAGACCTCTGTATAAAAGACCTGCCTGTTCTGTTTTACCACACATGCCTCTTCTTCCTTCTTGTTCCCTTATTGAAACAAAATACCCGCTTAGGTATTGTACTCCTTTACTTTACTTAGGTCCTTTACTCTCTGTTTTTAAATGACCCTACCCTAAAATAATGTCTATTATAAAAAAAAAAAACTTTAAGTACTGTCTTTTTAAGTTATTTCACTTAAATGCCTTTAAAAAGAAAACACTTACTGCACTGTACAGATACATTCAGCTTTTCTGCCAATCCCTTACTATCAAATCCTTTTACAGTTCTTTGTTGTGAAACCAACTATAGTGTTACATTGTCTGTCCTTACACACATTACTGCTGGATAAAGCCCTTGGTTCCCCAGACTAAATCTGTGCTGTTCCCTGCCCTGGTTTCTCAATGCTATCTCATTGCAGCAGCTCACATTGAAAGCCTGCTATTCCCACATCCACCAACACAGCTCTTGGGATAAGAGCTGCACCATTGATACAGCGTGTATTCTTTTCCATAGGTTCCCACCAGCATGTTGCTAACAATTTCCTGGGCCTTATCAAAAAAAAAAAAAAAAAAAAAAAAAAGAAGGAAAGAAACAGAAAAAAGCCTTTGAAAAGTGAAAACAAAGAATCAGACTCTATTGTTGTTCTACTTTCATTGACCTAATCTGTTTTCCATCATACTACATGTAGAGACTACAAACATCACCTGATACAGACACCCCAATCAACAATTTACCATGGACACTTATTGTTTGCTATCTGTAATCTTTCATCCCAGTATTTGTGGTTTTCAAATCATCCTTTTCATTCCCTTTCAGCAATCTGAATCGAATTGAACCTCATCCCCTGCCTCCCCCAAAAGAACCTTTTGCCTGTCAGCAGGAGTAACAACTGAGTCAGTTGCAAACTTTGGACTTGATTCATGCAGGCACAACACACAGATCAGATGCCTTTGCTACGGAAATTACTCAGAAACAAAAGTGTGGAGCATGCCACTTTGATTAAGTGTACAACTGGGATCCCTTACTTCTCAGCGTGAGTCCTTTCCCCTGAGCAACACTAAGGGCTTCTCAATCACACAAGGAAAATACTGCTAAATGGGCAGGGGAGCACGAGGAGGAAGTAGGGTGGGGGGAAAACATGATGTTGGCTCTATTGCAGAAAATTATTTTCTTTTTTTTTTTTTAAAGTGGGGGTCTTTCTTTTCTTTTCCTCTGCCCCACTCCACCCCTGAAAAATTCCCTAATAAAAGCAAGCTCACCCCAGGGGATATTTTGTGGTTCAGCCATCCTTCACAAGCCTTAATTTCATTATTCAATACATCAGACAACTCAGATCTAAAAAGTGATATAAAGCAGTAATAACATGCACAGTAGTGCTTCAGGAAACACAGGTCCTTTTTTGTTTTTTGCAACAAAAGTGGTAGGTAATGTGTTTAAGACCAAGGATTCTCCAGTTCAATTCCTGCAGCTGACACAGACGTGCTAAGCAAACAGCAAATTTAACTGCACTCCCTCAGCCTACATGTATTCATTCACAAAGCTAACAACACATAACAACACATTGTTTTTACACTTCTTATGATGATTATCTAATATCTCACTGCTGGGAGACAAAGCCATTGTGATAATGTGCTTATTCCTAAACAGACTGAAGGGAAAGATGAAACGTTTAGATGAGGATGCTCAAACTGTCAGACTTCACCACTGAACTTGTAGAACCTGTAACTTTCAACATTTTTAACAGAACTGCATTAATATAATATGAAAACAAAAATGAAACCTTGTGGTACTTTTAATCTTACAATTAGAACTAAAAATGTCATTGAATGATAGGGTTTTTTCCTAACAGCAATGGAATTTGGGAATACATATTTATCTAGTACAACCTATGTTCTTTTCTTCCTTGGATTGTGTGGGGAAATCCTCCTCTGGACATTTTTGAAGGCAGAAAAAATTTAAAACTGGGTTTCTTTTAACGAGTCCGTTTTGTCATATTTTGTGTACTTTTCCACTCAAATACAGGTGTGTGCCCACACAGCCTGAAAAGCATGAATAACATTTGAACCATGGATTGTTCACAAGAGGTTTGCTTGATCTATTTCCTGCTCATTGTTAATGCTTTTTAATGCTTTTAAACAACCACAGAAATTACGGAGGCAAATTCATTCTCTTTGTTCACGCCAATGAAACATTTGGGAAAGATGCTTAAGCTCCCACTGCTACTTTTTAATTTTGTCTTGGGTTTCCTCACTCTTTGACACCATTAAAATTTTGAAGAGAAGCAATTTTAAATCTGAAGGTCAAACAACACCATTGTCAAAAGGGAATGGATGATAGCGTTAATGGGGGAAAGACAAGAAATTAAGTCTCTTTAGCCCTCTCCCCATTAAACACTAAATTTTCAAGAAAGAGAAAACAGAAATGACAGATACAGCTATGGACTGCTTTTGCTATAGAGACTAAAAAGTGATAAAAGAAAAATATTTATATTTCCGTGGCAGAAATCTTATCAGAGAATTGTAAAAGTATTAAGTAGGCATATAAAACATGGCATTATTATACTAGTAATATAAAGCTTATAAGAAGGCTTCTACAGTACTTTTATATCCCATTCCCAATAACAGAATCATATAAATCCATTCATCAAAAAGCCAAAAAATTCATCTCACAGTATTTTCTTGTTCAATTCTTTTTTTCTCCCTTAATTTTTTTTACTAGAGGAGATGCAATACTGTAAACTTTTAATCTAAATATGTGTTTCATAAAAAAGGCAAAAATTACATGCTTGGCAGGTCACATAATAGCTGTGCACATCCATGTGCTAAGCCAGAGTCAAGGGTGGTTGTGTGTGTGTGTGTGCATGTATGTGTGAGCTGGAACAAATAACAGAAGAAGACTTTTTGGGGTGAGGCTCTTGGAGGCCAAACCCTTTTGCCATGCTTTGTTCTGTGTGCATCCCGAGAGAGACATCCCTCAGAGTGGCAGAGCACTGACACCTGTGTCTTTCTGCTGGTCCTCACGTGCCCCTGAGCAGCCCTGGCCCCTGGACTCTGCAGGTGTGCAGAATTCTGCAAAGTGTTCCGGCAGTGCCCCCTGAGACTGGTTCCAAAGGGAGGAGGGCAAGCCAGAGGCCACCTGAGTGATGCTCACTAAGAGGATGGGACCTGCTCTGCCTGTTTGACAGCCAAATGCTCAGATGCTGCTGCTTTTGCCAGGCTGATTTGACGTTTTTCGGCTTCCAGTGCTTTCTGAGCTTTTTGTGAAACTACTTTCTGTTTCTGCCCCTTCCCCAGTGCTACAATTTCTGTCTGGAAGAATTTTTAAAACCCACCTCTTCAGGATTGTTTGCTGATCCTGCTCCTGTTTGAGATGCAACATTCAGCTTGAATGTTTCTTTTAGTCAGTTCTGTGAACACCATTTATTAAGTGAATCTTTCTCTTTACAGATAGAGCTATTTTCCTTACAACAAAGGGGGACAGACTATATTTCTTGTAATAAAATATTCCTAGAAACAAACTACAGTTTAAAAAATTGTAAAGACTTACTACTAAACAAATATTTTTAATATTGCAGACAATCTGAATAGAGAGAAAATGCAAGCCACACTCAGTTGTTAGGAATGCTCCATGTCATATTTGACTGATATAGTTTAACAATAAAACCCAGATCCAAACAACTTAAAAATATTTCAAATTACTTAAATGAAGAGTAGAAAATAGACATACAGTGTAACTATGTTTAAAGGCTAAGAGAAACTGAGTGAAGGGATTACAACTGAATGCAAAGTTAAGTTGTTGCATAATTGAATGCATTGAATGATTCAAATAACAAAGTGTGTATTAAAATTCCTGCAGTTAAGGTTGACATATGGCAAGACCATACATTTACAACAGGTCCTTTGAGCCCATGAGTTAAAATACTTTGGAAATTACTGCAGTATGCCTCCCAGCTTCCAGTTGTTTTATGTGAAGAGAATATCCTTTGGAATACCTGCAGCTGGTATGGCATGCAGCCCTGGATTACCAGGGGAAGATACTTGTCACTCCCTGACTCCCTGTACCTGTGTTTTCACAAGTAGATGTATCAGCCCCAGAGGCTCTGCTCTCACTTCCACACAGGCAGGTATGGATTTAAGATGCACATAACCAAAACAGTCACTCAAAACTCTGTATGCAAACCTTGCTGCAGTTGCCAAGGTGGGCAACTCAGAGAGCAGAATGTAGAAATTGGAACCAGTCCTGTGCAATAAATTCATCAGTGACAAAGACAGTGGGATTAGTGCACTCAAAGTTTACAGATGACTCCAGGCTGAGCAGCTGACACACTTGAGGGAGAGGACATCATTCAGAGGGACCTGAAACAAGCTCATGAGGTGAACCCTTGGGAACCTCATAAGGTTCAAAAGCAGCCAAGTCGAAGGCCTTGCACCTAGTTCAGGGCAATCCCTGGTATCAAGGCAAGCTGAGAACATCCCTGGAGAGACAGACTTGGAATACAGGTGGATGAAAAGCTGGACATTTGCTGGCAGTGTGCACTGGCAGCCCAGAGAGCCTAAAGTGTCCTGGGCTGCATCCAGAGCCCCGTGGGCAGCAGGGCAGGGAGGGGGTTCTGTCCCTCTGCTCTGCTCTGGTGAGAGCCCAGCTGCAGATCTGCATCAGCTCTGGGGTCCCAGCACAGGAAGGACAGGGGGGACCTGCTGGGGTGAGTCCAGAGGAGGCCACCATGATGATCAGAGGGATGGAGCACCTCTCCTGTGAGGAAAGGCTGAGAATGTTAGGATAGTTCATCCTGAAGAAGTTCTGATGTGACCCTTTGTGGTGTCCCAGTACCTGAAGAGGGCTTATAAGAAATATGGAGACAGCCTTTTGGGTAGGACCTGTTGTGACAGGATGGGGTTAATAGTTTTAAACTGAAAGAGGGAAGATTCAGATTAGACACAAGGAAGAAGTGTTTTACTCTGAGGATGGTGTAACAAGGAGAGAACTGGTAGATGCCTCATCCCTGGAAATATTCAGGGGCAGGTAGGACAGGACTCTTGAGCAACCTGCTCTACTTGAAAATGTCCCTGCTCATCTTAAGGGGCTTGGACTAGAGGACCTTTAAAGCCCCCTTGCGACCCAAACTGTTCTGTGTTTCTGTGAAACGTGTTGAATGAATGCACTCTTTTCAACAAATGCTATGTCATTAGCTCACAACCATCACCATTCACTTTCTTTTTTCTCCTCTCTTTTTAACCAATTTGCCTCATCTTTTTTCCCCCTTTCCCCTCCTAATGTTTTTCTTCTTTGGGGCAATCTCTCTCTGTGTGATAGATAAGGCAAATAAAAATGGAAGAAAGATTAATTCATTTTATGAAAAAGATATTTTTCTCAGCACTAAAGAAATGGGAATGCCTAAGGTACTAAGCTAGTAGATTTATGGTAAATAATGATACATTAATGTAAGTGTTCTATAAATTGATGACATGGCATGACCCTGAACTTTCTGGTTGAAGTTCATCTCTGGTATAATTCTACTTGATCCAAAATAGAGTTGCAAGAATGAAAATGACACTCAAGGCTTGATTAATTTTAAGCATCATGTGCTTAAAAAGATACATTTTTGTTTCATAAGCCTTTTCTGAACATAATTTTTTAGCAGACTCTGACAAGCTTAAATACTAGCAAGGTGACAACTTTTTATGTCTAACAGCAGCAGCTATAGCAGGACATCAACTTCTGCACAAGAGGAATTTAAAGATTAAAATATGTTGGTATTTGTTACTGTCATAAATGCTGTTGAACTACCCAGTATTTAAATTAATAATTTAAATGTTTGCCTAATGAACTGGACTTGATTACATTAAGACATTCTCAATTAATTCTGACAGATCATCTTCTGAATTAGAATACAGAACCAAAATGTTTTATGGATTCCTGGCCAAAGTGTTTATTGACTGAATATTTCTTTAACAATTAAAAATAGCCCTGTTCTATAGCAAAACTGCTTAAAAAGCAATGAGTGAGAAAGTCAGAAAAAATAGAAACAAAATAGGAAGCAAAGGTAGCAAATCCTCCTCTTAGCCATCCTGTCAGCTGGAAATTGGCAACTAGAGGAAGTAGAAACAAGAAGTGAAAAATAGTGGAAGAGACATGCTACCTCTGGCAACTATTAAAAGTGAGCTAAGAGGTTAGAATAATTTGATATATAAACTGTTATAATATCACTCAGGCAGATAGCTGGAAGTTTTGAAGAAAGACAAAAGAATAACCCACAGATCTCTGTCAGATAATAAGAAATCAATGGACAGTTTTGCCTCAAACCAACAATTTAGTAGGATGTATTGAGCCTCAGAACTACAGGCAATTTTTTTAAAAAAATTATTAGGCTAGCTCAACTTGTTGTGCTTATTCTCTGCACTGGATCAGGTTTTAGAGGTGCTTTAGGTATTGGACTGGCCCTGTGATATTTCACTTCACTTCAGAGCAGTTTAGGTACATCATTCAGGTCTTTGATTTTATAAGGAATTAAAAACTTTCGCCAGTCAGAGTTAAATTTTCATACCATATGTTAACACTACTTTCTATCTCATTCTCTTATTCATGCAACAGTTTATTTTTGGGCACTCTGTGTTCTTTGGACAATCAAATTACTCTTTTTGATTTACCTAGTTAGACATCAAATTTGCATGACAGGATTGGGTTTGGAACTATTACAAGAAGAGAGACAATTACTTGTATCAGTGTCAGGAATGAAAAAGCCAGAGACATCATGGTAGCTAAGAAGGCAAGTGTACATAGTTTTGGTTTTCTAGAAAACTGATTTTTTAATTATTCCCTAAATATTCTAGATTCAGGAAGGGTAGTTAGAGGTATTTTATGGAAAAACAAAATAGTTCATAGAGAAAATGATCACATCACCAGAAGACACTTTCTACTCCTTGATTTAATATTATCTTTTTTACCAAGCTTAAAATTTAAGTACTGTGTTTCAGAGGGAGCAGTATCCTTATACCTCTGTTCAGTGTTTGACAAAAGTGTGTTTCTGTTGTTATGTCAGTAAGGTGAGTCCTTCATAATCTTCATTGTAGTTAGCCTAATTTTGGGGAGGACAACAAGAGATAAAAACCAAAATTACACCCCAATCTTATTCTTAAAGAATTTTTAGGAGGAAGGGAAAATTGTTGCTAATATTAAGCCACAACTGTCTTTCCAGTACCAGACAAGTAGCCATGTATTCACATACACATTTAAAAACTGAGATCGCGTAGGGAGGTGGGGAAGTATGCTGGAGAACTTTCTGTTCAAGAACATGCCACCTCCTACTCACATTTTCTACATCATTCATCATGCCCAGCTCCAAGCTTATCGCAGGTTTGCAAAAAAAAAAAAATACGAAGCTGTTCTCATATTTAATAATTTTCTGAGATATTTTCCTCTGCAGATCTCCACATTGGTGGCATTCAGGCAGAGCACTTCTCTGTCAATGCCATGCTGTTAATGTGGACAACTATTGCTCAGCATCTGCTAAACCACCTTGGCAACTCCTCTCCTAAAGCTGATGTGTGCCACTACCGAGAGTCACACTAACAGCCAGTTCATGAGACAGTGATTAGGCCAAATTCAGCCCTGGTCTCATTTTATCTCACCAGGGAACCTGACACATGGTGTATTATCTCTGGCAGACCAAGGAAGAACAGCACAGAGGCTTTGAGAGAGATATTTGGGTACTCAGAATTCTGTGGAGAATTCTACACGTGTCAGAGCAGAAGAGCTTCAAAGCATAAAAGGTGCAAAACATTTGTGACTTGCAGGAGGCCAGTTGAGAACTTTTAGCCTCCAGGCACTACCTTACCACTGCTGGGATGTTCTCAGACTTTATCTCTTTCTGCCTGTTTGTTTGGGCATAGGCAAATTAAGTCATACCTGGCCTTCACGTGCAATCTGGACCGCATGTACACATAATGATCACTGACACGACAAGCAAAATTCACGTGTCCTGCACTCTTCTGTGCAAGCATAAAGATGCTGGCAGGTTAGCAATGAATAGAACAAAAAAATCCCAATTCCCTAGTTTATTTGTTTATCTTAATCTACTAAAACATATATAAATCAACTACAACTTTTAGTTTTTTTCAAAATAACTAAACCACGTTGTATTAGAGAACATCACTTTTTTTCTTTTTCCTATTTTTCTCATTTTTTTATATCTGAATTTCATACTTGATTCTTTGACTTACAGTCAAAAGTGCTATACTATTCCTTCTATACTATAGAAATTTGGAGATATTTGTGGCATTTCCCATGAAAGAATGAGGAACTCCCAGACACCTAAAATAGTAACTTTCTGATTTAAAACAAGATAAACAACTACAATTACTTGCAGCAAGAATAGTCATTAAAAGATTTATACCACAGAAACACTGATGGTTAAATCATATGAATAGAAATTAAATGTACAATACTGAAAGGTAAGCAACTATAGAAAGAAAAGAAGACCCCCAAATATAATCAGACAAGAAGAATTCAATATTTTTAAAAGTATAAGAAAAGCCATAAACATCAACACAGAAAATGGCAAATCCGGATATGTTTCAAAGAGAATTTTGACATCTCTTGGGAAATACTGCTCAAGGTTTATCGCAACTGTTATTCAGTTTCCTAGAGAGCAATGCAATACTTGATGCATCTTAACACAATATCAACGAACAATATCAAAATAATATCAAAGAACAAGACATAGCACACAAAATCAAAATTAACAATGCATGATTTCAAACTTAAAGTAACCAAATTTCATTGGCCGCATTCACATTGCTAGCATAAAATTAGATAATGCAGAAGTGAATCAAGAAAGTTCATGGTTCAAAGGGGGAATTACTTCCTTTTACTTTAAATGTGAAATTTAAACTAAATTTTGTGGGCCTTTTTGGGAAATTATTGATTCCTGGGGTTTAATTTTGGAGCTTTTACTTTAACTAAAGACTCAATAAAGTGTGTCTCTTTCTTGCATCTTTTCCAAATTTTAATTTTTTAAACACCCTGTAAGCATTTCATCACTATCAGTTTTATCAAAACACTAGTCTTATTTTTAATTTCACAGAAACTTAGCTGATGGGTAACACAATGAGATTACAATAATTTTACTACTACTGAGTCAATGGCAAAAATCCAGCTAACTCTGAGTCATCATTTTCCCTGGATGGATTCTATGGTTTCTATGGATTTGCTTATACCTATTTTTAGTATAAACTATTAACTCACATAAAAGATAATATCTATTTATCATAATATAATAATATCATTTATTCACATAAAAGATAATATCTATTAATGGGTAATGTTTATGATTAGAGAGTTAACATAAAGCACAACCATATACCTTAACTTAATGTTTTTGTACTACTTAACCATGTGAACTATTGGGAGGCAGAATTTGGCCCCAAAATCATAAACAATTGGGAGTTTTACCTCAGCTAGTCCATGTCCAGCAATATGTGTGACCAGGGTTTTCAAAACACCGAGCACTAAAAAGCTTCCAGCTGCACAGTATGAAAAGTTGGAGATTAAAACAGGAAACAAATGAAAACAAGAACTCCTAATTATCGGTCACTTCAAAGTATCTGAGATGTGAGCTACTGGATGCCTTGCACTTCTAAAAGTCTTACTTGGTCTATTTGGAGGACAAAATACAGTGGTGAAAATGTGAAAATCAGCAGTGCTGACCAAGCACTTTCTATATAAATCAACCAAGCTAGATTTTCAGATAAGCAAGAACCAGGAATCGATAATAAAATAGACTTAGAATGTTCTTCTTGGACAGACTTTTTTATCCAATTTCACATTCTGTATATCCTCAAGTCCCATATTTCAGGTGTGCAAGGAATGTAAAATCAGGTCTGTGTTGTAAACTTCACAAATCATCTTCCCACACAATCAACCTATTGAAACCCTTTTAATATTCCACACTGACAGCATCATGCACAAATCCTCTCCCATCCAACTGTTTATTTCATTAATTACAAAGGTATTTTCAAAAGCCAATGAAACATTGAAAATTAATATAAACAATTTCCAAGGGAATACAGATAAAACTGAACTGGCAGTTTGCTTTTTCTATTTGTAAATTGAGTTCACCACATTATCCTAACTTGCAGAGCTACCCTGCAGAACCTTCTCCTGAGTTTTAAACCTTTGATTTAGTTTTCTTACATGGACTCAGCTTCATACTTATTTACAGGAAAGTGTGCTGTATTTCCATCTTCATTTGACTCCATTATCAGTTTAATTTATTTTCATAATGCTTTGCCAAAGCTACTATTTAAACACGACAATTTAGAAATTCTGTTTGACAGTTCCTTTCTGTTTGATATATGCATAACTCAAAAGCATAAAACGCTTGGCCATTTTTAAGCTTCCCTTAAAGATGTGATGACATCTAGACTGTATATTCTTGTATATTCTCCACTACCCACTGCCACCTACTGCAGAATGAGGAGCAATGCAAATAGACCTACTTTTGAAAAATTCTGAAGTTGAATTGTAAATATAAACTTAAATGCTTAGTGTATAATCTATGCAGATATATGCAGCGATATATATGCATTATGGACTATTTTAGACCTGAACTCAGTAGAATAGTTAGAATAACAAATGGTTAAGCAGTGTTAGCTTAAATGTAAAAGCTAAATTGTTTCTCTGAAGAGGTGTCACTTTTTTCCATAAATAATTAGTTGTACTGTTTCTGAAACATTTGTATAAATTATTGGGTTTTGGTTTATGTTTATTTTTCAATTTAAAAGTCCTTTGAAGTAGTCAACCTTTTTGTGCCTCTTTAGGGTTTAATGCATTTGATCTCTAAAATGCAATTGCAAATATGAAACCACTCCAGCTAAGACAGAGAGCTTGTAAAACTACTTTAGCCCCAGCTTTTCATCAGGTGAATTACTTCCTAGGCCTTAATGCCAAATGCCATAGGTTATGTAAGCATATATGTTGATTTAGGCTTATTTTTCATATCAAAGAAACAAAAATCAATTTTGCTGGGAGTTAGACAGCAATTTAAAATGCAATTTTTCTTTGTCAATATCCCAGTGATAAGCTTTTAGAAGCATAGCAATGAATTAAGCACATCTATCTATGGTAATAATGCAAGCTTATTTTTCTTGATTTTTTTTTAATACATTATATTAAATTAAAATGACGTGGCAAAATGGATGCCCCAAGTCCTCAAACCTATAAGTTGTGTTACCTTCTGCATTTTCTTTACTCTTCAAAACCATGAAAAATTCATTGATTTCCAAGTCAGTGATTTTCTATAACAGGTGTGTTCTTCCAGTTACAAAGACTTGACAGATTACTTTTCCATTTCTGGTCTTCATGTTGGAATACACATCAGTTTTTGACTTTCTGCAAAATTGTTTTTTTTGTTTTTAGCTACTTTTTCAGGGTAAAAATTTTAAGGGAGATTTTATCTTGCACATTTAAGAAAATTATATGCTCAGACATAACACTGGCAGAATAATTGTCAATCACATAAAGAATATCTGCATTAAAGCTGCTGCTTCTGTTTAACGCCTACACGACTACATCACCAGTACCTTGGGTAAGAAATAGCTGTAGACCAAAGCTTCTTAACTATAAACTGGTACTAAAAATTCCTTTAACACAGAAGAAAAAAATTTTTTTTGCTTCCAAAACCTAATAGATTTTGAAACATTTCTTGAAGGGATGAAAAGAGATATGTTATCTCTTTTTTGAGAGTTCATAATTTCATGTTTGCTATTATTATAGATGCCTTTAGCTTAAAAAACAAGTAATAAAAACACTTTATATATCTTATATTCTTATCTATATTTTTATTACAGATTTTAAACCAAATATCTACTTATTTTAGTTGCAGTTTCCTCTTGGTAAAAAATTTTGTTTGGAAAGAAGGGAAAGAGTTTGCTCTAAACAAAATTTTCTTTAATTCACCAGCACAGAGCTAGTAAAGACTACTTAATAGATTTGAGCAATGTTAGACTACACTAACTTCAAAGAAACAAGAACATGTACACTAAATCTTAATCCCACTGGGCTCAATGAAAACTTTCCTCTTAACATCAAAGAAATCAGGATTTGGCCTTTATGTCAACATTAACCCCTGTACCTCAGCTTTCCCACTGGACTTGGCACAAAGCAGTACTTCTGCTGAATGTATGTGGTAACTGTATAAGTTTTTGGGCTTCACATGTCAGAAAATTTTAAGGATCATGCACGAGGATGGATATTTTGTTTTTACTGAATGCATCAAAATAGTCTCCCTTTAAAATTTTTTGCTATTAATTTATTATAATTTTCACAACACCTCATGTGAAGCAACATGAACATAATACTGAGTCTAAATTTTCAGAATTATGTGACCACAATTCTTGTGGGACACACGCAACTTCTCTGGGAAATCTGTCCCAGTGCTTCACCACCCTCACTATAAAGAACTTCTTCCTAATATCTAATCTAATTCCACTGCTCTTTTCATGAAATGTGACCAGAAGGGCCAGAAGTCAAGATTGTCTTCCTCCTTTTCCACTTCCCATTCCCTCAGACACTGTCCCAATCCAGAAGCTAAAACTTAATCTCTGGAGATGTTGGCCTACTCCCACCCACCTGTCAGGCTTTTAATTGCATCCATTTGATTCTATTACACAGCACCTTGGTAACTAAATAACTCCAGGATGAGGACTGTTGTAGGGGCAGATGAGGGAAGAATTCTAACCCTCACCCTGTGAATGGGTTCCTTCCTTTTGTGGATCACTTTCTGGCTGGTTACCCTCAGTAAAATCCGACATGACTAATTTTTTTTCCCCTAGTTGCTGCTATAGGTTATGTCCAGTGTTTTACACCTCCTGGATAGCCAGAGTTAGTGGTTGTGAAAAATAACTGGGGAAATCAAAGACCACCTTTATAAATGTGGATCAAGGGCTCTTTCTCCCTTTCTTCTTAAAATTGCACATTCCATTACCTGAATGGGACCTACTGGAAAGACGTGGAGGGACTTTATGAGGGAGTGCAGCAATGGAACAAGGAGTAATCATTTTAAACTGAAAGAGGTTGGATTTATCTTAAATATTAGGAAGAAACTCTTTACTGTGAGGGTGGTGAGGCACTGGAAAAGGTTGCCCAGAGAAGTTTTGGGTGCCCCGTCCTTGGCAATGTTCGCGGCCAGGTTGGATGGGGCTCTGAGCAACCTGGATAGTGGAAGGTGACCCTGCCCATGGCAGGGGGGTTGCAATGAGATGATCTTTAAAACCCCTTCCAACACAAACCATTCCATAGTTTTCTAATTACAATTTAAATGTACTTCCTACTTCCAAGCACATCTCCTGTCTGTGGCATCCATTTCTCCCCAGTTTGGATACTTAGTTCATCTATTTTTTCAAGAAAGGAGTCATTTTGAAACAAATTCCTACCCTGACTCAAAACTGGGTTTTTTTTCCTGTGTTTGCCTTTTAAATAAAGTTTGAATTTGTGTTTTGCTGCTTTTTAATCATCTACGGATAAAAACGTTAAAATAAAATGTCTTGATGCATTCTAGCTTAATTTAGATTCACATGAATTAAATTTTGAATTTGCAGTAACAAGTCTGCAAAACTGCAGAGATTTTGATGATCAAGAGTGTTATGGTATACAGATTAACACAGTATATAATATACTGGCATCCTATGTCTATCCAGCTAATCTTCATCCCTTGACAAATGTTTAAACACAGTATTTTCATGAAATTACTTTTAAAAAAGGTAATGGGCTTAATGGATACAAACTACATGATAAAGACATCAAAGTATATAACCTTTTTAATATATTCCATGCAAAAATACCTTAAAAATATGATGGAGTCTCAAATGTTCAATGATTGTGTTCACAGGAAGTTTTAAATTAAAAATTAAGGTACAAACACAAGAAACAAAAACTTTTAGGAAACAAGCTAATACAAACTGCCAAGTCATGTCTAACAACCAGACAGCAATAAGGTTCATTTTATTTATTCTGATTCTTGCTTACACAGGTATTGGCATTCCACTGAATTTGTCCCCCCACCATTTGGAGAACTTAATTTTGTAGAAGATGTGTCTGTCCCTGAGCACAGCAACACTGTTCTTTTGGGGGCCTCTTTTTCAACTGACAGAACAAAAGTTATAATTCCAGTTTATCTTCTGACATGGAGTTCTTAGAAAAGGCAAACCACAACTTTTAGTAGTTAATGCCTCCCTTCTCCTCCATGCTTGTCTTGTGTTCTTGCCTATCTGGGACTCAGACAAGAGAAGAGATGCTCTGCCCTTTGGGGTTGGATAACATCTCACTGAATGGGAAATTGAGACGCTGAGTTCAGGTGCTCTTGATTGGCAAATAGAGTTTGAGTTCCCCTCAGTTTCTGCAAAGCTTCCAGAAAGACAAACAATAGTTTTATCAAAAAGCTCTGGGCTTGTGGCTCCTTCTCTTGTAGAGAATAACACATTTTGTTGAACACTAATACTTGAAAATATGGATGTATATAGACATAGTGAAATGTCCTGTCTTTTGCAGTGTAATTTTAGATTAAAAAAGCTTTAATAGCTAGCTTTTAACTTCAGATATCTTATTTTGTAAATCTCTCATTTTACAATGTATCCTTTCTTAGGTTTTAGTTTTATTTCTCTCTCTCTGTAGTTACCTAGAAAACATTATTTATAGAAGCAATTTTTTTTTTGTATTTTGCAATAAAAAATTGGTATTTTAAAAGCATACACCACATAATTATAAAATGCAGTGGTAGGAAATAGAGACTCACCATTTTTTTGTGTTTCACTTATTTAAAGATTGACTGCAGCATGCTTGGCTGTATTAATGCGTATGGATTATACTTTCTAGCACTGCCAAAATCTCCCTCTGACTTTCCACAGACCCATGTAACCATTCTGAGCAGTGGGGATCACATGTCAGGTCTGTCTTTTCCTCTTTGAACATCCCCACCACAGCCTTGATCAGAGTAACTGAATTGACCAGACAACAACTTGGTTGCAGAAAGTGCAAACTCAACACTGTATTTCAGATTTCTCTTTGTCCAGGTCATGTCACAGGGAAAATATCAAGAACAACTCTGAGTCAAAGTGCAAATACTAATAACAGCCTCAGCATTCTTCTGTAATAAGGATAAAGATTTCTCAGGAACTGTATAGAAGAATCTTTTTTCCTACTGATTATTAACTGCCTTCTTCAATCAATGTAGGAAGCTTTCTGTATGGTAGCCTATCCTTCTTATAATCAATGAAGAGAAAATTGTTATGCATAAGTTACTTTTACAGTGTGTAGTTGAATATCAGGTACTGACTGGAAACAATGCTAGAAAAAGACAATTAATATGACTGTGAAAGGTGAGAGCTATAAGAAAATAAAAAATACAAAGCAAACCACAAAAAACCCTTAGTCAGGTCCGAGTTTGACTTCTGTCTTAGTCTCTGCCATGCTGCTGTGGATCTGACCTGAATATATATTTTCAGATTTAATGTAATTATCTACAAAAATTCTTAATATTACATCCTGGAGTTCTGCTTTTTTAAAAGAAGATTTTCTCAACAGCTCATGTTAATAATACAACTTACTTTTTCCCCTGTGCAATACTTGAGTTTATCAGATAAAATCAAAACCGTTGACTGTGGAAATACTGAAAGATACATTCCATAACCTAGCAACAATTTATTCCCACTAACATCTCTCAGTAAGTAAATGTTAAGTTGAATGTAGCTGTTTGGCAAAAAAAAAAAAAA
>VXBC01007359.1:828473-972048 GCA_013399945.1 Ploceus nigricollis
AAGGCATAAGCATATAGCTTACTTGTGAAAAATCAGGAAATTTCTAAAAACACTTGGATCTGCTTTTCATTCTCCACTGAACAGAGAAACACATACATGCACGGAAAATCATCTTTGCTCCCAGGTATCTTGCCTCTCCTACAATCCATAATCCTTGTCACCTGTTCACAAAGCATTTAAAATGTAGGTGTTCAGAATGTGTCAGCCCCTTCATGTCAGCATCCTGCCTCTATCATGACAGTAACCCCGAGTGTGTGCGTTGCTGAGACCTGAGCTTGAGCCAAAGTGTTTCTGATCTCAGATGTACTCATCAGGTGATAATCTTTTAACAGATGTGAGGCTATTTCCCTCAGCTAAAGAAAGATTAATCTAGATTTAGCTAGTTATGGTGGCCAGCTCTAAAAGGAGCTAGCTGTACAATTAGCAATAGCAGCAATGAAAACTTGCAATTGTTCTAGCCTTTCCTTTGCATATATATCTAGAAAAACACATATCTGAGGGACATGGCATGCTTTTTAAAAAACAAGCTTCTCCTCTCAGATAAAAGGGAGAGAGAACTGAAACCAATTCATGGAGTGCAATCATCATTCATCCTGGAATAAAAATACATGTTTTCTGGTTGGCAGTACTTTGTAGTTCAAAATTCAAGAATACAGTAGATAGAGCTGACAATGAAGTAAATGTTTCATGACAACTGGAATCTATAATACTTAAAGCATGTGTATGGTTGCAGCTTACTCAAAAAGGGCATTGCATTAGAAAGCTTACACAATTCATACTAAAACATAATCAGATGGTCCAGCAAAAAAACTGGATCTCATCAGCAAGGATATCATACATTTGGTTTGCCAATTGATCTTTTCCTAGAGGCAGGCTCAAGCAAACTTGCTTGATTTCACATTGTTAGTCTTAATTACAACTTGAAATGCAGGACAGAGCTAAAGGGGGAAATGAGTGGGGGGGAGAACAGGACTCGTGCCTTCAGTGTTTGGATTGATTTGTAGTGCAAAGATACAAATCTCTTGGTACCTTTGCAAAGGATTTTTTGCCACTTTCAATCTTGTAGCATGCATATCAGGAGACTCTGAGAAGCCAGCCAGCAGGATGAGGTTCTGGGGTAATTACAGGTCAGGAATCAGTGGCAGCCCTAACAGCTGGCTGTTGATTAAAGATGAAACTCAAGCCCTGTACAGAGGGCCTGAAAAAAGAGCTATACAAGACTTCAAACAGTGCTTGAGCCCTGAACAATGTAACAGCACATTTGTAAAGCCAAGTACTACAAGAGCAGTCTCTTGAAGAGCAAACCAATCATTCCTTGCACTTCTTGCACTTATGGGCAACTAAAGGCCTGAACTTGATCATGACACTCAAATTCTTTTTTTGGTTTAGCAAACGCAAAATAAAAAATATTTTCTAAGACAAAATGTTTGATCAAATTATGAATTTGAGATGTTGTTTTGCAGAGATATACCAACAGAAAAATAAAAATTTAATGGCTTTTTTTTCTCCCCATCCTATGTTAATGCTACTGCATTCATTTACCTTGGTATCTAGAGAGTAGAACCTAGCACCCTATTTTTGAATCTGTTCATCCAGGTGTAATTTTCTCTTTGAAATATATGTTCAAGTTCTTCAATACAGAAAGAGAAGAAGCAAAAATGTAAACACTTCCTACTACTTCCAGACAGCACAGCAGGAGCTGGAAGTGAGAAATGATGCCCAGAGTATGGAGTACTGTACATAGAGGTACCATGGTAAGCAACTCGCAGCCTTTATAATCATCATTTACAAAGGGCAATATCTCACTAACAATAAAAAAAGTAAATCAACAAAAGAGCCAGAAGTAGGTTTTCTCCTCTATTGCCTTTTCCATGAGGTCATCGTGCCTCTTTATAGATCTGCCCACCAGTAACAATGGAATTGCTACAGGATATGAAAATCCTGGATTATGTGTAGTAATGGTCTCTTATCTACAAACCAAAGAACCAGTTCCTTTGTAGCAGTTTTCAGAAAGGACCTTTCCAATGTTTTATATTCCATCAAACCAGATAAGAGCCAACCAGAAATACAGCATAAGTGACAGTATGTACTGAAGCATATCCTATACACTGATCTTAGAGTACATACAGGACACGTTTTAATTTGCACACTCTTTTGTAACAGATTTGGGAATCACAGTACGTACACACTAACAGCAAGGTACAGAGGCACTTCACTGGCCCAGGGATAAAACCATGCATTTGTCACTGATGGACACAAGAACATTCTGCTGAAAACTATATATATGAATGTTTTATGTGCATGGAGTCTGAGAAAGAGGGATAAAACACTGCATTAATGTCATAGATTAACTTGACAAGACAGCTGATCCCATTGTGCTCACATTAAGTGAATATGAGGTTCACTGAATGTTAACACAAGAGAAGGAATTACTTTCTGTAGAGACTGCACAGATAAATCCTGGTCAAAGTATTATTACCCTTGCATATGAAAGCAATCTCTTGAAATTATATACAAGTTGTATTTTAAATTTTCTTTAATTTTTTTTCTGACACTGATCTTATTAACTAGTGTTTAAAGTCTAATTTTATAGGCTTTTTTGTAATAGTACAGTAAGTAAATAAGATCAGGGCAGTGATTCTCCCCCTGTACTCACCACTGGTGAGGCCACACCTTGAGTTCTCTGTCCAGTTTTAGGCCTCTCACTATAGGAGAGACATTGAGGGGCTGGAGTGAGTCCAGAGAAGGGAAATGCAGCTGGTGAAGGGTTTATAGAGTGAGTCAGTGAGAAGCAGCTGGGGGAGCTGGGGGTGTTTAGCCTGGAAAAAAAGAGTCCCAGGGGAGACCCTATCACTCTACAGCTGCCTGAAAGGAGGATGAAGCAAGGTGGGGGTTGTCCTCTTCTCCCAGGCAACAAGATGACACAGCCTCAAGATGTGCCAATCGAGGCTCAGATTGGACATCAGGAAGAATTTCTCCACTGAAAGGGCTGTCAAGCACTGCCCAGGGAAGTTTTGGAGCCACCATCCCTGGAGGTATCCAAGAAACAACTCAGTGTGGTCTGGTTGTCATGGTAGTGATCAAAGGTTGGACTTGATAATCTTGGGGTTCTTTTCCAACCTCAGTGATTTTGTTCTACTTTTTCATATTTTGTGTTCTTTATCAAAGTGAGAAAATGTAAAAATCACAAGTAAAATTGTGTGAGTAAATTAAATGGGTTTAAAACTCTCAAGCAAGTAAAATAATAAAGAAAAACATTAAATAACTATTTTTTAACAAGTTCCTTTTGGGACTAGATATGATGAATAGCAAGGTCAGTTTTAAGGAGTGGATTTGTATAATCACTATTTGCTAACACCTAAACTTATTCATATACACACTTTTCATAGTCACAATGGTATGAATTATTTCCCTTTGGCTTGTTTTCATACCTTTGGATATTGAGAACTCTTAAATCACTTATACTTACTTTTAATTTTTCTAGTGCATACAATCCATTGATTGTTGATCTAGGAATGAGCTATTCTTGTGGTCATAGCTACTCTTTACTAATAATTTTGATATTTTAATAACCGAACATGGAAAGGAATTACCACATAATCTTAGAAACAGCAAGTATTTTAAAAGAAAATTACTGTAAAATTCTTCTTGAAACAGTCTTTTCATTATTCTAACTAGAAGCTAGCATAAAATGCTTCAGATCCAGGTGGTAAAACTGTATAAGAAAAGTATCATAACTTCTCAGTGTTTTGGCTAACTTAATAGCCAAAACAAACCAAACAAAAACCAAAACTACCCTGAACTTGTTCAAGACCTGCTGCTCCAGCTGGATGCGTCAATTTATGGGGCCCAATGGGATACATCCCAGAGTACTGAAAGTGATGTCTTTGTGGGACCTCTCTCCATTACTTTTCACCATTACTTTTTTTGGGAGTCTGAAGTGGCCCCAGTCAACTGGAAGCTGGAAAATGTTTTCCCAGTTTTCAGTAAGATTAGGAGGGAAGACCCTGATAATTACAGGCCNCCCTGAACTTGTTCAAGACCTGCTGCTCCAGCTGGATGCGTCAATTTATGGGGCCCAATGGGATACATCCCAGAGTACTGAAAGTGATGTCTTTGTGGGACCTCTCTCCATTACTTTTCACCATTACTTTTTTTGGGAGTCTGAAGTGGCCCCAGTCAACTGGAAGCTGGAAAATGTTTTCCCAGTTTTCAGTAAGATTAGGAGGGAAGACCCTGATAATTACAGGCCTGTCTGCTAAATTTTTTGAGAAAGTTATTCCAGGACTTATTTGAGAGACAATGCAATCACTGATGAAAGCCAACATGTGTTCATGAGGGGAAAGTCCTGCTTGTTCAACTTAATTTCCTTTTATGACTGGGTTGCCAGTTGAGTTGACCAAGAGAAGTCAGTAGATGTGGTGGGTTTGGATTTCAGTAAAGCTTTTGGTGCTGTCTCTCAGAGTAACCCTCTGGACAAAATGTTTAGCACTCAGGCAAGTCCAAAATATGCTGGGTGAGCAATGGTCTAACAAGTCAGGCTCAAAATGTTTTAGTAAGTAGGATTGTGTCAGGCTGGTAGTGGGCTCCTCCAGGCTCAGTTTCAGGGCTAGTGCTCTTGAATGTTTTTATAAATGGTCTGGATGCAGGAACTGAGTGTACATTAAGTGAGTTTAGCAATGACACTAAAGCAGGAGGAGCTGTGGACTCCTCTTGTAGGAGAGGGGCCTTACAAAGAGATCTGGATAGACTAGAGAGCTGGGCAATCACTAACCATAAAACATTTAAAAAAGGATAAGGGCTGGATTCTCTACCCAAGGGTGTAAAGAAGACACAGCCAGGCTCTTTTTTGTGGTGTCCAGTGACAGACAAGAGGCAAAGGGCACACACTGAAGCATAAGAGCTTCCATCTGAACATCAGGAAATCATTCTTTACTGTGAGGGTGACTGAGCACCAGAACAGGTTGTCAATAGAGGTTGTGGAATCTACACCCTTGGAGATATTAGAAAAACATCTGGACGTGATCCTGGGCAGACTGCTCTACGTGGGCCTGCTTGAGCAGTGGGGTAGGAGAAGGTAAACTCCAGAAGTCCCTTTCAACCTCAAACATTCTGTGATTCTGTGACTGAGTGAGAACAGAAATGAAAACTACTGTTGTAATTCTACTACAATTATATGGTGAAAATAAAATTCACCAAGATCATCAGATTGCACAGATTCTTCTTTGAAAATATAATGCAAGGTCCAATGGAAAACTTAAATGTATAATCAAAGATGATCTCTGGCCCTGAGATGAAGGATAACTCTGTTCAGATCTTCAGCAAGAAGTTACAGATGAGATATTGGAAAAACTGTTTAATATTTTAATCTCCTCTTGCTCTTTCTTATGGGCAAAATATAGACAATTCAATGAGAGCAATTAGAATCCATTTTGCATTGGTAAATATTTATATCTGGATATTATATCCTGTTATTTAAACAGGAACAGACTAATAACCCTTTTGACAATTTCAAAACTCATAGTTAAAATCAAGCACACTGAAGAACACCACTGAAAGGTCACAGGTCACAGTAAAGTGCATTTCTCCCTGCACGCCAGAATACACTATTCATTGTATGTTTATTTTAGGTTCACAGTAGCATCACACTGAACTGTACAGGTACAAAAGGAAGAGAAATGGAACAAATGGTTGACAATGGAAGCTGCTTAAACTGTGACCCTTTACAAAAAAAGTTGTGTTCAAAAACTACAGCTCAAGGTCTGAATCATCCTCTAGTAGTTCCTACTTCTCTTCTTTGACTATGCTTACATCAAATGTGATTAAACTCTTTAAATATACGTAGTTTAACACTTAAAGTAACCATGGCTTAGGTTCTTTGCACTTTCATTAAGAATAAGCTAAGTGGTACTTGCTGAAGTGCTAGGGCTTGTTGGGAACAGCATTCTGTGAGATGCTTCTGCTCATGTTTCTCTAGCAGAAGCATGAGCCATTCAGGGCAGAAAGCTGGAAAACCTGTGACATTCTTTCATATCTCCAGAAAGTCTTATTTCTATGGATAATTCAGGTACAATGGATACTAAATATTAACTAACAAAAATTAATACTGCTTAAAGGGGAAATGCCACTCAGCTTACTAGAAGAGCTTTCCAAGAATCTTAGTCACAAATGTGAGCAGTTCCTCCAGAAAATGAAGCTGGAGATCCTCCTCCTTGCTTTTGTCTTGTAACCAGGATGCAAATGTGGTGCATACTTAAATACTCCCTTTCTTGGATATGACTTAACAAGATATGCAAAGACAAAACAGACAGAAGCTAAAATGGTTTCACAATAGAGAAGAAGGAAACAATCTGCCATAACCTTTTTATCTACAGCTATTTATCATACTCCCCAGCAGCTATGGGAAGGGGGCAGACAAGGTCTTAAGTTTCACATGGGTCAACTGCATTTTCCATAACAAAATCTTCGGAATAAGAAAAAAAAAATCATGTAAAGTAACAGACAAAGAGTACAGAACTTGATATATGAAAGTATTTATATGCAAATCAACAAATTATAGATTTATATTGGACAAAGGTTAAAAAAGGGAAAGATAAATGAATTGACAGTCATAATTGCTATATGCAAGGAGAAAACAGGATACTGGCTTCACTATGCAAACAAAATCATGCCTGTGCTTGGGATTTTCATTGATTTATGAAAAAATATCACTACAATATGGTTTTAAAATAAATTCATCTTTTTAAGTCAACTGCTTGAAATCAATTGATGTCTGCAATTCAAAAGATATCTAATCCTACCCCATTCTGCAGGAGATAGCCATATTTCAGTGATGGAATCTGATTTACGTGACAAGCTCAAGTGCAGCCCTGATACCTCAGCCCATAACCTGACTCTGCTGTTACTTTGTCAGGGAGGCACTGCTTAACACTTCATTAGAGAGCTTTGTCCACCTGAGATAGTTTGTCAGCCCAAAGAAAAGCTCACACACCTAGCTGGAAAAGTACCTTACTGTTTGATGGGAATGCCCACACCTGTGCTGAAGAGTGACAATCTAGCTACCTCTAATTCCCTGACTACTCCACAGAATGGAATACCTAATGTTTGTCACAACTTCCTGCTGTCATTCCAACATTACACAAGATTTAAGGGAAAATTAAACATATCAATAATCTAAGAAATTGATGCTTAAACTCTTTAGTGACAATAAGAAATGTAGATTACCAGCAGACATACTATGAAGTGAGACATGGCCAAGATGTTGTACTTGTATGAGAAGGTCCTATCATATTTCATATTAAGGAAAGGAAATGTATCTTAATCCAAATAGTCTCTGTTAGAGGGGTAGAATACTGCATTTCCACTCTCGTATGGCAGGGGGGCTCTCTGCAAGAAAAGATCCAAGTAATAACCCAACATTCAGAGCTCCCTGTTGACGTATTAATACCAAATTTTGCACCACAGTTCAGCTAAGCAAAGTTCACCTTGCCTTTGCAATATAGTTTGAAGTTGCCTGTAGAAGTAGTCTGTTATCAATTCAGTTCAATTAGCTTGAATTCTCACAGGATCCAAAGATTTGCTGTAATCCCATAAATATTAATCCAGCTGTGTTAGCAGTAATGCTTTCAGAGGATGCTGCCATCGTGCCCCTAAACAGTAGTGCAACAAGAAATTATACTGGCAGGTGAGCCAAAGACATTTTCATACAATAAGTCAAACTTCCAAAAGCACTTCAGTGATCTGGGTAAGATCTGCAGTGCTACTCTATGAGAGATGTTAGGCCTTGCTGAAATCTGCCTCAGCAAGACTCTAACCTGTAAAAGAGCTAGAAATGATAGCTTAGAGCTAGGTCATTATTGCCACTGCATCAAACAGTGCCTGCTTAAATATGTAGTCACAAAGTGTGTTTTTATGTCATTTAGAGTCCAATCTGTAGTCTCTAGATGTAGTTAAGGACCTAATGGACTGGACTTCAAAAACCCCTTTCGGGATTTAGTCATTCCATTAAATGCCCAGTGAAAATTAGGCACATAGAGATAAGTAGGAAGATAAGAATAGAGTGTTTGGAGCTATCTGATAGAAAATAGAAGTGCATAGATCACTTTTTCCTGACTTTCCCTGTTTTCTAAGATTTCAGTATCAGACTAAGAGTCTGATACTTATATTCAGAATTTAAATTACTCCTGTAGATCAACAGATGTTTTGGTTAGTTTCCTAATTCATAGTAGTTCTACTGTGTGTTTGTGTTGTGGGTTTTGTTGTTGTTGTTGTTTAGTTTTGGGGGTTTTTGACAGGGCAACCATTTGATGGAAATTACAGAAATCATTTACAGACAGAGGACTGGAATTGCAGGCACCTTTCTCTCACCAATATAATACCAATAACACCAATATTGCATTAGTCCCTGAACCATGGCACCTTGACCCTTTCTGCCCTGCCTCTCCCATTGAATTAGGAGTTCATTCCTCTGAAGTGATTCTTGTCCAAAAGGAAAGCAAAATGCATCCATAAACAAACTGCCCTGGCGTAAGAAGTAGGAGATTAAGCCTCAAAGAGCTTCTGTTGGGAAAGAGAACTGTTACCCACTTTCTGAGCAAGTATTAAAAACACTATGCACTGCTGTAAAAAGGAGGGCAACATCAGCATCACTGCTTTCGCTTTAAAAGGAAGGAGCAAGATTGGATCAACTCACAAAAGAATGCCTGGAGTCACCTATTTTCAGCAGAGATGAAGGCCTGATTCCCAAGGGAACTGAGATTGGCTGTGAGCCTGACTCGGGGCCTCAAAAAGTACATTTATTTGACATTCCCCATTTAGATTCCATAGTTATAATTTATACCATTAACTGTTTCTTAATCCATGAGATATAATTTATAACATAGGTTGTTTCTTTATTTGCGTGTTTCCATGATATGCCAGCCTTTCTCATCCAGTGTGGGAATACAAGCAAGCTGCTATTCTCAACACATATTTGTGACTTTGGTCAAAGTTAGAGTATTTTGTTTCCTTTAAGATGCCAACACTAATCAGTCATTAAACAAGTTCAAACAAAAAATTCCATGGCTTTCAGTATTAATATTAAAACAACAACTGAGGATAAAGAAGCAGCAGCTTTTAAAATTAAAATATAGAAGATATCTGCATGAATAGGGATATTTGCTGCTGCTGTGAGAATCCACTGATTCTAGTGGAGACACCTGAAAAAAATTAGGTCCAAAATGTTCATCTTATCTGAATTATGTTCCATTAAACACCAAACCTATTTCAACCTCCCAGGTCACTCTGGTAGAGAATTGATGATGGTCTGTGCTTAATTATAGAATATTGTCTGACATAAACCGAAATCAAACCTTTGTATGTCTCTGTTAACTAATGAGATAGAGCAGATACATTTACTTCCCTCTCTTGATTTTAGTCAGATGTTGGAATGAATTTTTAAAGCAACTGCTAAAGTAAATAAAAGTGAAGAGTTGACTGATAAGGCCAACACTGAGAGAATCCTTTGGGAATATCAGCACCAGACTGGGTGGAACATCACTTACAATTCTGACCCATATTTGGTATAATAGCTAATCCTTTTCCTCTGTTTGAAAAACTCAGCTCTCATCCATCTACCATGAATTTAACTGAGAAAAGAAAGGAACTGGGTACTGTGCAAACAAATAACCTTATGAAATAGAGATCTTCAGATAGAGACACTCATCTGTGAGTTGTGGCAGAGTTTTAGTGGGTTTAGTGATTGCTTTTTCTAATTCCAGATTGTTTCAAATATGTCTTGAGACAAAGAAATGCTAGAATACTGTGGCTTGTGTCATTGCTGCTCCTTCTGCAATTCACTGAAATTAACTTGTGACTTAACTGCTTCATAATACCAGCATTTCCCTCTTCCTGAGCAAAAATGAATGCACTGCACAGTATAACATGCTCTCCTATTATGAGGTTTCTTTTATACTTTGAGGTTTATCTCACTGTTTAAGATTTGAGCAGTCTGCACCTTTCCCTATCCTTTTATCCAACAGAAGTTACTAGAAAAAACTCTGTTACAAAGTTTTGAAATCTTGAAAAAATGCTGCAGGAAACAAATGAAAAAAAAAAAAGAAACTCTGGCGACAGTTTTCTTTCCAAAAATCATCTGATAGAAAACGTGTTTATCAGCCCTCGTGTGTATTTATAAGCTAAAATAATTAAAATACAATATCAATTAAAGAAACAGATGTAGATGTGGGAAAGGACTACAGCATATGTTTAGAATCATGTGAGCATGTTCCTATTTGTGAAAGATACTCTGTCAACATTTTTTTAAATGTAAAGCCAGCATTTCAACCACAATTATTAAATGTGGCTACAGTCAGAAAAAGTTACTAGGCAAAAGTCTTATTCAGTAGGTCTGTTCTCCATATGCAGTCATTCCAAATGTACTCACTTAAGTGATAAAAATAAATTGTTACCATTTTTTACTCCTGTTAGTTCTGTACAGCCAAATACAGCTAAGAGGAAGTGAGCTGCATTCTAACTCCTGCACCACTACCAGATGATCTAGATGTCGGATCTGTATTATTGATGATACCATACAAGCCAGAAAGCACACAGCTTGACTGTGCAGGAAGACATGATGCAAAGGATGTGGTTTAATTAGGCAATGGCTTTATTAACTCATCTGGCAGCATTACCCAGCAATATGTCATACAGAGCAGGTCATCGCTCTTTCACCGATTGTTCCAACCTATCTTGAAAGTTGCTGTCAACTTTCCCCCTTCTAGAGTAATTCCAGCTGTTGCTGGGGCCTCATCATCTCCTCATCTATACCCTCAAGGGTGCTACCTGCATGGCCCACTGTGACCTTTAAACAGGTAGACAGAGACTGCAAACCACTGTTTTTGATCAAAATGTGTCAAGGAGCTACGTTTGTTTTTTCTTCCCCCTGGACCTCATGGGAAGCAGCAAAGAGCACATTATATACAGCAGGTCACAGAAAGTGAATTACTGAGGGTTTCCTATCTCAAGAGAGCAATACAAGAACTAAATATGGTTTCCCACTGGCAGTATGTTCAAAACTTCCTTGCCCATAGATTTCAAACAACACTTCTGGATTTCGCTTTGCAAATCGGCACTGGGAAATAGGTTTAGGTTCTCCATGTGAAGGTGAATGAACATTAGCACAGGCTGCCAGGGAGGCTGTGGAGTCTCCATCCTTGGGGATATGCAAAAGTTGTCTGGATATGGTTGGAGCAGGGGGCAAGATGACCTTCAGATGTTTCTTCCAGCCTCAACTCTGTAATTCTGAGTGCAAACATGAATTGGGTGTTAAGTGGCAAAATACATACATGGCCTCACAGACAAGCTGCCATTCTCAATTTTATGCTTTCCGCAGCATCTGAGAAACTCAAAATTCACACATTATCATAGCAGTTAGAATTCCTGCAGGATTACCGACCTTTTGTATGGATAATGGAATGCAACTGACAACTGCATGAGGATCTTTAGGTGCAATTAGCAGCTGGCCAGAAGTAACATGATGGATTAAGAAAACAAAAGCAAACAAAAATTCACACAGAAAATCAGAAATCAGATCTTATGGCAACCAACTTTTTGCCTCAACCTCATCTATTATGCTTGGAAAAAAAATATTTTCTTCCTCTCTATTGACTATTTGTAGTCTATATATATATATACACATAGTGCATTCTATTTTTTGATATATATATAGGAAAATACTGCAGGCACTAGGGCACTAGTTTGGTATGTGAAACTGGTATTTAGAAGCCAAATTCATGTGCAGCACTGCTGCTTCCCTCATGACATATTAAAAAAAACACAGTAGCTACAATATGCTTCCACATGCTTAAGATGGTTTGTGTTTAACTTGCTGTATTTTCAATGAGGTACATTTAAAAGAAGAGGATGCCTGGCACCACATGCATAATTTTGATGAATAGACAAAACATTCTCATCTGAAGTATGCTCACTTTATTAAAAAGAGTAATCTAATCTTAGCCTTTATTCTGTTAAATCAGTCATGTGTGACCCATTACTAACCCACTAACATGGAATGTAACTCGAGAGCCAAAGAATTATTCCCACCATATTGCTTATCAGAGAACTGAAAAATAGGTATATACTGTATTTTCTTGTTTAATCATTCCCATTGGTGATTTATTGGCAAAGACACTACATTTGTGCATTTCTCTGAGCCTCACTCTTCATCTGTTAATTCTAATTATCTTCTTTCTATGTTTGCCTCTTTCCCATGCCTTATTTGTATACATTCATACAAAGTCAGCATGCCACCAAAGAAATATAAAAAACTATTTAGCGACTACCCAAGCAAAAAAGTCTGACACTGGAGGAAAGCCTGGAACTGTTTTCAGAAACAAAGATAAGAATCAAACACAATCTTTTTTCACCTGTTCTAAACAGTCAATTGTCTGGAATTTCTAGACAATTTTCCTGACATCAGCTGAAGTTCCTAGAAGGTCTGGCAAATGGGTGCTAGATTTCTGGGTTTATGGTTCAAGAGAAAAAAATAATTCTAGTGTTGCTGAAAACAGCAGTTGCACTTATTTCTTTGTAGTTTAGAAAGTGCTTTGAGACAGCCTTAGAAGAGATGTACAAGAAAAGATTATTACACTCATAACAGGGAACTATACTGTTTAGATCTTTGGAAATCACAGAACTGCTACTGTATATCAGGCTTTCTTTTGGGAATTTATTGACCTAATATCTGGCAAAAGGGCAGATGAATACCATGAGGCAAATATTCAAAACTAGCATTTTGGAATGTGACATTCACCACTGCTATCTCTACCTTATCACAGACAAAAAAAAACTTTAAATTGAAATTTTGGTTGCTTCAAGAATGATCTTATAAGTTGCTTTTGAACAGAGGGACCTAGGCCTCTTCATACAATATAAAAATTAGGTCAAACTAACCTGTGTGTTTCTGATTAAGAGATACCATGGATCTTCTCTTTCTTGAAGAAAGCAAAAACAAAACAACAAACCAACCGAAAAACTCCCAATACAACAACAAAACCAAGCTGTAAAATGTGCTCATTTTAATACTAAGTATCCAATTCATATGAAGAAAAAAAGACAATAAAATTATTTTACTATTTTATATTCACAACAACTGTGAATATAAAATATTTGCCAAATGCAACTGAAATGTTTCTGCCTGGATGGGATTGCTTTAAAAGACCAGCTAGAGAAATGTTATTCCAACTCAGTAAAGCTTAAACTATGCAAGAACCTAAAATAGCATTTATGCGTCTCTAAGAATGCCACTACACAGTAGAAGTAAAATAAACAGGATGAACAGGTTTCCAGGGTTCTTATAAAGAGAGATGCATTACAACTTGTAGTGGAATCTTTTTAGCTGTTCTAATCATTAGAGCTATAAGAGACCCTGCTATTTATTCAAAACAACTTAAAGCAACTCTAAAGGTCCCAGTGTGATGTTTTCACTTCTAATTTTCATAAAATGTTGATAAGAGTGGAATCAAACTAGTTAGTTATCAGTCTTGATGTTGGCATAATGTGACTGGAAATGTACAATTTGTAATTACTTGAAAGGAAACAAATTACCTTTAAGAGGAAAACCATAGGTAGAAATTGCAGAAATTAGATGTGTTAGGCTGCTCTTAAAAAAAAAGTAAAAGTACCTGTTATTTAACTTGCATTCTATGAGAAAGAATATGTATGCAAACCAAGGGCAAGTATGTACTAGTAGAAATATGGAGTTGATGGCTGAGCAGGCACTTTTTATCTATAATTTCCATTAAAAACACTAACAGCAAGTGACTTTTTCATGAGATTTATTCCATGTCTGAGTTCTTAGAAACATAATAGCAGATGGAAGAATTGCCTGATGTTAAACTTTCATTTAAAACCCCTCAAAATCAGAGCTTTGGAGTTTGGACTTTGACATAAAGCTCAGACAAAAAATCTCACGCAAAACCTTAGGTCACAGATAATTAGGCATGTGCTTAATTTTAAGCATATTTTCAGTCCCATCTAATCAATACAATTCACCTTTAGAGACACATCTTGATGGATTTGAGATCCTATGCATGCACTTGGCTAAGTGGAAATGGATACTAAGGAAGAACACAAGTCTCCAACTGTATCTGGATTTAAATTTGTCATGAAAACAGAAAAGCATTTTTCTAGTCCAGGAGAAACATAGAATTTTGTACAATGAGTTTCTTGGTTGTTGGAAAAGCAAATTTTCCTTAATTTTCTCTTCTACCACTACTATCTGCCTAGCAATCTTAAGGTGGGCATGTAGAATACGTTTCTTGAAGTGGAATCATCCTGGTTGTTGTATTTTCTGTTAGCAGACAACCTAAACAAGGAACCACTTAAAGTAAATTCTAGTCAGTCACTATATATCTCTAGACTCCAAAAGCCAGAAAGAATCACACTGATTGTTTCATCTGACATTTTTATAAATAAACCATAGAATTTACCCCAGATGTGGAATTAAAGCAAATAATTCTAAAAATTCAATCAAAAGAGTCAGAAGAGAGGAAATCTAATCTAATCATCCTGAGCCAAGATTTTTTTTAAGAGCTGTTCATTTATCCTGAGGAACAGGTTATTAAGAGCAGTAAAAAATGATGGCTGGGGGACAATTCCCCTGTAAAATATGGTGGCTGCAAAGGGAGCTGAACACGTTGAGGAGAGTGTGCAACAACAAGATCACTGCATGATATTTTTCCTGGATGATAAAAGGGAGGGACTGCTCCAAAACACAGCAATTGCGTTCTAGCCACAACCACCCCAGCCCAGCCTCATGCTGCTGAGCACACAGGGCTGTACAGACACTTTTCACAGTGTGGAATAGGATGGAAATTATGTCACACTGCTCACCTCCCTGTGACAGACTACTCACCATGATACTCTGTTTTTCCATCACACATCTCATCCTTTAAATGCAAAATATGGCCCTTTGCTATCCCTGGCCAGAGACTATGACTCAAGAGGAACTTGAACTGTGAAACCACCTCCTTTCCATCTCTCATTCTTTGCTTATTGATTGGAAAACTAAGTAACGTCAAATCTAAGCAATTAATTTAAAAATAACCACAGCAACATCATAACCCCAGGACACCTAAGAGCAATTCCTTTCCCGTCTGAAAATACAGCTGTCGTATCTTTTATGTCTCTGAGTAATAAAGGGACAAAAATATTGCTTTACTCTTCCCTTCTGGGTGCCTGTATTTCTTCAGTGTTGGGGTCTGACCCCAGCCTTCCCCACAGTGGCATTCAGTGAAATAAAGCATCCTAAAATCTCAAAAGCCAAAAGTCTAAGAAGGGATCATCACTAAAAAATAGAATATTCTGAGGCAAGAAATCTGAAGCTAAATTTCTTTAACCCCTGGCCTGTGCCTAAACTACAGGGAAATCCTCCTCGTTAAGACATAAAAGGTGATATAAAAGATATTAAGTGATAATAATGGCCTGCTCAGAGCAGAACTCATTTGCCTGAACAATGATCTTATGATGGAGCAGGAAATCTTATTGGTTATACCTTTTGCAAGAGCAAATCTATACTACCAGGGCAGAAACCTTCAGACACACATTCAAATCCTTTAAATATAATAGTCCCACTTCAATATTTTTACAACAAAACATACATGAAATACTTAGAGTAACAGATAGAATTAATTATACCATCAAAAAAAGAGACAGAAAATACCTTTTTCCAATACCAAACTTGGGCATTATATTTTTTTGTCAGCCTTCAAGATAGATCTCTTTCTAGGAAAATGGCTACTGTTACGTGAGGTTGTTGAAGTGAACTTTCTATCTAGTCTGGGTAATACCAAGGTATTTATTTTTCTTACTTTCTAAGGATAAGGCAGTTTCCTTTGTAATGGCCTTAACCAGACTGGCCCCACTTTAATCACTTCCTATTGTTTCTGTACATGGGAATGTTTAACAACTCATAGACTCTGTTGACTGAAAATTGACACAAAGGAAACAATCTGACTCATCAAATGTAAGCAGCTGCTAATTGTAAGGAAGTGGAACTTTAAAATTGTATGTCACCTTCCACTGAGTCAGTATAACAAAGGCTGTTTAATAGGTTCTGTGAGCCAGAAGCTCTTCACAGACTCCAAACCGTCCTCAGGAGTGGACATCAGTAGCTACTTGGTAGCAGAAGACACCACAAGTATTCCTGGAAGAAGCCTGTTTTACTTGGGTAATAATTTTACTTCCCAAAAAGAACAATCACAGGAAACAGGCATATCAGAATGGATGCAGTTGTCCTGAACTCCAGAAAAGAATGGGCCTAATAGGTCTTGATAAGAAAATGTCACTATAATTTTAGTTTCCACAAGTTATTCTGCATGTCCAAAACAATTTCTCTTAATGAAAGATCAACCTTAATATGCTTAATATCAAGAGACAGGGCAACTTCAGGACCATCAGCTCCACTTCTCCATTGTTTGTGCATTTACTGAAAGCTCTCTCCAGTCAATATGTGAAAATCATACTGAATGTCAATATTTGGAGCAATACATACATGCACCATAATTTAGTTTTTCTAAAACTACCCTGCTTTCTTTAGCTAGATTTAAGAAGAACACTTTTCAGGAATCTCTGGGAAAGTCTTTTATGACAATCCTGTACCTTTAGCATTCATCACCTTGAGTTCCAAAGAAAGTAGTCAGATTTGGACTATTAGGTCCTTTTTCTTTCATTTTCCACTTGATTCATGGCTGTTCATGCAGACCAGCTTCTATTGATGAGTGAAATGCTACCAGCCACCATCTTAAAACCAACAAATTTTCATGAAGTAATGTAGCCTGTTCCTCAATTCATGAAGAGCATTATTAGTCCTATTTTTTACAAGGAAAAAAAAAAAAAAACAACCCCCCAAAAAACCCCCTAATTCAGGGAGTCCTTCAATCTGTATTTCTGTACTTGGAATGACATGACATGTAGAAATAGCAACAATGATGCTATTGCAGATGTTCTGTCCTATATCAGGTCTTGGAACCAGAGACACTTTGTGTGGGATATATGCATGTTGCTATGTATATATGCTAAACACATATGATGTCCTCAGACTAGAATGTGATGTGAAAACTGTTGTGGGAACAAAACCAAAACTTTATGCAATTTAGCTGCAATGAAAACTACAATAAATTATAGCCTGAATTAGAAGAATTACTCATGGTGCCCTAGTATTAAAAGTAATAAAAACATTTCCAGCTTTTGAGAAAGAGTAGATTTTGAAAAGGCTGTTGTATCAAATCTAGAATGCAGGGATGCTGCTGGTTTGACAAGAAAATTTTATGTGGCAAGTAAGGAAAGGGGTCCTCAGACATCCCAACCTACTCAAGCACCTTTCTACTTTAACTCAATTAAATTTTTTTCAGAAACTGTTAGGGGGATCTATTTTCACTCCATCAAAGAACATATGTGCTGAAACTTCAGATGTTGCCACAAAATGAGATTTTCATCCTTTGGTCAGATCTACCATAATTTCTTGCCTGAATCCTTTTCAGTGGTAATTGAAAACAAAAATGTTAATGATTACATGCAAATGTCTTTTTTTAAACTGCTGGCAGTTTAAAGGAAGAAAAGTTAGGGGTGTATTGCTGCTAACCAAAATTCATATGCTGTGTTAACTTTTACTGCTTGACTTCCTGAATTTTTTAGCAGGGGAAACTTCTTGAGACAGTGCCCATAACCACACCATTTCTGAATGAGTGAGTTTCATATACGAGCAGCTTTCTAGAGCAAAAATGAAGGCTGGCATTTTGAAAAAAAAAAGAGCTGCTGTCTTTGTGAACAAGACACAGATAGAAGAAATATTCAGAACTGGATTTCATAGGTATTTCAGTAGAAGAAGGATCCATGCAAAGTTCAATCTATAGAGAGGTTAGCAGTCGTGTGGCCTTCTCTCTGAAGAACATAATAAAATTTACATCATGGTTCGATGACAGGGAGCTCAGTAGCAATGCTGGTTTAAAACTTCAAGGCTTTTTTCTTGCCTCTTGGCAAAGTTTGCTGTCAGTCTCATTGTGTTGACAACTCATGGAGCTGTGCTGTGAACATTTCATAGAACCTGAAAAAACAACCCTCTCCCTCTTTCTTTTTTCCGCAGATTTTTTTAGCTCGTAAGTTATGCACTCTGACTTCCTGCAAGAGACAGAAAATGGGAAGCAAGTCTTCACTGTAGCACCCTCAGTCCCCAGTGGGCTTTTAGTTATGGGACTGACACAGACACCATGCCCTCTCCCACTTCATACAATATCAGCCTGAAGAAACAGGATGATAATAGCAGCCAAAACCTCCTGAGAGCAGGCATTGCCACACCCCCAAACAAAACACGACACCTACTTTAGCAAGCAAATATTGACCCATAGTCTCTCCACAGAAATACAATGGCCAGGCTTTTCCATCTCCTGCTCTTTCAGAGGGGAAGGGAAAGAACATCTTTGGCCAACCCCAGACACTAAAAAGGGATGGCATGAGATGAACCACATAAAGAACATTAGGAATTCTTTTAGAGAGTCCACTAGAACAGGGGGAGGTTCAACCAGCACTACAAGTTTCTGACAGAAGGGATAAAAAGGCACTGCTCACACTCTTAAATATTACAGGTACCACCACTTTTATTCCATGTACTCATCTGTAACCAGATCTTGAGGAAGCTGTTTTTTCCATATATGCAGCAATTTTTGTGAGCAACAGATGAGAGAGGACCCTCTCAGACCCAAGTGTCCTAACAGAACATGTCCCCTTGGGTTCACATCAGAAGGTGAAAAGTAGAGGAGGGCTGTGTGGAGAATAAGGATAGAATTGCACTGCATTCTAGTGATTCAAGCAGGAACCTTCGTGACATTGTTATCAAGATCATCCCCAGGAGCAGTGTCTCAGCCCAACCAAAACACAGAGACAACTGCATGAATTACCCTGATTATGATTTGAATCATAATGGAAGATTAATGGTAATTTAAGTGGGAGTCTCTGCAGAAGGTGCCTAATAAAAAAGTGCATTCTGGCCTGAAAAAATGCAAGTGTCATGCTATTGGAAGACTGTTTTAATATGCAATGGATCTTCAAGGCAGTGAAAATAAAGCATTTATGCACCTTTGATGAAGATGATTGTGGTAGACTTACAAAACTGTTATATCAGAGATTGATATAAATCTGTTTCATTCTCTACAGCTTCTGTATGAAATAGTCATATAAGAATGATCCATGAGTACTCACAGCTAAAGGTTCAGATGAGGTTAACCTCAACTGTGCATTCCCTTTTCTTGTTTGTTTCTCATTTCCTCACAGGGTCAATAAAAAGTGGAATAAAGATTTCTAAACTGTCAGAACCACCAGCTCTCAGGCTACTGGCTGCAGTTTTATGTGGGAAAAAAATGGAAGTTACCTTGCAAGAGAGCATCATTGCTATAGAAAGTTTTCTTTCAATTAAAAGTAACTGGCAGCAACTTTGAAGGACAACTGTGGACAAAATTATCCATCAGGAGAACACTGCTTATTGGCATGCACTGGCAAAACAAAAATGCCCATATACAAGGAGGGGCAATTATTACCTATTACAGAGGGAGGGGTTGGTTTTATTTCCAAATTTAAGATATAAGAAGTTTTTACTTTTAAAGTTTGAACCACAACATCCATTTACTGAGAACACAACAAAAATGTCTAAAACGTACAACAGAGGATCCATTTCTAATTTCATTTGTAGTAGTTAATGCTATATCTTTTACACCACAAATACATCATTCTGTAATCAGAAAGAGAACACTGATTTTGCTGTAGATATACTTCTTCATCTCTAAAAGACAGGAGTTTTTCCTTTAAATTAAAAAGTCAGCTCACTGATAAAGGAACAGTGAGTAGGACTTCCCAGATGTAGCTGAATGCAGTCATATTAAAGGAGGAACAAAAAGAAAAAGTCTACTTTATAGGACCATTTGTAGGAAATAACATGTGATTTATTCTAGGAGATTTATTGCTTATGCAAAAAGACTCATTTGTTAAATATTAATATGTTAATAGCTTCCATTTTTCTTAGGCTCTCCTATCTTCCAAAAGATTCTGACTAAGAAAAGAATGGAAGATTTGTTATGATGAGAGTGGCCTAGATCATAAATGCCTTAATTAAAGGAATATGATCAACTTAGAACAGTTTGTACATAGATGTATAATAGATTGTTTTATCTGTTGTCCTAAGCAGCATTTTTGTAAATATAAATTAAAGGTTTTCATGGGAAACCACAGTGTATGTATTTAGTTTACTTTGTATATTTGACAGCTGTTTGGTTTAAATTCATTTCACCAGATACTCTCTGTGTAGCACTGCACAAGTATGTTCTCCATTTCCCATCTTCTGGTAGAGCTCCCAAAAAGTAACAATGTGAGAACCCTTTTTTCATTAGAAAAATTACCATAAATCAGCAAAAAGTGCCACATAGGCTAAAGGACAGAGAGAGTACCTGTGAGTTCTTTTAACAGAGTTGGCAGTATTCTTTTCATGTTGCAGTAAATTTCAACTGAGATAATTAAACTGTTATTTTTAATGTTTCCAGCCAGTGTATGAGAAAAGTACAGACTAGACTGCTGGCCTGAAGAATAGTGTTCAGAAGCATTTTGTTACCCTTGACCTTGTCTGAAAGCTCAGTTTCCAGAGACCCCTTGTCTTCTGAGAACTTCCTAGCAAAAATCCATTAACAATGAGTTCTGTTCTGTATCATCCTGCAACACCACTCGTCTTGCACAGAAATGAAAACAAAAATGCTTACTTGCATAACCCACAATGCCATTTTCTTTTTGTTCCCATGGTCTTTGGTCTTGGTTAATATGCTTATCAAAAGAACATTGGAATGTTACCAGCTTTGCTTGAAATAAGCAATATGGCCTCTTAAAAGAAAACGAAAGGCTGTCCACTTCTCCCTTGATTTAGCTATTTATTTAAAAACTTTTTTTTTTTTAATTAAGTAGCCATCTAAAATCATAACTGACAAATCAAAAAGGTAAGGCTGAGGCTATTAGTGATAGTTCACCACAGGTAAATTTGGCCCAAACACTTCTCTGTTCTGGTATTTGCAAGAATATGTTCCAAATGAAAGCTCTCTGCAGCCTTGGACATAAACTACAATCACTTCCACTGATCTGAGAGTCTGAGCCAGAGCATCTGCTTTGCTGCCACATGGGCCTCTCCCAGGGTTAATGTCATTTGTGTGGCTTGATCAATATTGAGAGGAGAGATGACTCTTTCCCTACACCCATGTTTGTGTACTCTAGCTGGAGCTGTTCTGGATTCTGCTGTCGTGGAAGTAGAGGATAGAGTTAGACTTTTCTCTGCCATTCCAGTGCAGTGCTTACACCATCCTGTCTGTATGGCAGATTTTCTGACCTATATTTAAGCAGTAAGACATGACAGGTAGTGCATTTTCTGAGAATTATTATATGCTTTGGATAGTGTGATAAGGCAAGAAGCTGAAGATTTTCCTTTAAGAGTCTTTTTGCTATTATGAAATGGAATTTTTAAATCAAAAGGGAGAGAGAGAAAGAGCCTGAGTCCTGCACTTAGAGGGCATTTTTGACACAGCTATGACATCACTGACAGCCAGTCAGGAAGCTCTGGCTATGTTAAGACTTTTAAAACCACTCCAGAAACACAATCAAAGGAGAATTTTACCTTCAAACTTTGCATGAATACTGTAGTGAGAATTGACAATAGACTCTATGCCTAATTTTTCTTCAGATATTGCCAATGAATCTGGATACAATTAAGACAAGGCTTTGATTACTTTTGCTTTAATAGTGTGTAGTGGTCAGAGTTTTATTATGATTAAGAAAGAGCTACCTCTGCATGCAAAATCCCCAGGTCAGCCAGTACTAAATACAGGATACAGGATGAAACTTTTGCTGGAGTTTTTGTCTTGAAGTTTTTCTAAGAACTTCAGTGCACTTTTATTCTGTCTAGAAAATTACTGCTAAATCATCCAAAGCAAAACTTTAGGCTGAAGAATATGCAGAAAACTGTGTTTGGGTGCAGGGAACTTATTTACCCATTATTTGTTTTATTAAAAACTTCCAGCTGAGTTTACCTGTTCAGCTATACATGCTATGTGTATATACAATACAGTTGTGCTGTTTGTTCAGATACTATGAATATAAATTAAAAACCAGCTAGGGTTTTCCTGGTCACTTTTATTCATTAGCAGCAATATAAAAAAGAAGAGATTTTGAATATAACAAATCCATTGATCAAATTAGAACCCAGAATACAATAATACTAACTACTTTCTTAGATCTCTGCCCAGGTGACATGATAACCTAAATTTACCCTAAAATACTGGCGATTTTTAAATTTCATTTTATTATTTTGTTTGGGTTTTGTTATTTGCACTGTGGAATCTGACAGAATTTAGAATACAAAATTGCTCCCAGTTGGGTTTTCTAGCTAATACATTCTCCCTGGACATCTCCTGTCACTCCCCAATCCTTTGTTATGAAAGGTCAAACAAAATTTCTCCCTCTGGTTTGTGACATATAATTTTACCATCAGGATAACCTAAAATTAAGCTTGTAGTCTGCAACCTCATTTAACCAAAATAAATTATCCTACAGTGAGCCAGCGTTTCCATCTGGGTTCTGCAGCCACTCTGCAGGACTTGGCCCACCACAGAGCTAGGTCATGATGGATGCTGCCCACAAACATTCCAGGAGGTCAGCAGCCACAGAACTCAGCTTCACTGGGGGAGAAAAATGCTGTTTTCCTACGGTTGGTAGCACTGGCTTTCACTTCTGACACTTTTCCTGAAAGCTACTCAGAGGATGGACGTGTGACACTTTTCTGGAGGAGTACTGTTCTACAAAGAAATTCAGCTTGTATACAATATTGCCAGTAAAGTATGAGTAGGAGAGAGAGAGAGCTGAAATTCTAGTAACATCTTTCAGAATACAATTTCTGTTTATCTGTAGATAGGCCAGAGTTCCTGGTAATTTTCAGCTGTCAGAGTTTAGGAAAGAAATTTTCTCTTAGTCTCTCATAGGTGAAGTCCCAATGTTCTCTGAAGTTTTAGGGGTTTTTATTTGGTTTTGTTTCCAAAAGAAGGAAATTAAAGTGAAAAAGAATCTTTGGATTTCTATATAGATTTAAAATACATTTATCATTACTGAAGATTTGCCACTAAATTAACTTGCAACAATCGAAACAAAAACCTAAGCAAGTTGAACAAGGACTCTGGTGTTGCCTGAAGCATATCAACATATTTACAGTGCTCTAACAAACTTCTCTTATGCTGTTATATCTTAACTTTAGTTTGAAAGTTCTACTGTAGTCAATTTTATTTATGTCATACCAGAAGTTATGTCTTATATTTTTCTTAACATCCCTAGATCTTCCTCTATTGGCTGTCTTAATGAACTGAAACATGCACATGAACCTAAGATTTGTCTTAAAACAAACAGCTACAGGACTAATTATAGGTCTAAAAGTGATTTAAGTGAAGAAATAGCAGATATTGTGAGAATGAGTGTGAGTGAAGAAGCAACATCAAATAACCAGTAAAAAATGGTAACACATGAGCAAGAAAAATATTAGGTGGAATATAAGGAGAATTTTCTGCGTTTCCCACTTCTTCCTACAGAATACTACTAAATTCCTTGGGTCCAGAAGGATCTCATTCATAGTATTTTATTTTCCATCATCTTTGCTCAGATATTGTCAAGCATATCCAGTTTGCTCTTTGCAAACCAAAGGGAAACAATCAAAACTATCCTCCTCTCACCGCTTTGCACAGAAATTTCAGATTGCACAGGTTTCAGATTCAGCCCAAGCTGCCAAACACCAGGCCTTGGCACTTTAGCTCCAGACACACAATGCACGGTGCTGAGCATCTATTAACATGAAGCTACACACATCAGTTACCACTCACATGTGTTGGGAGTGGATGGATCAGAGTCTGACTCTTAGTTACTTCTTTACAGACATAAATTTTATATATTTTTGAAATAAATTTTCTTCAGCTTGAATAGAAATTTAAAGACATTACCATAACACATATTACTCATACAAAGTAAGAGCCTTAATAGTTTTCAGTGCAACACCCACACTGTTTCAGAATTCAGTAACAATTGGGTTTTAATCTAATTTTTTATTGGCCCATTAATGACTGAGGCATTTTTTTATCTGAATTTTGTTCCTTAAAAGAATACATTACCTTTAGATTGGACAATGTGATGAAGAATCTATTTTTTCAGGCTTTTTACTTGGATGGGAACCAATGTGTTCCTATAGAAGAGCATTGAATAATCATGTGCAAAATAGGACCACCCAACATCTGTCTATATTCACTTGGAAGTCAGTTTTATATTCCTCTGCTAAAGGATTTGCAGGAAATTTATACCGAATACATGGGTGGGGTGGGATAGAATCCTTCCTCTTTGCTTAATCACATTCAGGGAAAAGTGATGATCCATTTTGTCTGGTTCGCTCCATTACTCTTTCTAAAATTAACTCACATCTGACATTATAACATATGTTAAATATTATGTAAGTGGTCTGTTCTATATTTGGTTTATTCAGTCATAAATCCTGGCATGCACGCACACACACACAAAATAGTGCTGTGAAAAAAAAAAAAAAAGAAAAAGCCCACACCAAAAACCCCCACAACCTTGTGCAGACAAAATGAAATTGGTAAAAGTTGGATTATTCCTCCCAAGATCATGAAGGAGCTGTAATAATCCACTGATATGAAAACTCACAAGATGTTATTCACATTTTGCAGGTGGATATGTTCTTTTACTTTGCAGAAATGGAATTTTCACAGTCCAAGCGATCTTAAGAACTACAGTATTTTATGCTGAAATAGGCTCCAGTCTGGCATGACCAAGGTGTGTCTGCGAGCATGTGAAAGCCAATACATAGTGGCCACAAACAATTAGTTAGGAGCTCCCTCCTTGCCTTTCTTATTGGTCTTATTTTCTATTGGTTTGCCCAGAGTATAAAGATATCTCTATAACTGCAAAAGTAAGGCTTTGTCTGGAAGTAAACTGTGGTTTTCTGAACCAATCTTTCAGCTTTCCCAGCCTATTTTCCCGAAAGCTGTGCACTGTTTAGTACAAAATTTCCAGCACTGTCTTCTATCAATATTATTGGTTTCATTTGATTTGGCACGTCCGAAATAAAATAGAGACACTAAATTATACATAGAACACCATTTGTATTCTAAGGCTGCTGGCTTTTCTTTCTAACCAGTGTTTTGAACTATTTGAGAGCTGAAGGATTTCATACCACAAGTGCTGGAGTGAGCATAGGGTCTAACAGCCGCAGAAACGCTCTGACAGTAAGAGGTAACATAAAAAATCTGTCTTCCCTTCTGCTCCCTAAATACCATTTTCTGAAAATACCTTGAATGAGATTGCTTACAGGGGTGGCTCTCCAAGGACAGACACAGGCAGCTACAGCACAGCTGGCAGCAACACACAGCTTAAGGTTGTTACAGCCATTTCAATCAGCTGACAGCAAGGTGCCTAAATACCTTCAGCAGATGACTTAGATTGTCCAGTCCCTCTGTTTCAGGAGTTGCCAGGGGCAAGAACAGCTCAGAAAGTGAGATATTGTCTAACACTCAGCTCTGGATCAGAGGCTATTATCCAGAAACACCTGCTCTCCAGTTCTTCTCCAGGCAGCCCCCAAGGCCTTGTTTCTCAGGAAGGTGTGCCTCACATTTGCTTGTAAAGCTCCAGAGAACAGTCTGTGTCTTTCTTTGATACAGATGTCAATTCCTATGGCTCCAGACTCAAACATTTTTCCTGTGCTTTCTGATGGTGTGGAGGACTGATCCTGATGCCTCATGTTTTAGCTTTTATATTTTTCAGATTCTGTACTGCTTTAGTGTGTAGTTCTGAGCTCCATACCATAGGGGATGGTGAGCTCTCTTCACAGAGTAGGGAGACAAAACAATTCCTTCTCTAGCTGGGGACCGAGGACAAATGATCCAAATTTCAGGCCCAAGAGCATAAACAACTTGGACTGAAGAGAGAAAAACAAGAAGGATGGGACTTCATAATCCAAAGCTATAATTGGACAATTAACTCCAATATGCAAATGGAGCAGAACTTATAAAAGTGAGAGACCCCGTGACTGGTTATCCATTTTGTGACCATTTTGGTTCATCCTGGGTGCAGCCCTGGCTGGGCTCTTGTACTGCCCAGGGTGTACCCATTGAGGCTTTTTAATAAATCCCTGCTTTATTCTTTAACTCCATCTAGCCTCTGTTCTAGGTCAGCCTTCACAAGGCATCAATCCAACTGCTTCTAACTCAGGTAAATATTGTATGGACATTTCGGCAACAAGGGCAGAATATACAGAACTGTCAAAGAATCTTTAGCAAGTAATTAAAAACCTTTGAATCATCAGGAGGGATATCTCTGCAATTAATTAGTTCCTCCTATCACAAACGCTGAACTGAAAGAGCTGTTCTTAAAATGTGAACAAAACCACAGGTAAATAAGATTTTTTATGTAGCGAAAGTTATCCAAAATCTACATTTACATCTCCCTTATATCAAATTATCTCACAGCTGTAATTATCTCCTAATTGCATGCTTATTTCTGAATTGAAGTAAGTCCAAGCCACATATAATTGCTTCTTCTCTTGGTCACCGGTGCTGAAAAAAACCCCAACTTTATAACATTTAAAACCACAAAGAAATTTTCATATGCCAAGGTTCACGCTGAGAGACACCAAAGCACAGTTTCAAAAGAACACCAAAAGACTTTTCCTGACCCACATAACAAAGCAAGACATTGTGAGAGCCTGGTTATGTTCAACAGCAATTCAGGACTGAATGGATGGTTCATATTCTAAAGTGATTCTGTCATGTTGAACTACTGTAAAAATATTGGAAAACAGTGCCACCATCATTTGGAATGAGAAATATTTTGCTTTTTTCTTACTACAATATGACAGACGATGGTCTAACATGACACCTCCGAGCAGCAGAGGTCACATTTTAGCCAGCACAGGCTGCAGCAATGAGAATTAAGCATGTAGCAGTCTGCTTTACCTTTCTCGACAGGCAGCTGAGCCTTTTACAAATGTTATTCTCTTACTGCCATAGGAGGCACTTCAAATACAGCATGTGCAGAGCCTCCAATCCTGGTGTAGCTGGTTTTAAGAACTGAAACTACCTAAGCTATCATGCAAGAACAAAAGCTACTCTTTAGTCCCTAAAAGTTTTCCATTCTCTTGTTACCCAAAATCAGCCAGACCCTCTTGCATAGGCCTGTTTTCTTGGGTATGTGGAAAGCTGACAATTATTATTAACTGACCTAATACTGATTTAGGCTCTGTTGCTGCCTGGTGGGCTGTCACACAGAAGGGAGCTAATTATCATAGGAGGGAGAACAGAGATTAAAGAGATAATATTGGAAAAACAACACTGAAGAGCAATATGAAAGAATGAGATAGATAAATAACTAGAGAAAGAAAAAAAGAATCAAGAGTTCTGCTTTGACTTAAAAATAAGATTGGTACCATTAAGCAATCTGCTATAGCATCTTATGAACAAATTTCATAATATCAAAGAGACTATGCATTCCAGCTTTACATATAAAAATATCTGTTACAGCAACACAGCTCACTGTAGAGGGGGAAAAAAAGACAAAAATTCCCATAAACTTGTAAATTAAAATGACAGAGTAAATTATTTCTTTTAAATCTCTGCAAAGTATATTTAATGCACGATTTGAAATCGCAGGAGGCATAAAAATGCATATTTGCAGTATGGAACAAGTGAAAGGAGCAAAATTAAGCCTGGGTGGGTAGCCTTAGTAGGGTGGAGTGACAATGATGAAGAATTATACAAGGAAGAAGGGAGCTCACTAGGTCCCTAAATAGTTCACATCCAGATGCTTCAACATTTAGATTTCTTTCAAATGTATAGAAGGTTTCTAAAGAAAATGCAATTTTTTATTGAAGGAGTGGGATGGAGAGAGCAGGAAAAGGAGTAGAAGCAGTCATTGGGTGGATGCCACCTAAACCAAGCATTTAGACTTTGTTCCATTTCACTGGAATTACCCCTCTCCACCCTGGCCCAGCTGACAGACACACACACACACTCAGACAATGTACAATATGCTCAGGAGGCTGTAAAAAAGCTGCTGGCACAGGTGTTGTTCCAAAACATACAGAAGGACCTTACTGAGACCTTTGTGAGCAAGCTGCCTGTGCTGAGGAGCAAAATCACAGCCTTTCTGCCAGCTGTTATACCCAAATCAACAAAGCTTCTCTAGCCCAAGCAAAATGAAATCACAATCAAAAAATAACACCAAAAAGCAGCATTACAGGTTCATCTGCTCCAGGGTTTCAGCTAAAACATCTTTCTACTGTTTTCAGTCACTTTCTCATTTATCAGCTACTCACTTTTAAGACACAGTGTGCCTTGAAGCTATTTGTTTAAGGCTTTTTCTACACACAAAAACTGTATTCCTTAGTGATTCTGATGTAATAAAACCCCTCTTCCTCAACATACAGACACACTTCCTCTGTACATATATTTTTAGCAGTCCAGCTTTATGCCAAATGGGAAAAAACACCTGTCCGTGACATATCTACGTTCACAGATATGAATTATTACATTTGATATCACCAAAAAGAATAAAACCTGAAGCATCTTACTGTTATCCTAACTAGCTATACCAGAATACAATGTATACAGACCACCTTAATGCAGATAAAGTTATGTGTAGGAAGATATGTATCCTAAAACCAACAAAATGCCATTTTCCAGGAAAAGTTCAGTTAAAAATGAGGAATTAATTAAATTCTGCTAGAAAATAATGCAGGAAAACAATAACACCCATTGTAACTTTTTTTTTTTAACAGAAGTCTCCTACAAAGGAGTAATTTAATAATAAAAAGTTAAACACAGCTCTAGAGAGACCAATAATCATACTGGTTATGAAATACTCAGGAAGAGGTAAATTTCTCAAACCCGCACTCAGAAAAACAAAACATTATCCAACATTAGCAATACTCTACTTGTATACCATGTCCCTCAAAAGTCTAATCTCCTGAATAGATGTAATTGACTGACAACAGCCCAGTGCCACCTTCAGCTGAAGCCCATCAGTTCAGGAATACATACAAACCACATTTTTGTATTTCTCAGTAATAATTTCTAAGTAATTATGATGTTCTTGGCAGAGTTTATATTTTAACTTGCATTGGATTCTTGGAGTATTGGATTCCTATAGCAGAGTACAGCACAAAAATCTGTTCATGTTTGATCTCCTGTTCACTTGTACAGCGGAGGTTTGCTGAAAGCAGGATCAAAGATTACTCACCTTTTTTTCCTTTTCCTGTTTTCCCTGATGACAATTCCACACCAGCCTTTTTTTTCTGTTGGGCAGCAAATTATTTTGTACTGGGCAACACCTGATCTGAATTTGTGAAGCTAATTAGCAAAATGTCTACAGGTGTAGAGCAAACTAAGCAACACGCTTTAATTTCCCAAGAATGTTAAAACTCAAGTAAACTCCCAAGAAATGAAGCTCTCAAAGGCAAATGAATCCTATTAATCTGAATTCCACTATTTTGTGCTGGCATTGTTAAAATAGGCTTTATCTCACATAGCTGTAATTTGTACTGGTTGTGTACTCTTTTCCCTTACTAGAATGCAAAATATGTAGGTTAAATGAAGTTAGTGATAAACAGTCACTTTACAGTGATATAGTCTTTGTTTTTACATGCTTGTGCACTCACAATTAAAGTGCAGAAAATGGATTTATTGTTTCAGTCAGAAAAAAAATATTGAAAACTGATTTGGTTCTGGTTCTCTTGCAACAAAATCTGGTGGTTCTGGGTGGCCATTAGGTGAGAAAGCAGCTTTTATGGAGGTAATGCAAGTATAAACAAGCACTGAAAACAGACTCAGGAAATCTGTGCTGTGGATGGACCTAACAAAGCATTTCTAAAAGGAAATAATTAGAAAAGCAAAATAAATTTTATTGTCTCCTTCAAGTGCAATACCTCCAGATCCTTAGTAAGCTTTAAAATTATGACATTCATGACATTCAGCATTTTTTGTGTGTTCCAATGAATGGTTTAGTCCTAGAATGGGAGCATACCTTGTTCAGCTTTATTGCCACAAAAATGATACGTTAAAATGAAAAAGAGAGGGGAAAATAGTGGATAAAATGTAAATTCCATGAAATAATAAATCAAAGACCTAAAGTCTGACATTTAGATTTCTGGTGGTCCATATGTTTTACATATTATGAAACCATCCCCATAAACAATTCTTGCTAAAGAATACAATTCACATTCTTCCTAAACCATCCTATCTCATTTGTTTACAGTTTTCTTCTCAACAGCTTCATTAAATTGAAGACAGCATGAGCAAGTTGAAACAATTCATAAAGAAAAAAAGATCTCTATTAAATAATGTCAACATCAAAGGCAACAATAAGTAATCTCCTGCAAAGGGAAGGCTGTGAAAGCATCTTTTGAGCTGGTTAAAAACTGGCAATTATCAATTTCATTTTGACATGAATGAGAAGGAGGAATGTTCTGTACATGCTTTAATCTTCTAACATATATTTTATAACAAAAAAAAATTCAAAACACCTTAAGATACATTTGGTGAATACTTAACTAAGTCTGTACTAGCACAAACAAGTTTGCACCACTGAAAGCATTATGCCTCATGTCTTTGCTTTATCCTTTAGTTTTTATAGAATGCTAATGGTTTTGTTAGCAGACAATGGTATAGTATTTATTTAAGAAAAAATATGTCAGTTGGGAAGAGGCCACACCTGCATGAAAATAATACAGGATGCAGCTTTCTCCAGAGCTGGGTCTGAGTGGGTGCTGCAAAAGACAGCGTCGGGGAAGAGAAGCACCAACTCCCTGCCAGGGGCAGACTCCTTCCTGAGGAGTTCCAGCTATCAAGGAAAATGGAAAGAGCTGAAGAAGACGAGGGAGCCTCCACTGTGGATTCAGGAGAGCAGCACTGGGTTGGCTCAGCCCTTCGAGGAGTGAATGCATCTTTTCAGAAAGCAGCAGACTCCAGACTTCTGCAGGAGTGCAGGTTTGTCACAGGGTGCTGGGCAGGGGGCTGGGTCACATCACAGAGAAAACACCATGTGCCACCTTTCCTTGTCACTGTAAGGCCCACACAGTTTAATAAAATAGTCATGAAATGTTTGATATAACTTACACTTCATCATTCACAGGACACTATTGAAGCAGCTCTATCCCACCCACAAACCAGCTGATCCAAATTTTTCTCATCTTTTAATCTTTGATAATAATAATGGAGTAAAAAACAGAGGAAAATAGAAATTACTTTTTTTTCCACTTAGTTCTAATCACTACTTTTTAATAATATTCTTTTTTCTTTTCATTTTTCTCTTATCTACAGAAGAAGAACATTCCAAGACAAATACATTGACTGCAGTCATCTAGAGGACTTTCGTATTTCAAGAATGTTACATTAAAATTATGGTCAAATAAGTAAAATGCTTGTAAATTTAACATCAAATAAAATAACTGTAAATAACAAAACTATTTCTTTCCAATTGGAAGGTGTTAAAGACCTCTATATGCATTGTTCATTTTTTCTAAGCTGTTTAACATATGTTTTACCTTCTTTCTAATCATCTTAAGGAAGATTAATAGTAATGGTACCAGTGTGATTCTATTTCCTCTGCAGATTCATCTTCATACAATACACAACACTTCCCTAGAAAATGTGTTTCAGTAAGGCTGATGGGATGGGATCAAAAATAGAAATCACCCCAGACAAATTTAGCCTATTAGCAATTTAGGAGAAGAGAATTTACTGTGGAAATGAAAAAAACATGGTGGTCAGCTCTGTCAGATCTGGAAAGATTCATTTAAAACAATTGTTTTGAAGGGCTTGTGTGCATAAAAGCTGTTCTCTTATCTTCAGGCTTTCTCAGGTAATTTAATAAAGGGTATTTATTTTCTTTTCCCACAAGCCTCACTAAGGAAGGGTGCCAAATTAGCCTTGAACCTCAGTCATGGCCTATGCAGAAATATCTCACCAGGATTTTTATTTGACATTCAAAATGGATAGGATTGCTTCATTTAGGTAACACAATTGGCACAGCAGAGCTCCTTGCAGAGAATAGCCACCCTTTTCTTCATCTGTTTTGTATATAAATATATAAATGCTATTGCTTCTCCAAAACCCCAGAATTTTGACTTTATTATGTTACATTTACATAGGACTAAAATGGCTTAGATGCTCTTTGATTAGTGATGTGAACTTTGAAAGGACCCTTACAACAAGTGAGAATATTCTCTCCAATTTTTTTTTCTGAATCTGGAAAGCCATGCATGTAGAAGAAATAGCACAAAACAGCCAGTTTGCAAAGCTATATACAGAAAGGCAACTTATGTTCTCATAATTTGTGTGTATACATCCCACAAATTTTATTGAGAGGTCAATCTGAGTCAAAAGCTGCTCCATTATATGAACTTTAATTTGCATTAAAAAAGTGATTTTATTTGAGTCAAATTTGTGATCACTGCATGATCTAGGTCAAGAATCAGCAGCCAGTCAACATTTTCTTATAAACACATTAAGTTTTCAACCATTTTGTCTTTAACTCCCTCTATATAATTACCTCCTCCTTATTTCTATGCACACTAATTGATTCTCTAAGGAGCCACATTTCTATTTTATCACATAGGCAAGATAAAATGGAAAAATACAACAAATCCTTAGTTTTTCCTAGATCTCTCTCTGCTTCCTAAGTATTCAGTGCTACTGTTTTCACAGCACAAACTGCCATTTGTGGATATTATTATTACTACCATTTATGGATCTGTAAATGTAGCCCTTCTGTTCTCCAAGTTTAGCCACTTGTCTATCAGGAGTGAATTGTTTTAGGAAAAACACTAAAGAAAGTAAAAATGTACTCCAGTAGTCACAACATATGGATGAAATAACAAAAGTTGACAGGCTCAAAGTAACTAGTGATTTTTCTTTTTTTACCAGACTGAAAGAGGCACTTTGTAGATTTCTTATTAAAAAATTGGATCCTATATATGACAAATTTAACAGTGTCCTCTAGCACTTGTTACCAACTCTGCACCAAAGTCACTTTCTACACCTCATCACTTTTCTTTATGCAATCATTTAAGGAAGTGTAGAGCTTTCTATTCCACTTACACTGATGCAGATGCTTAGGGTAGGTGGCTGTAAAGTTGTGGAAAATATTTTTGTCACTGTATTACCTGACCTGTTCCAGACTGCAAGGAGAAAATAGGTTCAAATGAGATAAAGATGAGACTATAGCTCTAAATACTCTTAGTTTCAATAAAGCTGTTCAAAGATGGAGGAAGCCCTTTTGCAGTATTTTTATTTAGTACAGTACAGTACAGCAGGAGCACTGTAGACTCTTCCCTGCTGCCTGGCCAACATGTCTGTTTCTCACTTAGGAGAGAAGGAAAGTTCCATCTCTTGGGCTATTTAATCCTCAGCTTCTTTGCCAAGATCGCCAGCAAAGCTATCAATTATCACATCACAAAAAGAGAGTGAACAACCATCCTGCAGAAGCTGGCATGAAATCATCAGCTCTTTTCACATACCTCTTCATAGCTATCAGATGGTTGTAGTTTTGGGTTGCTACTGAATTAAATACTTCAAGTGCTCAATTTTTTGAGGAAAAAGAAAAGAAAAACTTAGTCACAATGATGTCACAAGGTCTTACTGGAAGTCCATTGCATGACATTATCCAAAGCTCTGATGGCTCCCATATTTAGACATATCAGTTTCTTTCCTTAGTGCAGTATCCTGATCCTTCCCATGAATTTCTAGGTGGGAGCCCAGTGGGTCAGTGCCAGGAAGCATGCTAATGCTTGTTCACCGGAATCCAGAGTGCTGGCGAACACTGCGCTGAAACTCTACTTAAGGGTCTCAAGTGTATTTCAGCACACTCAGGGTATTAGAGCTTTATATCATTTGAAAGAATCCTTTATTTTTAGTGCTAAATCAACAAAGCTGTTAGTGTCATTTTCAGTCAGACTGTCATCTACTGGGAATTCAAAATTACACTCAGCTGCAAACTATTGACACTCCTCTTAACAAAAAAATGTTTTTAATAAATCTTTACATTAGCCTATGAGATAAAAAAATCTTTACCATGAAATATACAAGTGTATAAGTGTTTTATGAAAGTTTTATTAACTTTACAAAAGAAGAATTGGCAGTGAACCATGAACATCCTGTACTCCTAACACGTGGTTATAAATTACATGTTCTTTCCAATAACATCTGAAAAAGAGACTGTAATTTAAATTTCAAAACCACTTGGCATACCTACTATATAGTGCTGACATGAAGTAAAGGGAGGATCTGGAGAGACTCAAACAAAGAGTGAAAATATAAAGACATCCTTAGCTAAAAAGCTGCTGATGAATACAATTCCTTTCCAGCTGGACAGGGATCAAGTACTTGCTTGTCATATCATTCAATGCACTGTTCAATCAGGGATTCTTCCTTTCAACAGAAAGAAAACTTAAGTGCTGCTAATCATCCCTTGTAGAACTTTATCTTGCAGATACCTTCTTTATGTCAGGATTTCTCAATGACCATTGCCAACAGTAGAAGGATCAAAGTTGTTATTAAACAAAAATGCCTTCACTGATGGGGAAAAGCTATCTTCTGTTCTCACACACAAGATTTTCAGCTACTAGCAGCTTAATGATATTTGGTGTGAAGTAAAGAAAAATCCGCATGAAGACTCTGAAGAAAATCTATAGAAAACATTTTACTTCCCATTTCTAGATGATGATGACTGCTCAATATAACCTATTTATTCTGATTTCCTGTGGGAAGATATATGCCACTTCATCCATTTAAGGATGCACTTTAAAATGATAACACATTCAAACCTGACTTTTTTGAATAGACCTACAGTTTGCTGTGCCACATAGCAAACCATACTCTCATATGGTATGGCATTTTTAAGTCCTAGAAATGTCTTTAATAGCAGACAATGCATATGCTGACAGGAAATGTAAATTTTTTGCAAGCAGACTGGATAAGTAATTTCATGCAACTCATCCTCACAGTGCTGTCTGGATAAAACTGGTTTTTCTGCCTCCCAGCAGTACGTGAAAAGACAGAGAGAAGCTCACTGCCAGTTGGTTTAGTGGCTTGAATGGAACACAAGCCTAGAGAGAGAAAGCCAAGCCACAAATAATCATACAGCATCAAGATTCCTTAAGACCAGTCCTTAGCACAAAGCAAACACAAGAGCACTCTTGAGAAGATCAAGAGAGAAATTAAAAAGCCCAAACAAAAAAATATTTAATAAGTCTAGGATTAAAAAAAACCACTGCTGTCATATAGCTCTTTTGACAAAAACAAGTAGCAAGATCACCAAGATTTTCTAACAGTATACTCACCAATTCTGCTGAAATATTGGTAATTTCCAGTTGCAGATCTACATTTGCTAGAGAAGGGTAAAAAGGTCAAAACAGTGAGAAAAAAGGACTTCATTTAGAAAACTTTCAACAGATTGGGCAGGCAACTCTAACTTACTCCAGCCTCTACAGTGATGTAATATGTTCTTAGAACCATGAAACATCCAGTTTGACACATGAGAAAGCACCAGAAGACAGGACAAATTAATTGGATAGTTTGAGTCAAGTAGAAAAACAAATTACAGAAAGAAAATTAGTATTACCTCTGAAGAGTGTGTTGGGAAAAGTGATCAACATGTAGTAAAACCAGTGCACCTTGCTATGGTGCATCAGAAACATTGTGCTGAAAGCTGAAACATAATTCTAATTTGTAGCAAAGATTCACAGCAATCAAATTAGCAGCTACAGAAAAAGCCTGGACAGCAACTGAAAATACAGGCAATTTTTTTTTTTAAATCTATGTATATAAGACCTGATGCTTTGAGTCCTTCAAATAACTTATGTTTATACCCATCACTTATTTTGAAGAAGAAAAAGAATAGCTCCATTTCGAACCATAGTTTTAGAAATATGTGTGAATCAAAGAGATGAGGAAGACAGCATTTTGGTCAGTAATGTTTTGCTCAGCATCAGGATTGAAGCAGTTTGGCAAAGCTATCAAGATGGCAGATTTTCATTTCTGGAAATATGCTTGGGAAAGTTGGCTCCGCTCAGATCACTCACATTAAAACATGGCTTAGGGGACAAATATCAAGAAGATGTGATTCACAAAAAATTATCTAGTAACAGAAACAGTTTATCTGATGCTTTAACTGAATTACAGGGCCAACGGATATAAACTGGATGCTAATGCTATTTTGATATAGTACAGTGACATGAACTAGAACAATAACAGTGAAATAAAATATGCAGATATTACTCAACCAAAATATTTGCAATTCTGGAACACTTAAAAATCCTAGTTAAAAGAGAAGAAAAATGTTGGAATTTCCTCAGAATGCAATTCCTCTACCTTGCTGGTTGCAGTAGTGCTGCATTTTCCACCACAGCACCTGGTCATTTTGCTTGATAAGTACTGGTTTTTTCTAGACCACATTTACTTCTGTGTTGATCATTCATTGCAAGCTTAATTTTGAATTACTGTTAGAATAACATGTGTTAGCAATGTTAGAACACCCATTCATATAGCACTTGAACAACGATGTAAGATTTTAAAAAAATTTCCCAATTTATTTAATTTATATTAAAATTACATTCAATCTCCAAAAAAAAGAGTGATATTTCTCAATTTCCTGAAAAGATCGGTCCTATATTTTTTCTCATTTCCAATCTATCCAATTAATTTGCTATTTTCTTATGTAGCCATCATGTCTGAGGACATGATTTGACAATGCAAAGCTGATGGGAACAGTACCAACTGAAATGGTTCCTAGGCACGGTTTCTATACAACCATCCCACTTCTGAGCTGAGGCGCTAAAACTCTTTTTGGAACTGTTCTGAGGTAGATCAGGGAATTGATCTAGGTTAGAAAAAGAAGAAAAAACAAAGGGCTGAGGTAACTGAGGCGAATGAGGAACGACTTAAGCTGAAAGGTTGAGTCATGGCTTTGCTATGGGTACCATTGTGACTTTGCCTTTTTAAATCTGGCAGGAGCTGCATTGAAGCAATCAACATGGACACACTGGTGAGTGTGTCCAGCTTCCATTAGAGAGCTTCCATATTTAGTCTCTGCTAGGCTGCAAGGGGACAATTTTCAATTGCTTTAAGATGACAGAACATGTTGAGCTTTATCTTTAGTACTATGATTAATATTTTATTTCCTCTCTGTTCATTGATGAGAGAAACAGAAAAATGCTAAATACATAAATAAAACGGAGCAAAGAATAACAATAATCCAATACTTGAGATCTTTGCAACAAAAGGATTTGGATGCTAGGAAATTATCTGCCCTTGATTGAAGACCTTGGAACCTTCGACCAAATAAATTAATTTTTTCCAGTTCTGAATAAGTGATGCTTGCTACAAAGTAGAACTTGCCCTTCTATGAAATGTGTTAAAGGAAAATATCATGCATATAGCGAGAATGTTGGATTTCAAGGGCATGATGTTAATCATAGCAGATCACAGTGCTATGGCAGAGACAAAAATAAAAGCAGCAAAGACAAGGAGAAACGTGTACCACGATTTAAAATAGAACTCCCACGCTTACAGCAGGATGAGATTGATGTATTAGACACAAAGAACTTCTGGCAAGTGACCCCTAACACTTATTATATAAACCACTGTACAAAGACTGTTGGCAAATGAAGTTATTTAATATAAAAATCAGTCCCTTTTAAAAAATCTGTGGCAGAATGACTATCTTTAACAATAGCTCAGAAATATTATTGATAATGTGAACAAGTTACAAGTAGGAAAGGAAAAGCAGAGAAGCATTACCCACGACTTAGCAGCCTGACCAATCATTCTTAGAACTGGAAAAGTGTAATGATGAAAAATAAATTATTGTAATATCTTTATTAAATTTTAATTTAGGTTTATTTTGGACGATATAGACTATAACTACTTCTACAAGTGATCAATAAATTTATTCTGTGCTTGGTCACAGGAAGCTTACCTCGCAAAACAAAACAAAAATATAATAAAACTTATTCTCATTAAAAAAAATTATATGGAAAGTTAAGGGGAATAAATGTAAACACTACAAAGTCTCTATGACCTTTGGCTTCAAATTCCTTATCTTCATACCTGAAAATAGCACGGCTCCTCTTAGCTATTATACCAGAAAAAAAAAAGTAAATGACAATGGTTTAGTAGTTCTACTTATGAAAAAAGTTTATTACAAAGTTTAAAACTAAGATGACCTAGACATTGTCTTCCTCTGAAAAATAATCCTGTCAGCATATCAGATTTATGACTGCTTCCTTCCTTCGGCATGGATATTTCATATGTGAAGAGAAAGAATAAAAATTATGTGAGACACCAAGAATCCCTTTCGAGTCTTGACCAGACTATTGAAGATGGCTGCAAATCTGAAGGAGAAGAAAACATGGCACAGAAGACCCATGGATACAGAAAACAAAGAGGATTTACAGTACCACAAGTCAGCTTCCTAACAACGGCTAAATAATATTTTTGAGCAATAGCTAAGTAAGACTCTTGGTTGAAAATTCCTCCTCACCCAAACTCACTGCAAAATTGCTGCCATATCTTGATGGAACTCTTCTAGGTGAGATTCTTTCTGATCTCCTATTTTGACTTGAAATCATTTCTTTGTATCTCCCTTCAGAGGAAATGTGTCCTGGACTTCACTACACAAATGGCAGCATCCATACGCTAAAAAAATTAAATTCATTATAAAATTAAAAAAAAAAAATATTGGATTCTAGTAGTATAAGTATTTCGGATTTGAAAATTTTAAGACTGTGGCCATTTGCCAAGTTTTAACAAGGTACTGACTTGTGGAAAATCATTGTTTCCAAATCTTTCAAGGAAAGATGAAAAATAACTTGGTAGTTTAAAACTTGGCAACATGAGTGCTCCAAAAGGAAAGCAGGTAATGAGGAGGGAAAAAAAACAGCTACAGCTGTTCTAGGTGGCCCAACAGAGCTTCTGCATAAAAATGCAATCAATATTCTGGAAACTGTTCACAATTGTTCTGCAAGAAAGTTAATGATGCTTTCCTAAACCCCTGCCTTCTCTCTCAGTGTAAGATGACAGTAGAGCTCATAACAGTTCCTTGCAGGAAACTGGCTAGCACATCATGTATCAGTGAATACTTTATTGCCCTCTGTGATATTACTGATGCAAGAGCTCGTCCTCTTTCCATCTGTTTCTTATCACTAAACATGAAAATTGTAATAAAAAATATTACCTATCTTCCTAAATGGATTCAGATTTGAACATCTACAAGCAGAATAATAAAAAAAAATATATATTAAGAGAAGGCTTTCATATCATAGGTACTCAACAGACTGCGCCCAAAGACTTTAAGACACCTTTTATATTCCCCTTTCCCTGTCAATAAAGTCCTGGGTGGCCTATTTGAGGACATTACAATAGTAACAAATGCTACCAATCCATAGTAACAACAGCACCAGGCAAGGCTGTACTACCAAAGTAAATCACAGAACTGAACATTTGTCACTCCTGACCATTTCAGCATGAAATAATCAAAACTATTTTCAGGAGTTCAGTTTTGCTTCCAAGGTACTTTTTATTTATGATGACTGAATCATACACAAACATTTCTGACATCTATTAAACATCTGACATCTATTAAATACCTTCAAACAAATATTAGATTTGATAAAGTTTTGGATAAGCAAGAATTTTTTTTCCAAAACATTAATGAGAATAGTTTTTAATTTAGAATAGAGAACACTAATACAGCAATTGAAACCTCCTCTGAACATTCAAATGTTTCTGGCTTTATTTTGTCTACTTTACAATGTGCCAAAACAGTTCCTTTTACTGCTCTTGTTTTCCATATCTCTCCAGCTGTACCTAGCAAGGTTAGTGCTTCTTATGAGCTTCAACATTCATTGCAGCTGTCAGGTTATTTCTTCCTTATTCTTTCCATGTTTATATATTTTCTGGAAAAATACTACTTTCCAGAACATGAGTATTTTATATTATTTACTTTTATAAACTTCTACCTCACCCTTATTTTCTCTGTTTACTTAAAATCTCCCCACCTATTCTTTCATTAGTATCTTTTCACATGTGAGAGAGGACGTTAATTCCAGAGCTTTGTAAATATGTTTTTATTCACACTATGGGAATGCACAGGTCCTAGACACCTATCATGTCAAAGGAGCAGCATTTTTCAGCAATAAAAGAAAACATATAATTCCACCATTTTCCTTGCAGAAGAAGACAAAGGCAATGAGGAAATGAGGTAAAAAACCCTACCCTAGACAAAACGTAACTGTGACTGATATAGCTGACTTCAAAAGTACAGCGAGGATATTTTAGAGCATTACAAAATATTCTGTAAGTGTATAGGTAGTTGAGAATGTTAGTGAGAACACTGTAATCTTGGAATAAAATTCTGTTCTCCCACATTCTGACTGGAGTAATTTTATCTCAGATGTGTTTTGCATGAGATGTGGAGTATGTTTTAATCAGCAAAGTATTTTTTGTGGGTTCTTTTTAACATCATAGAAAACAAAATAAAAAAATTAAACATTCACTACAGTAAAACAACTGGAAATATCTGTGACTAACAGTATCAGTTCCTCTTCTCCTTAAATTCAGTTACCTTAACAACTTTATGCCATTTAATCAAGAACATCACACAACTATTTAATTTTATTCTAGATCCCATTAATGCAGTTGATTTTGCCGTCGCCTTAATTTATGAGTCATTTTAACCACATCAGCAAACCCATGCTGTGAATCACAATTTGTAACCTTTATTCTGGTTCCAGTTACAAACAGCAGAAAAACAGCCAGTAGCTTTCATATGAGTTACTTATTAGTAGACTGGAACTTCCATTTTTGGAGAAAAAATGTCCAGTTAGGAAAACATTTCTTCCAAGGAGAAATATTTGCTATTAAAAGGCCTGGAATGGAAACAAAAATGTTTCATCCTGCTTCCCATTATTATCTGGATACAAACTGAGTTCAGAGCCTAGATAACACTGCCTATGATTTAAGTTAGGGAAAATTAATGTTCTTCATCTTGTTTATGTCTCCTGCTACCACAACACTGTTCTGCTCTTGACAGTGTCATAAGAGGCAAATATGCAGGGCAAGATGTGTCCAAAATCCAGCTATTACTACTGGAAGAACAGGACACAGAGAGGAAGAAGGTTCAAAAATAAACAGAGAGAACACTGAATCAAAGCTAAAGAGAATTTTATGTAAGACGTGGTCAATAATTAGAATTTGCAGCCGCATAAGGGATCTGGTACTAGTAAACATTAATAAATTGACACATTCTGGTTTTATATTAAGTTCTCCTTGCAAATGTCTGCTTTTTTTTCATAACATGGTTGCATTGTTTTAGGTGGTTTTGATTAAGCATTTTCTCTATATGCATAAAATAATTTGCCTATTTTATTTTTAATTTCAGTATACAAATGCAATATATATTTGCGTGTGGTCAAATTTGGAAGATGCATAGTGTTTCAATAAAATCACAAGTTTGAATACAATTGATAAAGTATGAATATTTACTGAAGATGAACTTTGAATAGAATGATTCAGCAAGGTAAAATTCAAAAAGGCAAATCAATAACTTCTAAAAATATAAGACATTTTCAAATAAAAATACACCAATTTTAGATATGCAAACATACCAGCATGAAAAATGTTTTATGCATTCAGGAGTGTGAAATTAACACTTTGTTTGTGAGAAATTATATCTATAATTTAAAACCACTTGCCTGAAAACCTCAAGGAATACTGCCAGTTCAATAAAGTGGCCACTGTTACCAATTTGCATCCACCAAATGCTGCTGCTTCTCCTTTTTGCACAAAACAAAAATGTTTTCATTTCCTTTTAATAACTTTCTAATGGATAACCCTAACAAGGCAGAGTTACATGGTTAGGAAGGAGAAATCAAGGTATACAAATATCATATTTTTCCCATGTTTTTATGATGACTGCAACAGATCCTTGAGGGGAATAGAAAAGGAGAGGGTAATATGTAAAATAAATATTGCAGTGAATGACAGAACTTTGCTAATTTACGTAGCAAGAGAACCTCCATACACTTCTAAGTATTTGGTAGGGGAAACCTACAGTATATCCTCCTGATAAAAACTCATTACTTCAGCAAGTTAAACAGAAATTCTCAAATTCTTCTGGAAGTTTGCTCTAGTGGCCTCTAGGAGAAACGCTCTCCTCAATTTTCCTCAGCTACAATACAGGACTTCACCGGCTCCATAAAAAGAAAAGGCTATTTTCCTGAACATTTTGATTATGATATTTCCTAAGAGAAAAGTAAAAATTTAAAATGAAAATACTGGATGAGATGAAACTCATTTTCTTTTCTTTACCATAACCTGAAACCAAGTCTCCAGGGCTGAAAACTCACCTGCTGTTTCCCTCCAATATTTCAAACTTACAAGCAACTCAGTTGAGAAATGCAGACAGGTAAAAGAAGACATAAAAATGTCGAAAGCAAAACCCACACTTTTACTTCTACTGCAAGCTTTAGTTCCTATAGATAGCATTTCCAAAGCCTGCTGGCCATGGAAGTTGACAAATGCTGTGTTCTGCAGATGTAGCTGCAGTAACACAGCTGGATATAATGCTCTATGCATCTGGTGCACAGATGTTTGATTGTGTCCTTGGTAGTTAGCCAGATTTTGAAGGATCCATTTAGTTCTTGGAGCAAAATTGAAAGAACAAGAGAACAGTCCACTGGTAGTAATAATACTCCACATTTCTCTTAACTGCCTTAACCACTCTCACATTCCCTATTAAGCTGAGTCATGGTAGTTTTCTATTACCTTTTCTGAATGCAGGATCTCGAAGAGAAAAAATAGTTGGAATTGAGCAAGTAAAAAATCAAAACTCCACTTGAAGTTCTTTGCTATCCCAGAACTCTTATTTTCAGCCCCTTTTCGGGAAGAACTCCATCCAAACCTCTTTGGAGAGAATAGGGGGAAAAAAAAATTAATGAGCTTTGGAATCAGCCTGAAAAAGTGGGAAATGACTGTTCAACCTGAGCAATTTCAGCACTGTTATCACTGCTCAGCTCTGTCAGAAAGAATTTATCCTTCTTTAAAGTACATGCTTATTTTACCCTGCATAAATTACCTACATTTTACCAATGTTTTCTTCAAAATGTTTCAAACTTTGGTTTCATGTTGGTTTTGGCTGCAGATTATCCTTGAGCTTTGCAGTGAGCTGTATGCAGCACTCCAGAAATATATGTAGCAACATTAGAATATAAGGTATGTGTTTGCTTCTGCTAATAAAATCTCTGATTCTCTTCCACTCACCAGAAGTGCGGATCATGTCAAAATGTAACAAATCAGCAATAAAAACACAGAGTTTAAAAAGACACACCTGACTTTCTGGGAATACTTCCTGTTTTGGATCATCCATTTTTTCAGCAAGACACCTTTATCCATGTGATGATGTTGCCACTGCAATAGCAACTACAGTTCAGTTATTAAATAATGGACAGAATGTTATAATTGTGTGAATAAAGATTTAAAGAAATACATGAACAGTGATGTGAAATGAGGTGCAAAATCACAACAATGCGTTTTCATCAGGAAAAAAGAAACGAAAAATTACTTACTTGGACCTTTCATTACTGGATGAACTGAGATATTTCTCTTTTAGCAAATTTTGTTTCAATAAAAATATAATTTTGGATGAAAAATTATCAGAGGAAACATTTATAACTGGCTTTTATTAATATAACTGATCCCATAAGCCATACTAGGATCTTAAAGAATATAACAATTACCTTGCTGTTACCAAATTCCTTCTAGCTTCTGCCAGCTCCCTGTCTCACACTTCATGGTGTCGACCTAGAAAGACAGTAAAAAAAAATCCTATTGAATATAAAGTGTCAGTGAGAATTCCATGCCTTCATTGCCCGTCTTGGAAGCTGTTGCCACTGCTGGGTACTGAGCTACATTAGCAGAAAAAAGGGAGAAAGTTTGTATTTGGAGCAGTCCAGCTTGTGTACCCGACCTGTCCTTTTCCTACTTCCTGACCTGTCTGCTGAGACAGAAACCAGATAGCTGAGTGGGAAGAGCTTTGTTGAGAAATGAATCTCGAGTTAAAAATTGTGACTTGGCACTCAGGCACGTGAGATGTATCATTTTTGAAATTCATTCAGCCCTCAGACTTTAAGAGCAGCTGAAGAACATTGCAGTGGTGGCTTTCATCCATAAATAAAGTTACACATTTAACAGTTGGGAAAGCATGCTAAGTGAATGCTAAACATTCAAGGGGAGAGGGAATTTTTACAGAGGGGAATCTTACCTTCCTGAGGACATAAGACTCTGGTCAGAAGCTTAGAATTTATTAGAGTATAATCTAAACCCTGAAGTTTTATATTCTGACAAGAACTCTTCTCCTTTCAAAATAAAATCAATAAAAAAATTCAATTTTTCCTTCTCTGAAGTTCCATGCTTAGATTGCATCATTCAAACAAGTCCAAACCAAGAAATAAAACAGATAAATCTGAGTGATGACAAGAAAGCAGCAGTAGCACAACAGCAACTTAAACGTTGCCCAAATTTTATTCAACCAATTTGCAATGCTGGAAACTGAAATGTTTTCTATATTTCCCATTTATTTATTTCTGAGAGTGAGATCTGGTCCCATTGAAGCCAATTTAAAACACAGCATTGTTTTAACTTGAAAAAAAAAAAAAATCACTTCATTAGCAATATAATTCAGTCTGCTCATGGCATAAAATTCCAGAAAATTTGGATATGTTTAGGTTAAGCAAATAAATTACCTTCCAAAAATTTAAAAAAAAAAGTCCCATGAATGAGTGAAAAGTAGGAAAATGGAAGCTTGGAGAGTCCTTCCTTTTTTGCTCCACTTATTTTCTCACTTTTCTCCTGAATTCTTATTCAAAAGAACAAACTAAAAATAGACATAGATGCATAGAAAATTGAAGGTTCTGTAGAATCAGAGTGTCACTAAGGTCATCTACAGGACAGATTAAAGCAGTTTCCACACTATGTAAGGGTAAAAATAATTTCTCAGTTTGAAAAAGACATGAGAAAGGTTTATAGAAACAGGAATTAAGAGGAGAAAGTGAAGAAGAAACAGTTGACTTCTCTTTGAAAAAATACAGGAATAAGGGAACAGCCCAGAAAATAACCAAGTGGAAGATTTAAAATAAGTCTGGGTACATTTCCATGGGGCACATTACCATGCTGCAAACCTCATTGCCACGGGACGTTATGGAGGTCACATGGATAAAAAAAGATTGGACAAGTCCCTGGAGAATAATTCCACTGATAAACCAGGCAGGAATTGTGGGGCAGGCTATCTGCTTGATGCAGCTGGGATGCTGTAGCAACAGAAGGATGACTCCACAGTGACCCTTTACCTTAAATATTTTGTAGGTGTCTACTATTGGCCGTGCTTAGAGACTTAGGAATGGTTGCCCAGCCATGAACGTAATCTCTCAAACCAGCAGATTATGGGCATATTTTTAATTACTGCTGTTTCCTCAAATAGATGAGAAAGACAGCCTCTCTTTTTAGCCATAGCAAATTAATACAAGGATGACAATCCAAAATGAAAGGAGATGCCACTTGGAGTATTTATTCCATTTATATGCATACATCTATAGAACACAACATATATAAAACTTTAAGTAAGTTTTTCTCCCTCCAAAATCTGTTCAATTACACTAAAATGAGAAACAGCACGCTCCTCTTTTGAGCCTTTGGAGTCTCCAAATCATTTGAGAGCTGTTCTTTTAAAGATATGGGAAACCTACCAAAATACCAGATGTTTAATCAATACTCTTAACATTTTGGAAGTCTAGAGTGTGGAAAGGAAATGTCAATTGAATCGCTCTGGAAAATCAGATCTTTTGATTTTCACAGTCTGCAATGCACAATATTGACAGTGAGAAAAAGTTGGCTTCTTCTTCAAAAATACAAATCTGTGAGCAAAACTTTCGCCATCTCCATTCCATAAATATATTTGCTTAAAAAAACCAACACCATAAACAAACAAGATCTTGCAGAGTTTCTTTGGAGATTTTGCCTGCATCTTATGAAATTTAAAATACTCAATCTCTTATTTCTTAGGTGGACACTTGCTTAGAAAGGAATGTATTTTCAGCTTCTGAAGGTTAACTTTCTTAACTTTTCAGACTTATACATCTTTACAGAAATAATATCTGTATAGAAATATACAAAATATAATTCATGGCAGCTAATTTTAATATGTGTGTATATATGTATATATACAAAAATATTTTTTAAATTAAGCTCAAGAAATCTCGTTCTGTGATAATGCATAAGCCAGATATTTTAATCCTTTTTTTTTGCTTTGCTAATACTAAACAGCAGACTCATTTAATCACTATCATTGTAAATTTTTATGTTGAAGACAAGAGGATTCTATTATACGGATTTTAATTTTAATTAAAAATGCTTTTTAAAAACATTTTTTTCTTTTCTGGAATGGACTTTAACACCAGGACATCCTCTTATGCTTACTAATAGATGCCAAATGGCAGTTTCTGACTTCAAATAGGTCAGAACATGTCTTTTGCTGCATGAAAATGTCTCTTTCAGGGTATGCTTTTTTCAGAAACATCTATATAGCAAGAATTTAATTCAAATACTTCTCCATTTTCTAAAAACAAGCCCTATCATGAGCATATGTATTCTTCCATCTAATACTGAAGCATCATTACTTCAGTCATTTGATATTTTCTTCTTCCATTGATAGCATGCCAAATGATATCATGCTAGATTTGCATGAAACACTAGAAATATCTTTGTTAAATCTACATTTAATCAGTATAGGAAGGAGAAAATATATTCTTATTCAACACATCAAACAAATAGCCAGAAACTGAGGTAGAAATGAAGAAAGCAGGTTCAGTGTATCACTTTGCTATGCCTTTTAAACTTGTTTGCTAATTTGGTTGACTCATCTTTTCAATGCATAATCACAGTTTGAAGAAATCTCCATAATTACCTTAACAGGATAAAAGCTAGCAGTGTTAATACTGGGGTTCTTTACTGGCATCCCTTAAATAACCTAACAGCTGTCTCAAATTTCCTGGTTTTATTATAAGCATTTTTGGTAGACTCCCTAGAGGCTGAGAAAAGTTTAACACAAAAAAAGTATGACAACTCCTTTATGTTTGCTTAAGAAAAAAAAACCAAAGCCACCAAGAAAACCTATTTTCTCCAGCAATTTTAAGCTATACTGTGGTTCTTACTATTCGTTTGGCTTTTTTTTTTTTTTCTTTAAGAAACAAACCCTGACACAGTTTGAAAAATCAACCTAATCTAGGACTAGTGGGATTCCATCCAGAGGGACCTGGATGACCTCAAGAGAGATGCCCAAGGGAACATCATGAGGTTTTAGAAGGCCAAGTGCTGGGGTTGCACCTGGGTCAGGACAGCCCCCGGTACCGACACAGGCTGGGGCTGAACAGATCCAGAGCAGCCCTGCCCAGAAGGACTTGGGGTGCTGGGGGTGAGAGGCTGGACATGACCCAGCCCTGGCACTCCCAGCCCAGAGAGCCAAACGTGTCCTGGGCTGCACCCAGAGCCCCGTGGGCAGCAGGGCAGGGAGGGGGTTCTGCCTCTCTGCTCTGCTCTGCTGAGAGCCCAGCTGCAGAGCTGCATCAGCTCTGGGGTCCCAGCACAGGAAGGACAGGGGGGACCTGCTGGGGTGAGTCCAGAGGAGGCCACCAAGATGATCAGAGGGACGGAGCACCTACAGGGAAAGGCTGAGAAATTTGTGTTTGTTCAGCCTGGAAGAGAGAAAGCTCTGAGATGACTTAATTGTGGCCTTCCAGACCTGAAGGGAGTTACAAGAGAGATGAAGAGAGACTATTTACAAGAGCATGCAGTGACAGGACAAGGGGGAATAGCTTCAAAGGGAGAGAAGGATTAGATTATATATGAAGAAAAAATTTTCTTTACAGGGAGGATGGTGAGGCACTGGAATAGGTTGGCCAGAGAAGCTGTGGATGCCCCATCCCTGGAAGTGCTCAAGGACAGGTTAATTGGAGTGCTGAGCAACCTGGTCTAGTGAAAGGTGTCTCTGCCAACATCAGGGGTTTGGAACTAGATGGTCTTTAAAGTCCCTTTCAAACCAAACCATTCTACAGTCTATGAAATATAGTTAGGGCTTGGTGATGTGCATATGTCTTCAGAATTCTATGCTTCTATGATAATTACTACTATACAGAAGGATATAAAGAATAAAGGAAGCTAGTTTTTTAAAAAAAATTCTATCTCTCTAGCTGCCACCTCAGTGCTCTAGAATTATAGATCCTTATAATTCTGTAACTAAGGCTCTAAAAATAACCTTCTCCTGGGCATGTTAACACTACCTGCACTGTGGTAACAATCAAAGGTCTAACATGTCTAACATGTCTTGCAAGGATTCATGAAGTAGATATTCCTCTAATTATTCTGTCTGTAGGCTCTCTTGTGGTGGGCATTCTCCAAACCTACTTAAACTATCCAAAACCCCACCATATCCAAATAACTGTTTGTGCCTGAACAAATCAGTGTTGGCAATATGTCCTAAGGATGTAGGAGCCCCTTCTTAGTCTAATAAGGACATCTCTATCTCAGTAGATGTAATCTTAAAGTCCAAATCATGGGATATTTCTCAAGCTATGAAGATATAGATTACATGACATGATTACTTCAATTTATTTCCAATTTCCATGAAATAATAGGCAAAAGAAAGTACACTCCATGGTCCTCTGGTTAGAAAGTTCATACTGGAAGGCAGAGGAAGAGCTACAGTTCCTGCTCCCCAAAATATCTGAGTATTTCACCTTAACTATTCATGGAAGCAACAGGTAGAGCATTCATTCCCCTCATATTCCACGCTATTATCCCAACTGACAGATCATGAATTCCACTCTTGTTTACTTTTTCACTTGAATGAATATTTAATTATGTCATGGTAACAGAACATATTACTTATTAACTGCTTCTTAGAGCTCTCACATGTCAGACAAAAGTGAAGGAGCCAAACTCCATCAGGAAGTAGTATATGCACCACTGCATCACACACACCTTGTGTTGTTAGTGCCTGTACAACCAAATGCTTCCCAAAATTAAAAATTAATTATTCACATGGATTAATGATGGACTAAAGAAAAAGAAGAAAAAAATAAATAATGCCCTTACTATAGTATTTTCTCTCTAAAGTCTTATACCATCTCTAATATGAGAAACTTTAGGAAAACACTTCTAGAAGAAACATCAAGAATGAGCTAAGTCACAGCCATCTCAGGTAAAATCTGCAGATCTAACAGAAATCAGGAGAAATCATACACTGACAGTTCAAATTTTCTAAAACTAAACTGGCAACCCCACTTGAAAACATATACTTCTTATATATATAGTTATCATCACAAATAGGAGATTTCAGATTCATGAGATGTTCTTAGTTTTTGTCTCTCAGTGTGATCAAAATAATTAATGATAAAGTTTTCACAACCTTAGATTTTGCTCAGACTCAGACCTGAAAAACTTTTTATTGGAACAGAAAGATGGGAAATAATCTACCTGAACTATGGCTTGGTTCTTTGCAATAACTACAGTCCTCCCAGGCTTATTCAAAGGTGAAGAACACATTCCTAATGTCCAATTAGAAGAAGAAATTAAAGAAGATAAAATACTGATGCTTAACTCAGTTTATGTTAGATGTACTGATGGTAATCATAAAATCCATGAACATCAAGTATAAGCTTATGAGCCTTAAGGTTGATTTTAGAAGTGCAGGTCTATAAATCCTGGTACTATTTTTTAAATTCTTTTCTCTGATTTAACATTATTAGTTCTTTAAAAAGAAAAAACCCAAACCACATGAAAAAAAAAATACAGTAATCATTCTCAACAACATCACTCCAATATTAGCCACCTCCAAAGAACAGGAAGCCTTGTTGCTTTAAAAACAGTGAGGGCATATTTAGACCTACAGGAAACTACACAGGGCTTTGTTTGAAACAACCCTATTCCCAGACATTATCCTGTCCCCCAACTGCAATTCCAGACATGAGGGACACAAGACTAGAGTGAAATGCAAGAACAGAATCTTGAAGTTTACTATGGACTTTAGCTTCAGTCTCCTTGCTTGCCTTAAAACAGATTCCAATCCACACCTCTCCTCCTCTGCTTGCTGCAGGCTAAGCTATATTCTAAGCCTAAACTCAGTGAGGGGAATCTACTACTTCTAGAAAAAGTACTGGTATCTCTTACAGGACCTTCTGAATTTTACAATGCCCCCCTTGTCTAAGATCCTAACCCTAACTGAAAGGTGCTCCTTGAATACACAACAGGCACCCACAAATGCCTAAAAAAGAAACAGCTACACGAGGTATCACTCACCTCACAACACGTTCAAAAATTCAGCTACAGTTTCAGCTGGGAGAAACTTGTGGTCCAGAAGGCCAAATCTCATCATTAATCTTAGCATTTCCCAGGACAGTTAATTCTGTCCAATACTCCTGTTAGCCACTCCAAGCTCCTGTGAGCGTTTTTGCCTGAAACCAACAACAGACTGTGCTCTGTATCTGAGTTTGCCTCCCTGTCTGCCCAGGCTGCAGCACAGCCCCAAGGGGGAAAAGGCACTGTTCACATCTATTGACAACTCTCAGTTCACTTTAACAGAGCTGCCAAATCACACAAATTACTTTGGTTCTACAGCCCTTCCTTCCTTAAACCCAGTCTTCCCTAAAGACTGTGAACACCACGATGCCTGCAACTTAAAAAAAAATGGGGTTGCATATCAATTGATAACCATTCACACTTTTATGGTTCTGGATGTTGCTGAAGTCATCAACAGTACATGCACAGTGGACATGAACTTGCTGAGCTCCAATACCATGGTTGACTAAAAAGCCTACAGGTTCCAGCCTTTGTAAACTGAAGGAGAAAAGTTATACCAGTTGATGCAACTTGAAGCACACAAGAGTAAACTTGCACGCTTCTTGAATATTCAGCACAACTGCCGCTACAGCTCTCAGTTTGATTTTAAAAAATCAGAAATAACCCCCCCACACACATTGCTGACTCTCCCTCACCCTAATGCCCATCTCTATGCCCCCAAAAATATAAAGCTAGGAATTCATCACTGCATAGTAATTAAAAATCAGACATGCATATCTGCTGATGTCAAGGCCCCAGTTTAAATCACAGGACCCTTCAAATAACTGTAGCAATTCAGAGGTGTGATCATTCTGCACAGAATAGCAGGCTACCCAAAATGTTAAAATAAGTTTTCCCAATCTTGATATCTGCTCAGAGTAACCTTTAAGCACTGCTGAAGTGAGGAATGAGCCCATGTTCTACACTTCCAAAACTGCTTAACAATAATCCTTACTCCCAGTTGGAGTACTCACATATTTGTGATGTATCCCTCTTCTTAATTAGACATTTAAACCCACTCCAACCACCTTCAGTGTAACTTGCCAGATTCTCTAGACTACAACCTCAAAGCCCATCCTCAACTACCAAGACATGATAGAGGGGTACCTTCAGCATTTATATTTGGGAGATGCAGAGTCATAAAGATCAGAAGCACCATCTGAAAGGAAGGCACTGAATTTTGCCAATATTTTTCAGGGCATGTTTAGCCTGACCTCTTTGTTTCTTGTGAAATGGCCTATTCTGCCCTGTTGCCAGTTTTTTTTCAAAGATGCTTGACACTTTATATTTCTTTTAGAGAACTATAAATGTACTTCACACTTATTAGAGAACCCAGTGGGTTTAGGCCCTTTTGCTAAAGGACTATCAGTTTGTCCACAAGAAAACTCATAATCACTTTTTACTACTGATTATAAAGACATTTCAGTTAATTGGCATATCTGACACAATTCTTGTATCATACAAACCCATTCAGCCCTTCCCACTGTGCAGTTACTATAGCCAAGAGTAAGGACGATCAAAGCAGTCTATCAGAATGAGCTGTGTGTCCTGATACCAAAATTCAACATATTATGATACTAGTTGAGCAACCCTAAACAGACAATCTAATGAGTCAAGCCTGGCAGAAATATACAACAAAAACTACCCCACAGTGACACTGACATCCCTAATTTTAAACAGACTAATCAGACCAAGGATGACACAAGTGTTATGCAGGATTTACACTCAGAATGTGTAAACACAGAAAGAGGTTTATTCAGGTCCGTTACTAAATTAGTGGCCAAACCCAAATGTAAATACATTTCTTCACTCTATGTTTGTAGCTAGTTTGACCTAAAAAATCTAATGTCCTTTTGTATTCAAAGTCAGATTTGGGTGCCTGTAAGTTGAGTGAGGCAGCAGCTAATATGAGAACTTGGAATGATAAGTGAAAAATCCTCCTTTTATTTTCCTTTATTGGGAGTCAGATTCTGCTTGCATCAAGCAGAGAGAGTGAAGGAAACCCTCCCCGGCTCCTACTGGACTTTGTCTCACCATTCACAGAACTCACAGAGTGACCAGGTTGGAAGAGACCTTAAAGACCATCGAGTCCAACCCGTGCCCTAACACCTCAACTAAACCATGTCACTAAGTGCCACATCCAGTCTTTTTTTAAACACATCCAGAGATGGTGACTCCACCACCTCCCTGGGCAGACAACTCCAGAACTTTATCAACCTTTCTGCAAAACACTTTTTCCTAATATCCAACCTGTATTTCCCTTGACGCAGCTTGAGACCATAATGGAGGGGAGGAGGCAAACCACAGTCCCATTCTCTGAGGGGACATTGTAGCTGTCAGCTGGAACTTCATAACCAAAGCGTAGACACAGGACATTCCTGCCCTAATGCCTCTGGGAGGCCAGGGCTAACAGCATCCCTTTCCCAGAGGGGGTGGGAATTTGCCACTCTGGTGATGAAGGAATGGAGATATGTGAGCTTGGCTCTGATTCCAGCTGAGAAGTGGCACCTGGTGGCTCAGAGGCAATTAAGAGCCTCTCTCAAACGTGACTCTTGGCTGCAACTCAGCAGCTGTTCAAAGAGTAGAACAGAGCTGAATGAAGTGGACAAACTTACCCCTCACCATGGGACCCATGCAGGTAAAAGCTGTAACGAGAGCTTAGGTAATCTGAATACTTGATAAGTTAGAGTACAAACTCTGGCTTTCTGCTGGGTTTCACAGAGGACATAAAGTTTAAATCTCAGATCAGTACCCTAACCAAAACACCTGTTTCCTGTGGCTGCACTACTTTGTTTTATAGTACCCTGACAACAAATCCTCAGGAGAACTCAACATGCCAACTTCATTATAAAACTGATGAATCGAAGGCATTTAGCGCCTTACAGGACCGATGACTGGTAAGAAAGATTTAGACTGTCTTGTTATCATGACAGACAAGAAACTACAAAAATCACAAGGAGAAAACAGACCATCAGTCATCCAGTAATTATATAGCAACTGCAAGGCCGTTTAGTTACTGTGGGATAAGCAATAGAATGCTTAATAATTTAACCAATTACCATTCATTATAATAGCCAGGTTGGCATTTGATGATCCACAGGGGTCTTACCTGCCTCCTCACATACCCAGCACTCAGTGTTGCCATAGTGACGTTGGTCACACCTCTCCAGTTCAACTTCTGTCATTCTTCAGTATAAATTCCTGCTTCTAGAACTGTCAAGAATAGGTTTACAAAAGAAGTACAAATTATATAAGGCACTGCTGAAGGGCATTTTTATGGCACCTCTGGATTCTGACAGGTGTGCTATTGCCTCATCCATGGGTCCAAAATTTGTTTTCAATGTGCTGTACTCATTTGACTGATATATTTAAGCCATAAATGGGAAGGTGCAGTTCTGCTGGCCACAAGACTAAAATCTACAGAACTTACACAGTGGTGCATTAAAATGACTGAACAAAGCCTTCATCATGTTTTTTTATTGGCTAACCTGTGCATAATGACAGTTTGCCTTTTTTTTTTTTTTGTTTAACGATTGCAGTGATTACAGTAACATCTGGGGGATAAATATCCTACTGCTGTTCTCCTATAGAAAACAGCAGCTAAATAACATTCAGAAATCTTTGAGTGTATCTTTTAAACCTAACACAACATGGCAGCGTCTTGCTTTGGATTTGTGGGGTTTCGGTTTTTTGCTCTTTTTTTTATTTGTGTTGGGGTTTTTTGTTGTTTGTTGATCTGGTTTTTCTAATTATTTTTAGATACAGAGGCACAAAATAAAGGACACATGAAGTATTTATACCCACATTCACTGAGTCTTTCCATTGTCTTTGATAGACTTAGAGTGGTATTTTCACTCAAGAAGAGACTCACAAGAGATAAAAATTATTTCACTGCTCTAACTTCTTATTCAAAAAGGGAAAGGCTGCCTGTCATTCCTTATGAGCATATTTACATTTTCAAATAAATTTTTCAGTCTCATCCCTTCTGTTGTATCCATTTGGGCTTAAAAAGCCTGAAATTCTGGACAACATTACTTTGGGACAATTTCTGTCTGGCCAGTGACTTAGATATCCTGGCTCAGCTGTAGCTCATGATCTGTTACAACCTGAAACCCAGGGCAAATGTTTGAAAAAAGTGTACAGAGGTTGAGTTAACCTGGTCCTAACTTTATCAAAGAAGTTAATGCAAGACTTTGATTCAAGCCATATGGAAAGTGTGAAAATAAAGGAAATCATTCTGTCATTTCACTTTAATGTTTTAGGTAAAGTTTAAAGAAAATGGGAGTCTATGAACCCACAGAGAATGAAACTAAAATAAGCAACCAGAAAATAAAATCACTACCATGACATGCTAAAGAGTATATTGTACTCTAACTTTTAGTTATTCTAAAGAATAGCTTTTAAGGCTATTCCCTAGACTATGGAGTTGCAGGAGTCAGAAGAGACAACAAAATTCTGTTAACATGTCAAGGTGAAACAAGGCACCTGCTAAATTCAGTTCATGCAATCCCTCTGGTTTACATGCGTTGCACAGTATCCTACCTACAAAATTTAGAGCAGCAACTAGTGTGGAAACTCAGGGCTGATACTGCATAAAGAGCTAAAGCTGGGAAAAAGGCAGTTTAAAATGGCATTAGAGAATGTGAAAAGAGAGATGCAACATAAAATCTTTAAAATATAGACAAGTGCAGGATGTCTCTCCCACAAACTTATTTTGGCTTAAGAGATGCTAGCAGGTGGCAGATATGTGACTGTGTGGTTGTCAGTCAGAGCAGAACTTTTCCTAGAGTTCCTTAAATGAAGCATCTCTCGGAGGAACCATACAAAGTAATTATGGTAGGTACTTAAGCAAATGGACTGTTAATAACTAGATAGAGGTGATAAGCCTCCCAGGCCAGCTGGAGACCTGTTAGTGAAAAAGAGAAAGGAAATGAAGAGTAGAATCTGTTTTATTAGAGAAAAGGATTCTGTAAAATATTTTCTGATCTAATTTGTACAAAAATAAAATTTAAAAAGAAACAACAAAAAAAGTCCCAACAACTTATCATCAGCAAATGATATCTTTGATGCTGAAATCTGCTGCCTGTCTTCAGTCTACTGCTTCTTAATTGCTGGCTGAAATAATTTAGGACTGATTTGTTTTGTTGTCCTAGAAGAATTGATTTTTTTTTTTAAGTTGATGAATAACATGACTTTCAAAATTTCTTCTGTTCTCCACAGTATGTCCCTTGTCTCTGAGGAATTATAATTGCTATGGAAGGATATTTACTCAATATACCTTGTGATGATCTCTTTAATGAGCCAGAAGTTTTCAGAAGAGAGTTTGAAATGCTAAATGTGGAAATACTGGGAATCTTTTCCAATGTAGTCCTTAATAGCAGTGGAGAGAAGAAATGGAAAGTTCAGTGAGATCCAGGTTCACATGTAGAAACAGCAGATATTAGAAATATATTACTGCACTGCCTGGACAAGTCTAATGAACTACAGAAGGGACACAAGAATCTCCAGGACTGGAGCACTGGATAAGAATCAAATTAATTATATCAATATAGTTTCTTACTAGCATATGTTCCTCTAGAAAATCTGAATAAGATTTTTGTGTCTCAGTTTCTCTTAAGTCAAACTGAGTGGATCTGGTGACCAAAAAATAACCTCTTCAACTTCAAACTATTTCAAAATTACAACAATCAAATCTTGTTGAGAGGTCAGTGGGTGGTAAGATCTGTTCTCATCCTTTCTTCCCTTCTCTTTTTTTCCTTAAACATTTTCTTAAGTGCAACTTAAGTGCTATATTACTATAGATAATAACAACTAAAATGGCTACATACCTGCTTTCCATTGAAACCAAATTTTTCTGAAATAAACCTTACATATATATATTTACAAACACCATCATTCAGTGCTGATCTGCCCCAAGGGTCCATAAGAAGAACCTGGGTTACTGTGACCTCTGTAGGGGCAGGTGGTAACAGACATCTCCTTTATTCATGGGTGGCAGACCTAGCAGAGCACTTCACCTAGCCAGCCTTCCCAGGTGTATTAAAAAACTCCACCAAACTTGTACATTACTCAGTAATTTTTTTCACTTTCTTCCTTCCTTTGAAAAGCATTAAGAAAAAAAGCATCCCACTGTTAAAGTGATTTTGTCAAAACCAGACAGCTATTGTCTCATGTATCATACTTTTTTTTTAATATTTTCAACAATATAAACCTCTGGGTTTCCAGGGAAATATTTCATGAAGAAACTTTGTTATTATTTTCATGTTGAATTTTGAGTGTATTATTTTACTTTGCCCTCTGAGTTTAGTACAAAACCAACATCTTCAGTGGGGCTGACAAGCAGCACAATGATACATATTTTTGTCTCTCCTTCCCTTGATCTAAATGAAATTGCAGCTAGAAAATATTTGAGACTAACAGGATATTAGTTGTGAAATATACTCTCATTGTATTTACACATCCCAAAGTAGAAATGAGTAAACAGTGATATATAAATATATATACAGAATGGTCATTGGGGTTTAATGAATTTGCTTGAGCCAAACCTGACTTGTTACCTGTTACATTGTAATATTCTATAATGACCATTAAGAAGACTCAGGCATAAACAGGCACTAGCAAGAAAAAGGATCAAATTGAAGGCATCTAAATAACAATATCCCAATTCCAAAGATGTTCATTCACATGAAATTCTCATTTAAGCACTGATCCTAAAAGAAATGCACCTTAGTTTAGATTATACAAGCTGTGTCAGGTGATATGAAAGGCTTAAAATATATGTCCACTACTTTTCAAGTTAAGCATCATTACCAGCACCTTTTTAATTGAAGACTTTTAGTCAGATTTTTCAGTCAGAATTATGACAAAGGAATTTAAAGTTTTGAACTTTGACTCTAATCACACCTATTCTATGTCTTTATTTTTTTTGTCTTTTCTAGTATGTCCTGTTTTCTAACACTTACATGGAGAAAATTTTCAAGAAAATATCTGATTTTAAATCTCCAAACAATAGTCCATAGGAAAAAAAAAATGGACAAAAATTCCAGTAAATATTTTTGACTAACATAAACACTCAAAAACTTTGTGACCTTTCTGTCCTCCTCAGACCCTAGGGATAGAAGCCTGAAAAGAGAAGAGGAAAACAAACAGACAGTTTGTTCCCAAGAAATCATCCTTTTTTACAAGCTATTTCTTCAGTTTTTGCAGTATGTTGAAATAATGTAGAGACTTTGCACTGTGTTAATATTTCTGGAGATCAGTGCTTCTGAAACTGCTTTGGCAAATTTTCTCTACCCAGTCTGTGTTTTCTGAAGTAAAACCAAGTAGATGCGTGTGGGAAAACTCACTGTCAGATGTTCTAGAATTGTTCTTCCAGAGTATTGTGGATCACTTTGTAAAGTAAAAGCCTGAAAATGCTGGATAATTTCAGAGGCTCAGCACTGGTCTGCTAATATGCCAGGAAGAATAAGCAATTATGATTTTCATCTAAGCAACATATGCTGTTTGCTGTCCTGTTCTGAACAGCTGTAGGTTAGATGCTGTTAAGATTAGGCCCCTTCTCTCCTCCATATTTCAAAATTCAAATTAAACTAAAATAACAGCACCTGCTGAACAAAAACACTATTTCAAAATGTGTACTTGCACACAATTACTATGAAGAGGCTGGCCACCATTGTTACCAGTCTATTCTTTCTGAATGGAAATGGCAGAGAAGTTTTCGATGCAGCTGCAGCTCTTCAATTGTATAACTAGTGCTGGCCCCAAGCCAACCCTCAAGAACTCAAGTGGCACCAAAAGATACTATATTGATTTGCAATCGAACATAATAGGCCATCAGCTTAATTATTACTGAAGTGACAAGGTCCTGGATATTTCATATTTATATTTCTGAGGCCTGTGAAAGATGAATGTAAATCTTTTAAATGCCTACATTTGCATATCTTCAGAAGGGTTGAGTGCTCTTACTGTATTCATAGCCTGTGAAAGACCTAAAGGACTGGCTATTCAACTCAGGTTGCTAGATCACACAGTCACTTACTTGCGTAAGGAAACAGGCCTATAAAACTGAACACATTCCTGCAGGAAAATATCCCCAGATCTCTTGTGGACACCAAAAAAAAAGTATGCTCATCACTAATGTCATCCCCATGGACATTTTCCTGCCCCTGTTACCTTTGGAAAAAGACTGCTTGGGTGAAAGAGAGTGAATTGGCATCATCTTCCACTGTGAGCATCTCCCAAAATACCTATTGACTGACTCTCACCTTAGCTTTGTGGCAGAAGGTCTGCAAACAGTACTCAGCATTTGGAAGGGCTGTGTGTTAGGGGAATGCAGGAACAGCAACAGGGTGGACAGTGAGACCAAGACCCAGGATTTCAACGCTGTCACTAATCAGCTCTGCCACACTAGGTCATCAGCTAGCCAGCTCCTAATGATATGCTTCTGTTTGTTAGGTGTACACATTTTTTTTTGCCCAGATCTTATAGCTTCACTCACTTAGAATCATTTAGAGAGACTGTTTTAATTATATAAAGAATCACTTCTATTTTAATGACCCTAAAGACATTTCTTCACATGCCCCATACCTCTCATCTTCCACGCAGATTGCTCCATTGCTAGGTCACAATTTTTACTGAGCACATATAAACACACCAAGCAGTGTTTTCTCTTTTACTCCTAGTCTCTGAATTGCAGTTGTCCTCAAAAGTGTCCTCTTTTGCTTACCATTGGCACTTGCTGTAAATTCCTTATTGTATATGGATTCCTTATATTGTACATGGATAGCTGAAAAAGAAAATAATTATTTCTCCTGTTCTCAGGGAGATAAACAAGATTGAGTAAAAACATGGTTACAAATACTTCAACACTCATTTCTGGATTGGTACAGTGGGGGGAAAGATCTGTTGCCATGATTATCTTCTGCTAGTGACATTATTCCCAAAGAATTCAGGTTTACAAGCTCAAGTATCAATGCCCTCTACTGGAGGGAGTATGCCTGAACTCCTTATGTTGAAAACCTCTTCTAGTGCTATCCATTTGGTGGCCTTTAATCACTAGTGAAAGAGAAAGCCAAGAGATGACTGGCAACAGGTTGTCACTGTAGACCTACTAGATCCTATAAGACAATAACTTCATTAAACTTTTCATATGAAAGAAGTCCAGTACTTAATGTTTTCAAAAAAACCCAAAAAAATAACCCCAAATAAACAAAAATAACCAAGCAAAACCAAACAAACATACAAACAAAAAACTCAAATCAAAACAAAAAAAAAAAAAAAAAAAAAGGAAAGAGAAAGCTGTTTGCCAAACAGAAATTGAACAATTTTGCAGGAAAATGCTTTTCTTCATCATCTGCTGATGTGCTCAAACACAACACTCAGCTTCCACCCCACCAAAAAACCCACCAGAAAACCCCTCTAACAACACTCTTCTCCCGTTGCCAAACCCCCAAACTCTAATCTGCAAACTCAAGGTTTTCCAAAACTGCTAATGACTGTGCTCTTTAGGAGCTCAGTTATGACACTTTGATACTATTCTGAAAAGCAGAGCAGTTAGCACATTTCCACTTGGCTGTTAATGTAAACACAAACAATTTCATAACTGAAATCCCATTTAAAAAAAAAAAAAAGATGACTTAAAACACCAGACAGGAATTCAGCTTTGCCATGAGCAGGTGTTAACTTGTGTAAAATTCCTGGCACAATGTCTATGATGGAGTTGGGAAAACAGAATGCATTTTAGTCACATTCCTGTAGTGCAGGGTTGTCTTCCCTTTATTTTTTCCTTCCCTTTCTAGTGTACACTGATGCTGTCTGATTGCTCCATCTTAATAGTACTACAGGGCAGGCAGCTCACACCACACCTGCAATCACCATTCATTATCAAAAGGATTTAAACCAAAAAGGAAGATGAATTCTGGAGTGAAAGGAAAGCAAACAATATATGAACCACTTTGTCTTCACACAAAAATGCCTAAACACAAACAAAGCATTCCTGTGAATGAGTGCTGAGAAAGAGAGACCCAGATACAGGATTAGTTTGAAAATTTCAATAGTTTTCCCTTGTCTAGCCCACACAGCTACAACTTAGTAAAGTACTATATGAAGAGAGTGGTTTTCCTCCATCTCCTGGAAACAGTACTGTGTTTCTGTCTCGGAAGGAACACAGACATATTGTGTGTGTTCACAAGAGAATTCAGTAAGATCAGAACCCACCAATTTTGGTCAGGATTGGGGTGTATTGCTAGAAAAATCTGGTGGGCTTTGTGTTTCATTGCTAATAGATGTAGTGACTTTGGTAGAAATGTACCTGTCAATACATTGTTAGGGGGAACTGACATAACTTTTTCTCACTTATCTTGAAAGTAGAATATGATTTCCCAACCAGAAACATTCCAATTTTTTCCTGTAATTTTCCTGTCAAAAACAGGACAGTAGTGAAAAAGAAAACCTAGTCAGATATAGTGCTTTGGAATGTGAGATCTTTTGATGATCAGTTTTTAGCCATACACATGAAAGACACTAGAAGGGAAGGAAGAACATAGAGAGGCCAGGAGAAAGGTAACACACAAGACACAGAACTAGTGAGGAAAAAAGGGCTTTTCCAGTTTGGAGGCAATTTCCTGTGATTTCATTTGGACAGCTACTTGCTACAGAGCAAACTAAGTAAAGTATTTGAACACTGACACCAAGAAAGCTGCAAAGAGCAGACTTCAAGTGATTCAAAGGGGCAGTCAGACCACGCAGGCGCCGAGATCACTCCTGGGGGAAGTGGTCAGCAAGGAATCAATCATTTCTGACTTCTGCCAGTGCAATCCCTGCAAAGTGTCCTGGGCTAAAACCAGACTGATAACAAACCACAGGCTTTGTAGTCATGTAAAGGGAAAAGAGCTGCACAGCAACCACCTGCACAGGCAATTTTGAAATGAAAGGATGCGAAGATGAAAATTGGGCCATTGCTACCAAGTAGCTGAGAATACAGCTGAGGTTTTTGTTGCTGTTGTTCAAAGGAACAACAAAAGATCACTTAAAATACAGATAGGAAGTATCCAGAAACCAAGAAGAAATTATCAATGTGCTTTCTATACTATAGGGCCAAAAGTTATCTGAATAATATGACATATGGCTGCTTTCTAATTACAGAAAAATTTCCTGGAGTAGCACAGAATAATTGATCTCTCTCTTTAAAACAAAGAAAAAACCCATGCTCCTTTATTAGACTTGTAAGTAAATAAGAGGGTGCTCCTTAAATAATTCATCCATTCATACCTGCACAGTGTGATCACTAAGGGATTTAGATTTTCTCCATTTCTATTCAGTGATAGATAACAGCTGATAAATATGTATCTCTCAGTACAGAGATGCAAAAGTAACATAATCTCTTATGGAGTTAAGCACTATTAGGATATCAAAATATCCCAATCAATTTGGGGAATTTGGAATAAAATCTTCAGATTTCAATAAGACTTAAAGGTAGGGTTTTTCAAAAAATTGAAAGGAAATATTTAAAACAGGAAAATTGTTAATGAAATATTTAAATATTTTCTTATAAAATTAAAAACTGAATGGACCATGTCAAAGTGCTGATTCCATCCCCTGTCTCCTCAATATATAGGCTGGGTTCTGAAACGACCTCTTCATGTTGCTGAGCAGTTACTCCCAGGAGTAATTTCACTCTGTGTCATTTACTTGGGACAGGGGCTCTACAGTGAACATAAAATCTTCACAAACTGACTCTAAAACATCCCAACAGAATCTCTAAATTACTTTAAAACAAAATCTATATCATTCTGAGCTGTACCATGAAATCCAGGACAACAAGTTTCTTCCTGGACCTCTAGATTTTATATTACAGAAGGTTTTTTTCCTAAGGCTTCTTTCTCATTGTGTAAAACAAAGGTATCTGGTAGGAGGAGAAAACATTTTAAATTAAAAAATAAAAATATTATTCATTTACATTATATATGCTGTAGAGGTGTTTATGAAATTAGTTGATACTTCTTTAAAAGAAAATTATACACTTAATACTAATCTCACTATGCTTCTTCTGTGGGATTTTTCTGAAGGTTTACAGGATAATCATGTAAAATCTTTTCCTTTGCATGAGCACATGCTAGAGGCAGGAAATAAAATTTGAATCAGAATTCTATTCATTCTAGTGGAGGACTCCACAGTCTTCCTTCCTGGATTCTCCAGGATTTATTTTCCTGACAGTTCTCCACAAAACATGGTATGTGGCTTCCTATGGCTGCTCCTCCAAAGTTACTTCAAGAAGCACAGATTATGTAAATCCTGGCAGTATTGTATTTCCTGGATTTTTGAAAGGATAACATGAATAAACATTTTGCTGTGTTTTTTTTTCCTGCTGTACAGAGTTGGACCAGATTGCCTGAGCGTATGGGAGGTGGTGGGATGTGAGGATGGACACAGCATGCTGCCATACACATAGTGTTAGCCCAAAATATAGGCCTGGACTCCATTTCTGTCCCTACCACTGACTTCCTGAACTACTGTTTTTCCTCCTCATTTTCTAAGTTGTTTGAGGCATGTGTCCACAAAGCACTTAGCACAGCAGAAACCCAGCCACCACTGAGATTTAAGTGCAACTGGAAAATGTTAATGCTGAAAAGAGCAATAGACCACAGAGGCAAAATGATTGGGCAGCAAAACCAGCCAGGCCTAGTACTCACCAGCAAAGGAAGGATCTCCTCTGATTTTGGAGGCAGAGAGGCTAAAAGATTGTATATTTCTCAGAATCAAACAGCAAAGTGCTTTGAAGTTTTTTTCTTTCCCAAGAGTACAAGAAATAAAGGAGTGGTACATTTACAAAGTGAGCAAATCTTAAAAGAGAAACTTCTGTTATTCCTTCATTATTAGAATCAACCTCTTCTGTTTAAATGTATTAATGAAGTATATAAAATTGGTTGTCATGAATTTTCTTTCCTTCAGCACCCCAGACTTATTGATCTTAGATTCATTCCAAAATACTGCTGACCAAAATAGGAGCTCAAACTAAATCATTGATTAAGAAATATGTACTTAGAAGAATAGTAAATATTGCATATAGTGGAGTCTCTGAAATCAGAATAACTGTAGCCACTATTTTCCTCTGAGAACAAAAATAGTTTTTGCCCTTCAGGACCATATCCAGACTTTTTTTAATATCTGCAAGGATGAAGGAGACTCCTTCAAGTTTCTGGGAAACCTAGATCAGTGTTCAGTGAGCCTCAAAGTAGAAAAAACAGTTTCCTGACGTTCAGATGAAATCTCCTGTGTTTTAGTTTATGCCCACTACCTCTTGGCTTGTCACTGGGCACCACTGGCTATGCCTTTTCTATACCTTCAGGTATTTATACACATCAATAATTATATAAAACTCTTCCTAAATATATACAAGCACAAAAGCCTTCCCTTCCCTAGGCTGCATGATCCTAGCTCTCCCAGCTTTTCCTTGGACGAGAGAGGTTCCAGTCCATTATTTGATTTGGCTTTGGCCATTAGGAAGCAGCTCCAACTCTTTTTTGTACTGGGAAGCCCAGAACTGAACATCATTCCAGGTGCAGCCTCACCTGTGTGAGAAGAGAGGAGGAATCACCTCTGTCGATCTGCTGGCAAGATTCCTTCTATGCATCCCAGGATAGCACTGCCACAAGAGCACACTGCTGACTCCAGATGGGACCAGGGTAGATTAGTTTGCTCCTTCCTGAGCTGATGTGCCATTCATGGTCATTTGTCCTACCCCATTTCCCTTATTGAGTGTAAAACTCACCACAGGCTGGATTTACCTACACACCCGCTCCCTTTTATAACTTAAACTTTTGTTTACACAGAAGTTTTCTTTATGTATCAAATGCAACCACATTCTTAGGCCCCACAGTAGGGATGAGGGCAGCCATAAATCTCAAAAATTATTACAGAATATAAAAACATATCTAGAATATGAATAAATAAATAAATGTAAAGTATGACACCATACTATAAATGATGTAAATGCGAGTGGACAGGAATGAATACCTTGGATAAGGTTCCCTGTGATTAGGTATCTTATATAATATCTGTCATCATTGCACAGTGGAAGCAAAAATTAGGAGGAGTAATCCTTCCTTTAATTCTGTTGCGGAGGTTTAAACTACTAAGTTGTAAAGAACTAAAAATTATAGAACATAATGCTTTAGTCACAATCACCCAAGTGAAAAAAGGAAAAAAACAACTTTACATTTTCTGATTGTTCATATAGGATATGTTAATGTCCTCAAACTCTGAAGCTTCTGGAATTGGTATAAACTTTAATCAAACAGCCTTAAGAAACAAATGTTATACATCCAATGTTATAGAAGCCAGACGTATCTTTGGCATTTTTCCCCTTGGCTCAAAGCAAATGAAGCCCAGACACATCTCATAGGCTGAACCGAATGAAGCTAAGGATGAAATTGATCAGCATTATAATATATGGATGAGCATGAAAATGAGAAAGGAACTGATTGGACATTACCTTTCCTGTTCTTCCATCCTGTGTAAAGCAGGATCTTCTCAGTGAATGGAGAAAGTCAGGATATGTGACATAAGAATGGAAGTAACTGCTCCTCTAGGATAAAGTGCAATTTGGCAATAGGAACTAATTTCCCACTCTTCTTATCTTTCCTGAGGGAGAAAGGGATAATAGATTTTCTTTAACTGCCCTCTCAAGTATTGTACTGAAGACTGAAATTACCACTGACTCTTTAAAGTATGTACTTAATATCCTGAGAAATGCATCTACAGAGAGATGATAATAGAGAATTATATGTATATAACTACACAGGCTTATTTTATATCTGGTTCATGACACTATTAAACTTCATATAAAGCTAGTACCTGAGTTATGACCACTGAACAAACAATGACATATAAGATCATTGCTACTCCTAATTCAGGCAGAAGAATATACCTGAGGAGGACAACTGAAGGAATTCAAGAACAGCAGCAGAATTTCCTTTGTTTTCTTTAACAAACACATGCACTTTCTACAAAAGAATGAACAAGTACAATGATAACAGTTTATTTTTCATCAGCTCTGCCTATTACTGAGAGTCTTCCATTTTGATAAAACTATTCTGAATCAAAGATGTGTGTAGGGAAAGTGTCAGATTTCTTTTGATATTCTGAGCATTCCTGCCCAACCCAATTCATTAGTAGAATTTTTCAACTCATCTGACATTTTATTTTGAATCACAGCTTCATGAAAATATGTTGATTAAATGGGTTGTAAATTCACAGGTTTCTCAATATTCTCAAACATTTTCCTCAGGTATAATATGCCAGAAGGGCTCTGTTTGAATATGTCCTGGAATAAATGGAGGACCAAATTACACTGGGCCTGATGGGGTGAAATAGCACAAACTGAACTGGTCCATGGATGTAGCAGCTAAGTTCCTGCTTCTGGAAGTAAATACTTAAAATTTAGATGGAGCCAACTTACCTTCTCTACAGTAAAATAAACAGGAAAAATATAAAATAAAGTCTAATATGAGCACAAATATTTAGAAAGAAAATGTAACCTAGAGAAGAGACATGCTGCATATCCTATATTCATTTTCAAAAAAAGCATTCTTTGTCTATCTTTTAATCCCCAAATTAGGAACATACAGACTCATTAAAAATATCTCAGAGATGGAGATTCTGTATGTGTGAAGTGCAGTAGTTTTAGTGATTTCTACTATTTTGTAAGTCTTACTTTTTCAACTAGTATTCCTCTACAAACCCATGCTCCAAATGAGAAGTTAATGTGTTTTGTATCAGACAGAAGCACAGAGGTGGCACAAATAGTGTTACCAGGCCACCCAATGGTGCCTCCCTGCCATTTAAAACACACTGCTCCCCACACTGACATTTTCAGAAGGCTCAACAGAGCCCCAAGGAGAATGGGATCACCCATCACATGATGGAATTTACTACTGACCTAAGGAAAAGTTTCATTCAAGGGCAATCTTGACTGAAGGCAGCAGGATGAGAAAGCGAGATTTCAGACTTCTCCAAGCCAAACATTCCTAAAGGGCAAGTACTGTTGGAAGGAAGAACACGGGTAAAGGTGGCAAAGCAAGCTTTGAACAGGCAACCCTAAATACTGCAAGCTGGATAAACATGGCAGCAGAAAGGAGAGGCTCTGTGTGCTGCAATGACAGCCTGTCTGCCTCCAGATCATATGGAGGGCTTGAGTCCTTTTGCAGAAATTTAGAGAAGGTTAATTCACTACACTTTTCGTATCCTCAGCATGACTAAAACACCTCTTTATTCAAGAAGGGTGTCCTCATCTCTGTCTCCTGATGTGTTGTTGGCTTTTGTATGCTCCTTATAATCCTCAAAATGTTTTTCTCTGGTGTTTTTCTTATCTGCTTTTTGTTTAACAAGCTACAGAACAAATGCAAAGATACCTATGTTATGACTAAAATTGCAAGCTTAGTTTTGCAGCAAATATACAAATGCTTAAGATTCAATTTACTGAGCCTTCTACAAACAATTTCATGCCTCATTTTCCAGCTTTAAGTTGCTACAATGGATATCTGCACCAAAAAAAAAAAAAAAAAGAAGAGAGAAGTAAAGCTCTGGTGTTAAGTATTCATTATATACACTCTCCTTCTAAATTTCTTTGACCATCACAATATTTCTTTGATGTGCCAGCATTTTTACATTTCAAAGACTAAGATAACAATGTGATTTTAAGAAGTCTGGAGGGGAATAAAAACAGAGTACACATCTATAGTGTGCAGCAAAGCAACTGCTTTTTCTAAGATAGTTTCAGTCAATTGTCTTGGCTTAGTTTTGATTAATTTTGGAAGGTGTTTTGGGTTTGTCTTTTAAAATGGAGCAAAACAGATCATGGAAATCCCTGGTTTTAGCAGGGAAAGAGCATTGTTCTTGTAAATCAAAAATTGCCTTTTTATTTATTTTTTATTTTAAATCACTGGAATGGTGACACTCTAAAGCAATTCTCTCACTTCACTTTGAATCCTCCACAAGCACAAGGAATAAAAGAGCTCTTCTCACTCAAGGGAGCCTCTTTTTTACTATACAATTCACAAATGGACTTTACACAGCTGGACTGAAGACCCCAAGTAAGGAAAGAATCTGGGAATTGGAATGATATGTAAATTAATATTGTTCAAAGAAATACATATTTTGGCACTGTAGAAATGCACTTGCATACATGCGGCTTTTGTTGCATGTTGTCTGATTTGCTTAAAAATTAGGATCTCTAAAAATAGACATGTCAGTTTTCTTTATTCATATGCAAGTTGTTTCTGTGACTGGTTTCCATATAATGCTAGTGAAACATATGCCAAAATAATAAGTATTTTTTAATTTGTTAGCACCTTGCTACCTGCTCATTCTACTTCTACATGTTTCTAACTCTGAAATCTGCCAGTGAAGAAGAAAGAGAACAGAGTTTATGGAAGGCCATATAAAACACATTTATCCAGATACAGAAAGGCACGTGGCTCTGCTGAAAAGAGACCATCTCTCTATAATTTTATACCCAGAGAATTAATGCATTCTACTTTCTCCATAACTGAGAAGTCCACAGAACTGAACTGCAGCAGTTCCATGCCTGGAAACTGCAGAATAGTGTCCAACATTTTTAGAATATTTTGAGCCATGTTCAGATTTACTCCCTCAGATCTTGAGAAATCTGAGCTGAAGACATCTTGCTTTGTCTGCCAGAACTACATCATAACTACTTCTTGTTGAAGCTTGTTCTTTTAAAATGTCTATTTCTATTTCCTTGCAATTTTCAGAAACAGTAATTTCTTTCAGGTTGTCATATTTCATCTTAACAATTTTCAGTAAAGTCTCTCAAATATAAGGAGGATTTTGTACAGTATCCTGGGGGCAGGGAGTGGGTGGCAGCATGGAGAACAACTATTCCTGTCAAAACTTTGTGACCCTTTTCTGATAACCAAAATATTCAAGAATGGTTTTAAGCCCACTTCTTTTCATAGTCTTATCCAATGTAGCTTTCAGAAAACAAAGCAAAATGAAACAAACCACTGGAGCTTGAACAATACATTTTGCAGAAGGGACACAGTTTTAGGCTCTTCCTTGTAGCTGTCCCCTGTTCAGAGATAAACGAAATGCTAATTCCCTCTTATTCATAAAAACATACAGTGCACATACTTTGAAAAAAGAATGCCAAAACCATTATAGAGAAAATCACCAAGACAGTAAAATTACAAAAACCAGGGACTGCATGTTTCTTCTGACTTCTGTGAGGAAAATGTGTGACATTTTGTGGGACAAAACCATCCAAATTTATCAGGCCCAGAATCTGGTCTTTATTATACACAATGGTTTTTTTATTTATTACTTGGGGGAACTTAAAATGTACTTTAAACCATTTAAAGTTGTTAGAAGTAGTTTTAGTATATTTTTAAGTGTATGAACATATAAGATCTAAAATAGCTAAAAAAGTATGTGTAAATTGGGACTCTTCAGCCTACAAGTCAGCATATGTTAATTGTTGCTTGATTTAAACATATGTTGGACTTCAGACATACTCGCCTTTAATGTCAGAAATATTTTACATTTTGAGGAAGAAATCCAGAAGATAAAATATTATCCAGAAGATAAAGTATTCTTTGAGGAAGAAATCCAGAAGGTAGAGTATCAACAGCATCAGAAGAGTAGATGTATAAAGTACAATTTTAAAATTTTGATCACTTAAATGAGCTACAGTTGTTTACTTGGATAACTTGTATGAGGAGAATGCAGGAATCAGCAAAACAGAATTTCTAGGTTTCTCTCTACATCTTATTTCTTTGTGTTTCTAGGTGTATATTCCTCAGCTAGGTAGTTCTACTGGATAGATACCTGCCTGTATATTCAAAAACTTTGAATACAGTAAAATAATTTCTGACTTTAGCCTTCAATTCAAATGAGTGCTTTAATAATAGATTAAAAGCTTAAAAGTCAGGGGAAATATGCAGGAGATCAATGAAAGTTTTATCATGACAAAACAAACAGAACAAAAACCCTGCAAAGTTTGTAACTCAAAACAATATACCAAGAGAATGGCTTCTGTCAACAATGTTGTGCTGCAAATGCAAATTATTCCTCCTTAAAAAGAGTTTCATATGACAGTTTTCTATTGTAGATTAATCCCTTTCCACATTCTTTTGTTTTTGTCCATAACCACCATTGTTAAGGACAGGGGGACAATGTTGCACTCCTGGATTTCTGAACTCTGATGGGAGTAAAGAATAAGAGGAATACATGCAAACAAGGATGCATCTATTTATGGACTGGGTTATGCCCAGTAATGAATTATATCTGCTGAAAAGGACATTTTCCTTTTTTCTTTTTTTCTGAGCATATTGATATATTACCCATTGGGTTCAAAAACCTCAGCTCCCATGCTCTGTTACAGTAGAAATATGAACTCATTTGGTTCAAGGTGAGAGCTTTTTTTATTGCTCTTATATGACTTTGTATAGGGTTTGTGACCTGCCACAGCAATTACAAGATGAGAGAGGATGAGACAAGACTCCACTCATTAACCTTAATAGCTTTCAAGCCAAAACAAAATAAAAAGTCATATCTTTGTATTTAAAATTGCTTGCCAGTATTGTGATGCACTAATTTCACTGTCTCTGGCATGTTGCTGTATCTGGTTTACAGCTTTATATTTATTTCACATTAACCAATTTTGGCTGAAAGGTTTTTTTTTAACCATTATTTATGGCATTTTTCTGAATTCCCTGGTGTGGCAGTACATAAACATAAACTAATACACAGCTGGTTGTTTTGGCAGCAGGTGCAAGAAAAACATAGGCATACTAGGAGTGCCTGGTAATGCAAATAATAGGAATAAACCAATAGGATAGGTCCTAATTCCTTGGTTTGGTCATTATCCTCCCAATTAACAGGGGGCAACATATTTAATAACAAATGGTATTTTGAAGCACAAAATTTACTGTCCTTCAAAGCAAAACCAAACCATCCTGGCTCTTCTGAGCAACAAACCACCCTGAAAAGTACGGTGTAAGGAAGAACACATGCCTCATTTCCAGCTCCAGAGAAGTATTCCACCTCCAAAGCAGTGGAGAACTACACATTTGTCCCTCTCTTTAATCCATCCCACTCCAGGCACTCATCCTGGCACAGAGTTGGCAGGCAATACTGAAGGCTAGAAAATCTTGAACAGACTGAATGAAGATTCTGAAGTTAAAACCCTTTAACCTCTACTGCTTAACCAATAAATACCTCCTACAATTTATGGGACTTACACTGGGAACCCCATTATTGTTGATCTTTAAGCTGACAGGTTTCTCAGAGAAGGACCAAAACTCTCAAATTTGTACTTCAAATACATAAATTCCTACAGAAACAAATATAAAGTCTTGGCATTCTCTATTCCATATACCAGTAAGACTGTTTGGGGAATCTTTGTATGGATAAAGTGATTCTCTTTGGCAGCAAATTATATTTTGTTTGAAACCTTTGTCCTTTGTCTTGCACCTGCAAGATGCTTTGTAGAATAGACAAGAGAAGTGCTGTAAAGTAAAAAAAAAAATCTATTTTATCTGCACAATGAGCCCATCCATACCAGGTTGCTGCAGATGCTGTGGCAGAGGCAGGATTTCTTTGCTACTTGGAATATTTTGGAGCAAACCCTGCAGGTGTTTCTGTCTAGCTGTTTCCTGTGCATCTCCATGTACAGACATTATTTAACTATGAGAATGACAGCTCAAAATGGGAATCTCAGTGTTGCTTTAACAATGATTCAAGAAAATAAATCACCAGAAAGTGCTATCCCTTCATCAAAGCTACGTATTCTCTTTGAACTTATTTGAAATGTTGCGATTCAACAAGCTCGAATTTTGGCCATCAAAAGGGACAGTTCATACGGAAATTTTAAATATCCATAATTCATGATGACATTAAGAATAACAACAATAATAATAATAACAACAACAATAATAAAGCCACATAGGAGAAATGGACATTACAGGGATCTGTTCTGGAGTTCACAGTAACTGTCTAGTTGGTAAGGTGGTTGTCCTTTGCAGAAGAAGTAGAGAGAATCTTTTTACTCTGAACTGGCAATAAATATATATATTACCTTTCATCTGGTAAAATACAACAAATACACAAATCCTACTGGCTACTGGTATGAGCAGGAGATATTTAGAACTTCAAAGTTACTACAGACTTGGAATTCTCTTCTGTCTTGCAATAGCAGGTTTTGAGGTACAAACACCATTATTAAGAAGCATTTAGTGATCATTACATTTATGATGCATGCAAGGCTGCAATTCCCACACATACTAAAGTACTGATAGCTGATCTGCACCTGGCAATTGGTTCTGTTCAGAAATGGAAAATAAATAGCACCAAGCTATTTAGATTAGCACCAGATTTCTGCCTCCCAAAGACCTCCTTCCCTATCTCCTCCAACATGCACAAGTGATGATAATGATGATGTTCATAACCTTAAAACAGGATCCTCTTTTAATCTCTCTCTGTCCATGTGTGCCTTATCGTTCCATGTATCACCACTGTTAACATGTTCCTTCTGTATTACATGATGGAAAAGGCTTCAGGAGACAAAATTTGAAATGTCTGAAGTTCTCTAATTATACCACTGGCACATTATCCGCAATCAGCTTGTCAACTATACTGTAAATAAGTTTTTATATGATATTTTCTATATTAACGAATCTAAATGAGAGAGGTTTAATAAACCTTGTGGATTCATCCTTTGGAATCCTGAGGAGGAAGAGCCTGCACTGAGCTGTGCTGTCAGTGCTGAAATATGGGTCAGAATTATTGATGTATTCTCAGCATATTTTTGTGTTTTCTGCAGAACCCGCTGATGTTTCCTTCTCTTGTCCTGAAAGAAATGGTGTCTTTGATATCAACAGATAAATACCACAAACACTTTAAAAAAAAAGTGTGCAAAGTATTGAAAATGTAAATTTGCTGACACAACACAGAGAATCCCTCTCAGTGGAGTTTAGTTCACAACTTTATAAGTGCTTTCTTTAAAATATATTCAGACCCTCAAAAATACAGTTTTATTTTCTTTTCAGGAATTCAAATATATTCTTCCAACTACACAAGATCAATTTAAATTAATATTTCCCATTTTTATTAATTTGTTTGACCTCTGTTTTTTCTTTCTCATTTCGCTTAGGCTCTTGGTACATAAATCCATTCTAAATGTTTTCACAGCTGCTCAGAAGGTGCTGATTCTTAGTGTCAACTCATTCACTCAACATAATCATTCCCTTTTAATGAAACAGTTAACAGGAGACTGACAACTATCATTTTACGGATGGGGTCCAAGAGCTGGGAGAGGTGACATTGGTGTAATTACCAGGCCTGACATACTTTGTTCACTTTTTCCCACCTTTTTAGGCAGATGAGGCTGTACTGTGCAATGTCAACAATCAAAATGGAAATGCAGGCAGTGTGAAGACCCGGGTGAGTAATTACCAGGGGCTGCAGACCTGTGACTACTCCCAGTGTGGCAGGGCTGACAAGGTGCAGATTGTTTTTTATCCCCTAGTGTGAATCTGGCTGTCTTGCTGTTGATAGATCCAGGTGGTGGTATTAATTAATACACCAGCAGGAGTTAGTTCAGCTCTTGACAATGCATTTTCCTTACTAAAGAGAAAAGAGAAGGCAGCAGTCTCTTACTGAGGAAAAAAAAGTAAATCTTTTTGACTTCTTCCTGTAAAGGCTGAAAAATAAGGTACACCTCGAGAAGTAAGAAGTTATCATCAGAGGTGACTTACTGTACTTCTATCTTTGGAAGTTGGATGTAGGAAGAGCTGCATTTCACTCAGAAATTTCACTCAGAAATTATTCCATTCAGGTTGTTCATATAAGAAGTGTTCAACTGACTGTTGAGCATTCTGTTTAAATTTTTTTGGACCATCATCAGTTCCTGTCATTTGACCTGCAAATAAATTCCAGGGTAAAACATTCCAATTGAATGTCAATGAACTGAAATGCAGACTCAGATTGTGAGTGTAGCTAAAACTCTGCATGTCATCTAAATGTACAGTCACAGCTGTCAGTATTCTAATCACCTGTAAACCATCAGTGATACTATTACAGATCATTTGATAGTTTAAATTTAAAATTTAAATTTGAATATATGTTACAATATATGCTCCACTTGGATCACAAAGTCTTTTACCAAGACTATTTCTTGTGGTAAAAATATACAAATCCTGTTTTCACCAGTGACTTTAGTTTTTTTAGGTGTCTAGTAAATCAAATGTATTTATGACATGGGTATATGCAATCCCCCATTTTTAGCTGGGGTAAGTGAAGGGGTAAAAATTTGAGTCCTCAGCTACTTAACACACTCATGTGTGTTATCTCTCTGTCCCGTCTGCTCCAGCAATTGATTTGGTTACTCCTGGGAATACTCAATAACCAGTTTCAGCCAATATGACTCAAGCTGACAAAACATTATTTTTTAACCTATTTTAAATACATTCCTTTATTTTTTACTTCAGTGGGTTGATAATGCTGGCAAGACAGTAACTAATGCTGACGATGACCCTCAGGACTATGGTTTAGGTGAAGTTAAAAAGAAAATATATCTATGAACTTAAATGTATAAAGTTGTTTTTGAAAATAGGTCTCTACCTACAAATTCATGGGGTGCTACTTAGAAATTTACAGTTTCAGTAATAACTACTCAAGTGGGCATATTTTGTTAATAACACTCTTGCAATATAAAGTATGTAATATTAAATTCTTTTTAATCACATGTGAATAATTCTTTTACATTCAAATTTCAGTGTCCAAGTCAACAGCTTCAAAAGTATGGGGGAAAAAATGCTTGAAATGTAAAAGTTTCAAAATATCACCTATAGATCAGTATGTACACACCTGAAAATGCATGCCTTAAAATGGTCTAAATGGTGTAAGAACTCACAGAAAAACCCCTAAGATGCACCAGAGTGGCATTATCCAAAACTTCTATACAAATTTATTGCTGCTATGTCACACATGTAAACCCAATTTTATTGCAGCAACACCCAGTATTAAACTTCACCCCACAAAATTCTACACCCTATTGAAAGGAAATAATAATGTTAAAGAAAACCAAATCCTGTGATCTTTTCACATTTGGCTGCAGATGTCATGCCATATTCAAGGGAAATATTTGCCTGCCTTCCTTCTTACTTGCTCAGATGGTTACTGGGCTAGACACATTGCAGTCTGCTTGAATAAAATACCCTGTTTAATTGAATGCCTGACACTCAGGATTGAACTGCTGAGACAAGCCTGCACATGCAGTAGTCAGAAGCAATATTAAAAATAGACTCTACCAAATAGCAGAAAAGCAACATAAAACAACAAAAGCTGGTAATCACTGCTGAGAACTTCTGGTGATGGATATGAAAGCATACTGGAGAAAATGCAAATGAAATCTATGCAGGAATGCAAAGAAAGAAAAATAATTTTACACCTACAGGCTGTAATAAGATCTCTGATTGTTGGTATCACACCTGTAGACCTCTGAACTAGTATGGCAGAAATACAGGGGCATGACTCATTTGCTGCAATAAACAGCTTGCTGACTGATGAGAAACAAAGTAATTTTTACCTTCTATTTAAAACTTAAGTAAGATGAAAGGCAATTAGGCAGCCTCTGCTGTGAGGTGGCAGTGCAGTTCCTTCTGTGATTCTGAGTGCCCACAGCTTCATGGATTTCAATAGAAAAACAGCATCTGTATGATTATTATCAAATATATCCCTGAAATACATTTTTGTGGCATCTTGAAACACCTAGAATACAACTATGTTTTATCACTGATCTTATTGACTATAATTTGTTTCCCAAATTTAGTGTAAAAAGACACTTAGGGAGATTAATTTTCTTACATGTTAGCAACAAGAGAGGTATATTTCCACTTAGATTCCTCCCTGTAGTGATACTTTTGGCCTAATTAAATTCACACACCAGTTTTATACGGACCTGTGAAGAAATGTAACCTATTTTATAGCTTTTCAGACTTAGCCCTACCTCAGGGTAAATGACAGCTGGAGTAGCTGCTTTAACTTCAGGTTAAATATTCAAACTGTTGATATAACAACAACTGTGAGAAATTGATTAAACATTTTAGATATCAGCTTTCCTGGGTGCTGTTTGTGCACAGTGTGTTCTGTTCAGCTATCCTCACACTGTGCCCCTAGTAAGACTTATTAAATAAGAGTATGATCATTAGAAAAAGTTAATAAGTGGACTGAGTGCAAGGTTTTGCAAGCAAATGAGACTGCTCCATACCTCAGTTCCTGTTCTCCTATCCTGTGCATTCACAATAAATGTGAAATAATTCAAGCCATGTAATCTCACAGTGCAAGAGGCAGAGCTACTCCGTTGGCACTATAGGAGTACCAGGAGCAATGATATATATTGTAGGCAATAATTTAGGATATTTCATGCTTGTTAGTCCACAGAAACCTGTCCTTCTGACACAACTAAAGAGGTGACAGAATCTAATAATACTCTACAGAAGTTTTAAAATACCATATTTAAAACATTTTTCTGTGGTTTTTCATTCATTTTTCCTTTTTTTTTCTGTATTTTTCATTACACTTCTTTTTCTTTCTGTACACATATACATACCTACTTGAAAGCCTACCTTGGCAGTACTTCCAAAGCTACTGTTCCCATTAAATGCATCCCAGAAGTGGGGAATTGCAATCTCTTGCCTGCCAATTTTGTTTCTGCGGTTTACACCCTTTGTGGCTACTTTCATATCTGTCTGGTTTATGAAGTAAAAATCAATATGAAAAAGATAATATTTATAACAAGCAATGACTACCATTTGATTTGCAGGCTCATTGGGGGATGGTAAATGTATTTGTCTGCACCAGATGACTTATCATAAGAATTAGCTAATTTTATTCTGAAACCAAAACAATGCATTTTGCAGCTCAGTTAAAACAGCTGCTTGTTTGGACACAGTCAAATCTTTCACTTAGTGGTTCAGCTACACATTTTCCAAGTCCTAATGCTGATTTCCTCCCCCCTGCACACACACAAGCACAGTTGAATACCAAATTTCTCCAAGTTTAGGTTCCATCCCATTTGTCAAATTTCCCATTATCTTTAAGACCTTCAGAGCCTCTTGAATGTGGAAGAGCTTAACTTTGGCCAATGACAATATTTTTTAGATGACAGAGTGAAAACATTGCTGTTGTGGGTTAAGCTAAAAAAACTGGAATGTGAAGTCAAAAGAGTCATTTAATTCCAAGGTTTCAGATCAAGCAAATCAGAACCACAAAGAAGAACAAATTTCCAATTCTGCCTATAATGGAACTATTGTTTTCTTGGGAAAGGCATAAGGACATGGCTGAGTTAGGGAACTCTGCCTAAGTGGCATCTGACAGATCACAGCCATAATCTTCGTAATCAGAAATATCTATTCAGAGGGAAACTACAACAGTTTAGTTATTGAAGATGAGAATTGAGGACTTTGAATGAAAATATTCCAGTGATCTTTGAAAAAGTTTTAAGAGCTCAAGACAGCACCACTTTTGTTTCTGATTATGCCACTGCCCCCTGGTTCTGCTTTCTAAAAGCAATTTTAGAATTTAGGCTATGGCACCTACTGGAGAATGGGCAGAATTTGATTGTTTAAAGGTAGTGCTCCCATAGGGCACAAGAAACAAAAAGACCCCCAGCATTCTCACAATTAACTCTGTGAATGTTTTAATTAAAAGAAATACATCTTTCTTCTGTTTTAAAACACAGACACAGTTTCTGTTGCCTGCGCCCTACATGAATGTGGTGTCTTTGAAGGTTAAAGGCCTAGGTGTGGGTTAAAAGAAATCAAGTATCCTCTTGCACCGAATTTTCTAGGTATCTTATCCAGATTCTAATAAACCTGGACAAGATATCTAGAAAATTCATTTTCTACTACTACTTTTACTTTTACAATAGTGATATGGTTGTGCTCCTATTTTCATATAAGTAAGATATGGTCAGATAGATATGGGACAACAAACACTTTTCCATAAAAACCACAGAAACTCTAGGACCATTAAGTAAGAATGTCACAGTTTCCTGTGCACTTAGTGTGTCCCAGCAGACTTCCTGCTCTTGCTACTACAGTGTGGAATGACTTCTGAGAAGCCTCTTCAGCTCAGCTTGCAGCCTGTGAAGTGGGGCACTGCCTCAAGTGACCAAAATTTTGGATTGAAGAACCTCAGACTGCAAAAGTAATTGACCTTAAGTTATCCCTCCTTCCAGAGCAAGGGGCTCCCCTCATATGCTTTCTCCTGAGTTGGCACTGGGGGCAGGTATAACTCATTGCAGCCCCAAAAAACATTTCAAAACCCTGAAGGAACAGCAAAATCTCAGTCTTGCTAATTCTCTACTGTCTTTGAAGGTTGACTCTCACTCCAATTTTTTTATGCATTATATTAGAATATCTAAATCTCTAACAGAAAAACATTTTAGACAAAGATGGACAAAGATAACCGCTAAGATCTAAAAGGGCTTAAAGTTCAATAGACTTTAAAAGCTTTAAAAAAAACCCAAACTAAAAGACTTTAAAAGACCAAAAGACATCAAATGTCTAAAGTATGGGAACATACATAATTTAATTTATACAAATCTTAGCTGTTCCATTTTTACTTTTTTTCTGCACCTATGAATCTGTAGGCAAGATTCTGATGTCCTTTTTGAAAACTTGGATGGTGGTGCAAAATAAACCTATATTTGGCTTTCAACAGCGGGCAATTTCCTTTTCACAAAACTCTTTTTGATGCATCATTTTTCCTACCAGTTATAAAACTGGTAGAAATCATGATTTATTAGAGCTCCTCTGAAATCTGTATTTGCAAAAAGTCTTCCAGTCGTCACAATGACCTCTATGAAGTGTCAAGCACAGGTCACAAACATGAAAGATAAAACCAAGTTTTAAGTATTGTCGGAGAGCTGGAAGAAGAAATTTTCAATGCTAAAAATATTTTGATTTCAGTGTCATTTATATGGTCTTATATGTGCATTAATAATGCATTTTTAACAAAGGAAAAAATCAAATTATTCAGTAAGAATATATGAGTGTGTACCGTGCAATTCTGTAAAACTGTAATCAATTCATGTCCAAGCAAAGCTGTCAAAATGAAATACCCTGCCTGGCCTAGTACAGAGATTTCACCCACACTTTATGGATTTTTTTAAGCCCCTGTCTCCATGCTTTGTGATTCATCCACTCAAAATTCTTCTGAATACCCACCACCATGAGACCAATATGATTTGTTAATAATCAATTGACAGTGAAAAGGGAAAAGAAAGGAGTCAGTCTATGCCTAAACACGTTCACTGTACCCACACAGTTTCTTCTCCTGCCCCACAGTGAATTTACACAAAAAGACTGTTTCTCTTCCATGTGAATTAACAGTTACATCACTCCTGTGTGTTAGTATAGTCACACAACAATAAAACATCTACCTTGAATGTTTTCCGAAAAATTATTTTTACATTTTTAGATATCCCCTGCTGAAGTATAATTTTCCTACAACTTAGGGTTTCATTTCTTCAAATATAACACAGAATTTCCCAGCAAAATTGAGAAATCATACTTAGACTTATTCCCCTCCCCTCTATTATATTATACACCATATAAGACAAGTAACTTGAACATTATCCTACAAGCCTGAATCACTTTTTCCTATAAAGGAAAATATAACACAATAACAGTTGTACCCGGACACTTTACCAGTCTATTTTAATTAGATGCTAATTAGTGACTCCCTGGCTTTAATCATATCAGTTTATTAATAATACTATTTATGCCACACAGAATAATGATCTACTTTATGAGAAATCAACGTGGTACATGTTGACACAGGAATGCATCCAGCCATAATTCACTCTGTGTAAATATTCCCACCCAATTCTGAGCAATTTAGAGAAGACACACTAACTTAGCTGATGAACATGGAAAGACAGAGGAGGGAAGGACAGGACAGAAAGAGTCAAAGAATGGAGACAAAGAAAAGTACACAATTTTTTCTCAAAATGCCAGCACTCTCATGCTTTATGTAATACATACCCATCAATGTATTTTACATTCAAAGGATGGCAATAATGTTATAGTTCATCCATGCTAACAGAGTAAAATTACAGCAATTCATATGTTTAATTTTCATTAAAGGCGTTCAGGTACTACAACAGAAACCTTATATATCAGATAATTAACTATAGATAAAGATGATTTTGAAGTTGTCATTCTGTTGCAAAGGTAATAATATTTCAAAATTGTCACAGAGTATTTCAGTTGTACTGAGAGCCTAACAAACCCAGAATATTAGAAGAAATTAGATGGTTATGAAGTAATTTTCACTCTGAAATACCCTATGTGTGTCCTAGTTGAAGATCTGGACTTCTGCTTTCTAAAAATACCAAAATGACCATTGGTTGCTCCTTCAGATACAGTTCCAAGAAAAAAAAACCAAATCAGATATTAAATAAAACTATAATCTAAACCTGAAACTGCAAGCCCTTCAGGGCTCTCCTTTAGGTTTGTTTTATTTTATCAAGATATCTAGAATACTCTACCAATTAAATCTCTGTCTACTAAGCCTGAAGAAAGACCACGCAAGAAACCAAAACCAACAAAGATACCACCCACACAAAAGAAAATCTAAGTAAGCAACATATCTTGTGTTTTTCATTGGGTTGAACAACATGAAATATTCCTGCCACAGCTGTATCCAAGTGAGCTCTGAGGAATTAAAGTTTTTCCTCCTAAAGACATTGGTGCTTTTATATAATTACAGTGCAGTACACAGAGTATTTCACGTCTGCTGTTGTCAGGTTAGTTCTTATTGCATTACACTGTATAACTTAATGCGCCTTAATATACAAAGTGCACTGAGGGATACATTTTAAAACTGTGTGTTATTTTAGTTGACAGCATACAGCAGGCTTCACAGAGAGGGAAAAAAAAAACCACTTTCCTTTTCTAGTTGTGATCCTGGACAAACTGCAAAGTTTAGAAGTGCCACTGCCATAAATTTTTGGCGGTTGGACACACTCCTTTTTTTTCTTATTCATTTGTCAATGCAAAGGAGCCTAGACTATCTCCATTACCAGGAAAATTTAGTACACAGAACCAATTGCCATGCAAGTGAATGGACAGTCAACCTCTCACATATAATTTACTTCATAGCCAAAAACCTGTTAAGTGTTTTGTGGTTTTTCAAAATTAAAAATAATCATGAACAGCTATATAAAATATACTCCACATACTGAAATATTTTAAACACAATATTGCAGGAAAAGAGTGAGATGTGTGAGTCACTGTTTTTAATTTCCCTTTCAGCTGAAACAGAGAACATAACTGGACCATAGGAACACATATTTTTAGACAGACAACTGACTTATGTAGATACACTATATACATTCCCAACAATTTTACCACGGTTAAAAGGTATTTATATTCTGATGTGGCTAAAATTGAACATGTCAACACTAATGCATTTTTCTAGGAGAACCACTACTTTCACCATAATTTCCATGGAAAATTTGTGTGCACATGCAGTAATAGATACATTTATAACATCAAAAGGATTCAATTTTCTTTTCAATCATACTACAGTATGAATAGCTTTTCCTATTGAATTTAACAATAAGGCACATTACCACAGTCTAAAGGATGGGGTACTTCTGCTTGCTCATATGAAAGTATGTCAAACAATATATATCTCACAATAGTTCTAGGTTAACTGCTCCTTTATATAGGTTTGTTTCTAATACATTCGTGTCAGCAGATTTTTTGTATTATTATTATTATTTAAATTTGTAAGAAGAGCAGCATTTCAACCTCTGTTTAACTCTCCACAATATTAAGAGTATTTAAATATTATTTAAATGTGTGGAGTGACTTCATTGTACAAAAAAAAAATTACTTTTCATTAAGAAATCAACTGGAAATATGTATTTAGATGTATAGGTTTGGATTTGTAACATTTATAGTCATTGTACCCACTCATGGGCACCACTGTCTCTGTCCCACATGGGAGAGAAAGGGAAGGTTTTATCTGAGAGCCATTGTCTCAATCCTGCATGCCTTGAGTAGGGCAAGAAAGAGAATAAACCCGAAACTGAGCCCGAGTACAGTTTTGTTTGAACTCCACATTTATTTTGCTGTCATGAAAGAGGATTCCTTCAGAGTCTTTAAGTCAATGGAAACACCCAGGCTTGTGGGAATCTAGCTCTGGCAGTTTGCACAGCCACAAGGTATTGTGGCACAATTCATGCTTTAAGAAAAAAAGACAAATTCATAAAAGACTGCAAGTTTCTCTATTAATCAAAGATAATAACTGACACTTTTTAAGGATTCATATTTAAGCTTATTTATTTTATAGCCCATATGCAAGGGAACAGGTAACAGGACTGTAAAACTCTTTGGAAAAACTTCTCTTCTCATACAAGTGTTGGCCGTTCCCAGAAAGTGACTGGCATTTTCAAATTTGGGAGCTATGGAAGACATCTTACCAAAACAGTAAGTGGAGACCCAGAGTGTCCAGGTGTGATTACACATCACACCTCTCTCCATTTTCTGCTATTAATTTACTCACTTATGAGTAAAAAACTAACCTGTGAAATACAATATTAGTTCCCCTCCTTTCTATAGCTGCTTTATTCTTTATTAGGCCTGAGCACTACTCTAATGGGATTAAAATGAGCAAACTTCCAAAAGCCCATGGCTTTGAAAATCCCAAGTTCCATTCTGTCATTTAGACAAATATTCATCTTTGTGAACCATGGAATTTTGTGGAATTTTTTTTTTCCTATGTGTTTAAAATTATTTTTCAGAAATCCTGCTTCAGTAGCTTTTTCAGATTCCCATTATTAAAAAATTGCAACATTTGACACGAATTGCTTGGCCAAAACCAACCAAGTTCCCTGATGGCTAACTGAGTATTTAAGATTCTCACTGAGTCGTTCACCCTTCAATTCTAGCTATAGCTGCATTCTTCCAGTTTCATACTTGAGGAAGTGTGGATTGAGACAATGGTGAACTGGGCCTTTGAATCTGGAGACCCACAGGACCTTAGAGGTCTCTTGCAGCTACTGCTTTTTGTCACAGAAAAAAAAATATTTGAGCAAAAACTTCCACCATCATCCTCTGCTGTCCTTGCAGCTCCCATGTGTCCCGGATTAGGGCAACTAGTATGTTGCTTAGTTTTAACAAAACTTTAGCTACTGGCTCTTTTTAGTGCAGTTTTGAAAAAATGTCCTTTTTTTTTTTTAAATATTGATTTTCTGCTATGGTGTTTACCTGACCAATAGTCTGTGAACATCTGCAAAGGTACCTACACCTTCACAAGAATTGAATACCATTTAAATGTGGTTCATCCCCTTTAATCACTGTGTTTCTACATACCACAAATGTAGAAATGAAACAACAATAATACTAATTATATAATTTTACTCCTCCAAATGGCAGGAGAAACTTGTTATTAAAAGTATATATATAGATATGTATATATATATAACAAGCAGCACATTTTTTTTACAGTATCCACCTTCCTTTATTCTTCTCTGTATCTATTTCAGGATGTCATTACATCAAGCTTTGCATTTGCTACCACTCACCATTAGAAGGAAGCATTGCAGTAACACAGTGTGGACACATCTGGGACTGGTCTCAGTAGTCCATTGACTTTTGGCCCCTCACTGCAGTGGGAGAAAGCTGGGGACTGAACTCCGTGGAGCTCAGCTGAATTACTCACCTGAAGTTCCTAATTTTAATGCCTGTTCAGCTGTTTTCTGATCCACATTAGCATTTGTTATTCAAATGAATAACTTAGATCCTGATTACATAAAAAGCAGCTGAACCTTTGCAGCAGAAATGTTTTGTGCTTTCAGTTCTGACAGTTAATTAAATTATTTAAGAAAACAAAACAAACAAAACCAAAGCAACAAACACACAGACACACACACACCCCCCAAAACCTCCAAAGAATAAAAGTACAGTAAATTCTTTTCTGTAAACAAAGGGAAGTAGCAAATATTTATTAAGCTTTCAACCCTAATGCAAACATTCAAGGAACAGAACATATACATAATGCTATTTTTTGTGTTCTTAGAAGATTTGTTCTCCAAAGGTTTCTGTGGGGAAGGATCTGCTTTTGAGATCACAGCACACAGATGGGAGAGCTCTCATCACGGTTGAGAGATCATCTGTCATTTCCCTGAGATTTTAGTATGTGGGGACATCAGATTCATAAACCAAGAAAGGCAACCAACAATCTACAGCTAGAAGTGCAAAAATTCCTAGACATGACAGGAGACACATTTCCTAAGGGCAGGGAGAGTAAAAGTGCAAAAACAGCATAGACAAGGGACCGAAAAAAGGCACACGCCTCATCCAGTTTCTACAGCTCAGCAATCCTTCTTCCTTCCACTCAGTTGCAATGAGCACCTAATACAGTAAAGAAACTATTCTCAGTGCTGAATGCATCAGAATTCTAGAGAAACAACTGAAGAAAAGGCTAAAAGGCCACAACCTCTAATGAGAATTTTAGTCTCTTGGGTACCACAGGTTCTTTAGCTTCATCAGCCAAGCCTGAATTCATGAAGCATATAACTTGTGTTGGAATTATTCTTACATTCTGTGCTCCTCATAGCCAGACTACACTAACATGATTTTAGCAGTTTTTGGGTTTTTTTTTTAAATTTTTTGCCAGGTGGGCAGGGGAGGAAGAAAGAAGCTAAAACCTGTGCAGTCCTTTGCATATTTTTATGGTTTTGTTTTGTTTATTTATTTTATTTTGTTTATTTCCTACACTAGTTCTCCAGAAGGTGTCTTTTTTCTCCTATGATCTTTTCTTTGTAGGCACTTAAGTTCTCCTGCTGTTTGGTATCCAGCCATAATCTGGCCCTTTACAATGAACCATATGAAAAAAATCACAGGTTTAGCAAATTGTCATAGAAACAGATTATTTTCATGTTTCTGTGACTGCTGAGTCAGATTAGAATCTGACAACATTCAATACACATTCAAGCACAAGACATGGGTGTATAATATGCACAGAACACAAGCAGAAGTTGTGTGAAAAACAAGATCAAAAACGAGATTGTTAATCTGTAGGTAAATTATATTTATCCCTCAAGAGTTGTATTAACTTTTCCTTAAGCAAAAAGACATTCACTAAAAACAATATTTGGAACAGATCAAATTGTATTTTCATTCAATTTTAATAGCAGTAGAAAATCCAAACATTCCTCCCCAGCACACTAACTCAACAAACCAACTTCCTACAACTTTAAGGCATGGCAGGGATGTCTGTTTACCATTCAGGAAAGGTATAGGAATGGGGATTAGTGAAGAAGTAAAATGAGGTGTATAGTCAAGGTGATATTGTAACCTAGCCACTGGTGAATAACCACACATGCCTGAAAATTTGTACATTACATCAGGTACTAGGAAAGAATTAATTGAAAGATATAATGTCAAAGGTGTACACAGCAAAAGATAAAGTTTGGAAATGAAAAAATGGGATTCTGGAGTTCACATTTCAAGTACCTGTTTGGTTTTCTTATAGATTCAAGAGGAGTCTATTTTCAATATTAAAAGAGAAAATGTGTACCCCAGTTTTGAACTTTTACTTATAATTATCTGATTTATGACAAAGCTCTAAACAATCTCATGTTTAACTCAAAGTACATGGTATTATTTTCACACAGACTGAGCACCATAACTACCTCCAAACTTCCCCTGGGACCTCAGCTTCCCAAATGTGCTACATTGCATTGAAACAAGTACTAAACTAAGATAAGCAAAATATTTCACAGAAGCTGGATCTGGTACATGAACTTTAGACTTGGATTTCAGGATCCTGACAACTATCCTGATTGCAATGCACATTCTTTCTTCTGAAGACTGTTGAGACTCAAAACACAGGAAAAAAGTGCTCTTTGTTATACACATATGTACATAAAATATATATATAGCAACTTGTAATAGCAAGTTTCTCCTGCCATTTAGAAGAGTAAAATTATATAATTAGTATTATTGTTGTTACATTTCTACATTTGTGATATGTAGAAACACAATGATTAAAGGGGATGAACCACCTTCAAAATGTGGATTGAATGGTATTCAGTTCTTGTAAAGGTGTAGGTACCTTTACAGATGTTCACAGACTATTGGTCAGGCAAACACCATAGCAGAAAATTTATATTTAAAACAAAAATACATTTTTCTAATACTGTACTAAAAAGAGCCAGTAGTTAAAGCTTTGTTAAAACTAAGCAACACAGTTGCACTTTTCTGAGCCCGTGTTCCTTTTCTTTGCAAATAATGATTATTCACATTATGGACTGAAAGACACATTTTATCATCTTTAAAACAAAATAAATGGGTTTTTTAAATTATTTTTATATTGCATACAACATTCCAGGTTGAAAGGAAAGGAGTTTACATTTCAGTCAGCAGGTTTAGAGTGGTGCTGCATGTTATGACTCCTTCTCTCATTTGTTGCTAGAACCACAGCAATTATGTCATCTAAAACTATTACCACTTTTATCCACCCTGGGCCTTATGTGGGAGCATCAATAAGTTAAATAACCTTTGCCAGCATGATCCTCCTTCTATTATTTGACAGAGACCAATAAGGTGTTCTGATCATCCATGAAGCACAGAATCTTCATAACTCTTGAATTCAGTAGCAAAAACAATGATATTTACATTCAAGTCCCTGAACAAAGGGGCGCAGGCTTGAGGCTTATGGTGTCTTGAGAGAGAACACTGGAGAATACTCTCTAAGTGAGCTTTTAAATAATTCAAAATATCATTGCCAAGGATGGAATTCTTTTGTTTTATCACTTCATTGCGCAAAATTTGGCATAAGAACAATGTTCGCAAAATCCCAAATCTGAACTCCACTCCTTTTCATGTACGAGTCCCATTAAATAGCAAAAGAGGGAAAAGAGAGCAATGGGGAGGAGAATGGAATGCACACAGTCTATGCCCTTTCTACAAACGATTGCATTTGCTTCACATGGAACAGTTGGTGCAGTAATATTCAGGAAGTGAAAATACAAGATACCGCTAGATGAGTGCCCATTGTGCAAATCTTTAGCTCCTCTATCCATGGCAAAATGATGACGCTTTTAAGGAGAATCTGCATATCTGTTTCCTGACAAAGAGATGAGAGTCTCGAGCATATATATAGGGAGAGAAAGAAAGATAAGGAGGCAAGAGAAGAACTGTTCAGTCCAGCTCCCATGGAAATGCTCACTGAAGAGCTGTTTAGAAAAGACTATGCTTCAAAAAATTTGGATCTTCTAAGAAAACAGATTTAGTCTAGGGAGACTTTTTAGCAGTCGAAATGCTATAGTTTTTCTTCAGTTGAAATAAAAGCTTTTCTCAGAGAGTTAAGAAGGAACCTTATTTATCCCCAACTCAACCATTTGTTCTTTCTCCCAAACCAGCACTCTCCTATAAGGATTACAGAGATGATGCAAGTAAAAGAAGGGATGGGGAAGGGGGAGAGGGCCAACAGTGAAAATACATCTTTAAACTTGGATCATGCCCCGCTGAAGATTGGAGCAGGGACATATTCTAGTATGTGAAGTGCTTTCTTGTTTGACTTATGTGAATGTAGAGTTATAACAAGAAATAGAATAAAATGTAAAATTCTTTAAACATGTAAAGCACAATTTCCTTTTCCACAGGAGAGTTGTCTTTTGGAAAATGAGAAGGAATTAATAAGAAAAATTACAGTTGAATGAAGCGAGAGGGTTGAGAGACTTTTTTTAATTCATTTTGAAAGTCCCACTGCAGAGAAATCAGAAAGCTCTTTATTTTTAATTTGGAGGTTCTCACAGCCTAATCCTCGCAAAGGCCGGCCGCTCGCTGCTGACTCGGCGAGTTTCCCCTTCCTACCGCTGGTGGAGAGTGATCAATGAATTGACAAATGGCACTGACTGCTGAGTCAGCCCTGCAAAGGTTTGCCTGAGGGAAATTTGCACACTGAAGAGTCAAAGCCAGAAAAACAGAAATAAAACCCACCAAGACAGAGTTCTCTGAGCAGGAGGAGGCAAAGAATAGAACATGAAGGCAAGGAAGGACACAAAGGGGGCAAATGCGTGGGTGGGAAAACGCAAGGCGTTTTATTGTCTATAATTTATGGACTGTTAAAACTATTGAAGCACAGGATGGCTGGGTTCAGCACTGAGAGAGATATTAAGAGGATGAAGGGACAGATCACAGTATAAAGGGAAAAAACTGCTTGCTTGTGAAGTTCTCTGAACAAAAGACTGACTGTGTGAGACAAAGGATGTAACAGATGCTCCTCCTGCCAACAGCCTTTACAGGTTCATAAGCTGCTGGGAGAAAATCAGAGTTCAGACTTCCAACCACGTGACATTTAACTCAAGCCCAAGATTCTCTAATAATTGAGTGAAATGATTCCAGTTTCGTCCTAGAATTCTGTGCTGACGGACTGAAGTGAATTTGTCATTTAGGAATGAGAGGTGTTTTTGTACCAAGATTGCTAGACACCATGACAGCAATAGAGAATGGTCATTGGGAATAATCCTGTTATCAATGCTCTTACAATTTGTAGCACACATCAACAAAATTAAAAAATCTTGCCTTTTGGCTCTTCTGTATCAAGGAACCTTCTCTTACGTTTCATTTTGTCATATAATACTCTGTTTCTCTTCTCTCACATTTTTAAAAAATGTATCCTGCCGCATATTTGGCAAAAATAAAAGTGCCTTTCTAGTGTTTGTCATGTACTTTTCACTCAGTTTCTTTCCATGTCTTCCTTGCAGTGGGCTTCTATGAGAAGTACCTGCCCAAACTTTTATAACCAGTACCCTTTCTTCTAGTTTTTACAGCAATTTGTTCTGGTGTTTCAGAGCTCTCTTTAACTCTTATTAGGAATTCACAAGTCTGAAACCTCATCTAAAAGTTATCCATTCCATCTATTACATAAGGAAATTTTCAGACATCCTATCAAGTCCAAAAGAAGAACTCCTCCACTACTTTTTAAAAATCTTCACAAGGGATTAGAAGCTCCTTTCTCTCCTTAAAGCTGAGTATTTTGTTCTGCAGAGAGGTAACTGAAGTAACAGTGAAGATCACAGTTCTAGATTCTGAGTCAACTGAAATTTTCCTTTTAAGAGTGATCTCACCTTTTCCTGAGAAAGGACAGAGCAGCAGTCAGCTGAGTTGGAAAGATACCTGCTGCAATTTTAAATAAATTTTACTCCAACCATAGAAACATAAAATGTCCTGAATTGGAAGGGACCCAAAGAATCATCAGAGTACAACTCCTGGCCCTGCACAGGACACCCCAAGAATCACAACTTGTGAATTTTTAAAAAAACAAATCCTTGAAGCCTGGGATGGCTCTGCCTTCAATTTATTATTTTTCAACGGTTGGCCTGTATAGTAAAAAGAAGCTTTGCAAAGAATATTACTAGCACTGTCTTTCCAAAATTTTTTCTTCTAGGTCAAATATATTTTTAAAAATTAAATTTTAGAAACTGCTGGAAGATCCTGATATTATTTTAGAGTTTAAAATCTTTTAAACTCAGGTGACAAATACCAAAAGAAACCCTCAGATATTTGAAACAGAATAGAAGCTTGGATATCTATTTTATAAAATATCTTAACTATGCACTTACCTATAAAATTTAATCTGTTTCTGCCACTGTTCTAGCCAGGAAAAAGTGGGAAACAATGTGACAGTTACAGCCATAACAATCTGTTCTTTGAAAGTATTTGGATTACAGCAAAGGAACACAAAAATTAGTCAAATTGTAACATCAAGGGAGGTCACAAATGAAAGTCTGTGCTGTAGTGATATATTTGAATGGTAACATAGTCAAAAGACAGTCATCAAAATGGCAAAGTGGCAAGCAATAAAATACAAAATAACATAATGTGATTTTTTAATTCACCTATTCTATGACCTATTTATGATAGCTGAACTTTCTGTTCTGCCTCTGCATTTTTTTCCCAATGCTAGTAGTGGAGCAGGGCAAATTTTAAAGTGGCATAGTTATCAACAATTTATTTTAAAAAATCAATAACAAGAAAAACAAGCATTTGAGGTCCAGATATTTATAACACTATTTTTACAGAGATAAAAAAAAAGCAATGTTAAGAATTTTCCAAGTGAAGAATATGTACTCTTCCCCTTACTATCTATGCTCTTTTTTTCTTTAAACCTGTGATGCATGCTAAAATTATAAAACACAGTGAAATCACAAAATTTAATGAATAAAATCATCTGCCTCAGAAAAATCTCAGGCTTCAAAGTAAGGATTAAAACCAAAAACCCACAAAACCCAACAAGATTTTTCATCACACTCTTAAACCCCATATGTTCAGAGCCCATGGCTAATAGCAAGGTGACCAAGGAGCTGATTTCCTCAAGTGAATGCTCCTCAAGTTCTACTCCACTATGAGGAAGACAGCTATGCCTCATACTCATTTTTTCATCCTTCCTGTCAGGAGAAAAGAAAACAAAATATTCAGAACTGGAGAACATGGAGATTTTTTTACTAGAGCAAAAAAACATACCAGCATTTTCATAGCTCATTATCGCCTTTTATAAATGTCTTTTTTTTCCCTCCCACAGTATTGAAGAGATTATAATGGCCACAATTTGTGTGAGAAATGAAAAGTCTAGATGTTTTATAGAAAAATCTTCATCCCTTCTTTTCTTGTTTGTGAAAAGAAAGCTTTGGTCCTTTTATCTTCTCACAAGAGCTGGGCTATTAAAAGTCTTCTAAAATCCTCCCAAGAAAAAAATGCAGAACTTATGCTGAAAATTGCATGGAGAAATATTTGTATTAAGAGGTGTCCCCAGCAATGTCGAAACCATAGCACTTGATTTTATTAGTTTTCAATCTCAGGTAGACAGATTTCTAATTAATGAAGCATTTGTTCTGCATCACAAAACAAGTGAAGAATACCCTTCTAATGTCAATGCCTTTCATCCAAGAGTTGTTACTGTGTGACCTTCAGTCATGCTCTTGTTTTAGGACTAGAAGCACCTATTTTTAGTGTGAATAAAGTTTAAAAGTGAGAGTATGTGTCTTTGAAGTAATATCCATGGCATACTTTCTAGTCATACAGTTTCCTGCATTTAGTGGTCTGATTTTAAAAAACTGTATCACAAAGCTTTGTCATAACTCTAACATACAAAGACATTCATAAAACATTAGGCACTGAGAAATATCTAAACACCACATGAGTTTAAAGCACAGTTCTTCTGGCCAGTTTTTCTGTAACTACAATAGTAAAACAAACTAATCACTCATCACACACAGGCTTTTGTTGTTACAGAGAAGTCTAAGTATAGTCTTTAAGGAAGATGGAATAAGTTTCTGCTGTATGCTGTCAGATTTTGATTGCAAATTCTGACCTCTGATAAACCAAAGTCAGTCTTAAAAGAAATTTTAAAAAATTTAAAAAACAGAAAGAAAGGGGAAAGGGAAAAAAATGTCCCGCATGTGCAAGGTTTCCATGGAACTCTGTCAGCACTACAGGTATCCTTCCTAGGAGTACAATACAACACTCTGAAAATACTACACTGCTGAAAAAAAAGCCAGTAGTTTACTAAAAAAATAGCAAGGAATATTGTCAGTAAAGGCCTGTTTCTAAAGATGTTTGAATGCTGCTCTAGAACTAGGAACATACACACCAGCAAGCTGGATCAGACTTGTGGGTCACCTAGGCTGCACTTTAAATGTTATAAAATTCTCTCTAGTTCAAAACTAAGCAAATTAAACAAATCTTTCATTACCTCCCAGTGCAAGGCCCTTTGAAAAACATTTCCCAGAATTTGAAATACCACAGTTGATATGATTTCTAAAACAGCTAATTCCTAATGGAACTGGAAATATAAACAACACTGTTTTCCAATCTGTCACAGCATTCTCTCCTGTGGCTGCTGCAGCACATTTCAGCTGATGATACCAGAGAACATTCAGGAAATAGGGAATCTCCTCTTTGAAGAACAATGACACAAAATACAAAACATAAAGTGGATTTAGTAGAGCCATATTCTCATAGATACTTAGTAAATCAGCCACAGGTGACAACTCCCACTAACATTTGATAGAGTACTGAAGTAATAATGCTATCCTAGTGCAGATAATGTGGAAAATAACTATCAAAACAGTTTTTGTTTCCTATTACTAGTCACAGTATTTGCCCACTGATTTATTTTTCATTCCCACCTAGTCCATCCTGGCTTATCTCTCCATAAAATGGTTAACACTACGCATAGAGCTTTCTTATAGCTTGAGTTGAATGTCTGTCAGTCACAGAAACCTCATATATATATATATATATATATATATGTATGTATATGTGTCATTATCACCTACTCACCCCCATCATCATAGCTGTAGGGTCAAGAACTGGTGTAAAAGTCAGGGAGTAGAAGCCACTGGGGAAAGAATAGAAATGCAGTCAGGCAAGAGAAGTTCACTGCATCCTTTGGACTTCTTTCATCTGGATTCAGGCCTTAATCTTGGCCATTACTGGCACTTAGAGAAATTTGCAGTTAGTTTCAAACTGAGGCAGTGTCACACTATTAAGCCTCAATACAAAAAACTAATAAGTAAAACCAGGTTGTTTGATAGATCATAGAATGGCCTGGTTTAGTAAGGACCTTAAAGATCATCCAGTTCCAAGCCCCTGCCATGGGCAGGGACATTTTTCACCAGAACAGGCTGCTCAGAGTTCCATCCAGCCTGGCCTTGAACACTTCCATGGTTGAGTCATCCACAACTTCTTTAAGCAACCTTTTCCAGTGTCTCACAACCCTCACAATAAAGAATTTTTTTCCTAATATCTAATTTAAACCTACTGTCTTTCAGTTTGAAGCCACAACATCAGAAATATCCTGTCACTACGTGCTCTTGTAAATAATCTTTTTCCTTCATTTCTGTTGGCTTCCTTCCAGTACTGAAAGGAAAAATCCTGGAAAACTCCACAGAAGTCTGTCACCCTCCTGTCCTGGGTCATCGCAGGATGCTGCCTGAGACACTGCTGGAAATCCAGCCAGGAAGCTGCTCTCTAGGGAGTAGGAGCAATAAGGCTGAGGCTGTCCTGGATCAATCCCTCTCCCATACCAGCTCCTCACAAGACCCCCAGAGAGGACACCAGGTTGCTGGGTAAAACCTGCCCTATGAGAAGGATTCTGTGCCTTTGCTCTGCAGCTTTGTCATTGCACAGTGGCAAAGCCTGGACAATGGTGCTGTCTTCAAAGGGCACTTGCAGCAATTTTTTAATCTAAGATGCAGAAGTTACTGACTCTTTTATTTAGAAACTCATCCAGCAAACAGTCTTTGGGTAAATGAAGATATAGAAATTAGTTTGGGGGAAAAAAAAAAGGTGTTAATTTAATATGTGTAATCCACATTTTTTCCTCTTGAAAATAAGGTCACATTTTCGTTGCACCTGCAAATGCAAGCTGCTTTCCAGACAATTTGAGTGGGCATCATGCCCCTGAGTTTGCCTTTTCCTCCAAGCACATTCCACAGTTACAGCTATTCTTCTGTTCATACTCTGACCTACTCTGGGCTTGTTAACAGTTATTTTTGGGGGTTTTGAGAGTGCCAAAAGCAGGTGAAAGTCCCAAAGAAAAAATAATTTAAAAAATGGGAGCAAGCACCATGCCACAGAGTCCACAAGCAGAACAGAATGAATGGCACGAACAAAATGCAATTCAAGTGTCCACTCTTCCTTATTCAAAATCACAGCTTTGACTCCCTTTGTCACTCTTGTTTGGTTCACTGTCATCATCCCTGCAAGAGTTTGGCAACCAGAATGTGACAGAAAGTGACAGTAATGCAGTCATCCTTTGCTTTTCTTACAGAGGCAGCTGTCAGAAGCTATACCACATTAAGCCAAAGTACCAGTCATCATGAAGCTTTTCCAACATTAAAATTTAAGAATGTACCTTTGGAGAGTTTAAAGTAAGTTAGGATTGTCATTTCACGATAGATACAGAGATAGATGGATAAAGGATTGGAGGAGTACAATAGACAACAAGTGTTACAGCACTATGTGAACAAGCCATTTTGAAAACTCAACTTATGCATTCTTGTTGTACAAATTCCAGAAATAATAGGGATATTGCACAAAACAGCATTCCAGGTACCATTTACTGACTACGTTAATAATATTAAGGAACTCCCTCATCTTAGATAATAGATTAAAAACTCCACCATTCTCCTTTAGATATTGTTACACTATTTCTTGTTCTCTGACACATTTTTAGGGATTTGTTATTTTTAGTCCCATCCTGTCCAGGCCAGTTTCTCTTTCATATATAGTCTGAATCTATAAACATGCCCACTTGTAGAAACACAGACCTTTTCAAAAGCTAGCCAGTCATAGGACAAGTCCACCCAAAAACAGCTACTAAAATCAACAACATAAGGAAATATTCGATTGAGGTAAAATAAAATACAATAAAAAATAAATGCTTCCAGGTGTGAAAAATGTTGAGGTTTTTTTTCAGAGACTCTAACAGTGTTGCAGAAAATGCCAACTGAATTTAATTGTAAATAATAAGAAAGCATTAAATAATAATAATAATAATATAGCAATCTAGAAAAAACAAACCCTGTCTGCAGCTCTACTAACACCACAGCAGAATCCCAATACCTCACTAAACACACAAATATGTCTCAGAAAAATCTTGTTACTTACTACCACACACTTAATTAGAATAGAATAGGTGCCCTAGAATTATGAATATAGGGGTGAGAAATGGCTGTGCCTGGGTTACTCCCCTACCCCTGCCCTACTAGGTGCTGTAAGTGTGCTCTCCTGGAGATAATTTATTCCTAAGAGGCTGAATTTTTTTGTTATTTCTGTCCTAAACTCCTGCATGTTTCCCCAAATATAGATACATTTCTTTTCAAAGCAGCTCTTATCATATTAGGGCTTAAAGACCAGTAGTAAGGAAGTGGGAAGAGTGGAATGTGTAAAGAGGAGGGAAGAGGCAGAATCAGAACCTCTCTTATCTAAAAATATTGCATAGACTAGAGGGATAAACCATTTTCCACAGCCCTTACACATGAAACAAGTGTCACTAAGTATAAATTGCAGTAAAAAGGATTTAGATTAGCCACTGGTGAAAAGCTTTCTGGCAATAGGACAAACAGAGACTGCAGTAGATGGAAACTTAAAATGTGGGGCAGCCTAGCAAATACACAGCCCAAGTGGGGTGGGGCATGCCAGCTAAGCTAAAGGGCCTCCTGAAGCCCTTTCAGCTTGGTTGTCTCTGAATTTTTCACGTTCCTATAGGATTGCCTCAACTACAGCAATTTTAGGAGCAATTCATTCTGAAGAATGAAAATACTGTACCCCTGTATAAAAGTTTTTTGAGAGAGGAAAGCAAGACATGCTTATGAAAAGAAGGACAGTTTCATACTGAAGAAATAGTCTGGTGAGAAAGAATTAGGCATCAATTTAAATAAAATTTTTGGTGAGATTAATTTGGAAAGAGTTGGAACCACATTTGAACTACTCAGAAATAATTTCTCATACATACCAATATTCCCTATGAATGGCTCAGCTGACACTTGTAGAAACAGCTATTAGCACAATATAAATAGCACCAATTTATGCATTTTACACAATGCTCTGCATTCCAGCGTCTAGAAATTTCCTACATTTTCTGGATGGCTATCTTTGTTTCTACATACTTACACTCTGCCTAGTCCTTGAAACCTATTATAGCAGTATCTTTTAACAGAGGCAGCACAGAAACAAAATGCACTTTTAAAAGGAGAATATACTTCAAGCTACATATCTATATATAGAGTTACCTGAGATGTTTGTCTTTTAAAGAAATATATTTTGATGGTGGATAACCTACTTCTAAAAGCTCCACCATATAAGCTCCAATAGAATTTCCTTTTTTCTAACTTCGTCTGTTCTATTAAAAGTACAGTTTTGTGCTGTGGTGTACTCTACAGTATCCATGCATATCAAGAAATCGTGACAAGATATAGAGGGACAGCAAGACTATTAAATATCCATCATGCCACTCTGGATCAGGCTTAATGCAATCAGAAACACATGACTACATCAACTTATCTCCTTTGATCAAATGTGATTAAGTAAGTCATTAATTTTCAAGACAAATAAAAAATGCAAGATCATTTTATTATAAATGTAAATGCCTGTCTTCTTAAATGATTTTTCTAAAGGAAGCCTTTCTAATACAGAACTTTGTATACTTCAGAGAACAGTTGTTTTAACATTGGTTTTAATTTTAATGAAACATTATGTATTTGTATGCATGTCTTCTTTCCTTTTTTCTCACACTGCTCATGTTGTCAAGCAAAATTTGTGCATCAGCTTGATCAAGATAATTTCATTATACCATTGTTACCATTATGACTTGGGCAATTAGTAGTTTATAAGAATAAATTTATAGCAATCAGTGATTGAGGCACATTTGCAGTAGTCAGGGTGTAATAAAGCCCAATCAATTTCTTTCATTTAATATGTAGGCTGTGACCCCAGTTTTGATGAGAACTCTTAGCTATTTCATCTTTAAATAAAAAAGAATGTCTGCAAGCAATTATAGTGGTGTGTTAATTGGATATTCCTTTTTATCTTTTATACTACAGAATGCATTGCTAACGAAATCCTTGTTTTCTCTCTCATTCCCTTTCTCTCTTCCTCTCTGTAATGAACTGATATTGACTTGGTGTATTTTGCTAAGACAATGGGCCAGATTTTGATTTTCAGTAGCACTGGTGTAAATCTGGAGTGACTTCTCTAAATTAGATAGAATTACTGAGATAGCTATGCACACAACTGAAACCAAAGCCCACTCCTCTTTGCTCAGTTTTTGTTGCCAGTACCAGAGGACCTGATTCAGAGCTGAGCGCCTCTGCAAGCTCTGATCAGCCACTGATTTGTACCTGAGCTGAAGTATCCACTGGCATGCACTATTCAAAGGGATGATTCCCATGCTTAGAGCATTGGGAAGGCTTGGTTTGCCTAAGGTACTTTACTGCATTAATTCCGTGCTGATTTAAGGTATGTGATGATAGATGAAAGTAATACACACTGCAGGAAGAAATGAGACTCCAACCCAGATTTAATCAGCATTACACAGCCCAGGCTGTGCATGTTTCATGTTCCATGAAATCACCCATTGACCTGTGCAGGTCCATCATTTGGGTAACAAGTTCCTGCACAGGACAAATAGAGTTTAGATAAAAGGTGTTGTGGGTGCAGTATGCACACGTTGGAACAGTTCACCGAGAATTTACTTCATATTTATTTCTCCTGTAATTTGCGTTTTTAACACAACGCAAAATATCAGCATTTCCTTGTGTTTATGTTAGTATTTTGAAGATTCTCCATCACACAACAAGGAAAGCTACAATTTTTTTTTTAAATTTCTTCCAGAACATAACTTCTAGTATTTCTACAATTAAATAACCCTTGCATTTTTTACTTCAGCAGGGGTATAACTTTCCCTTACTTAGAAACAGTTTCCTTACTTGGAAACATTTGGTTTTTTACATATCAATAATTATGCAAGATATTTTACAAGCAAAAAAAAGTCACCATCCTTCAGTGGTGAATTTTCATGCCCTGTGACACTTCAGGCAAAATCATTTGTGTAAAATTTATCATTTGTACCAGAAGACCATCAAAACAATTGCAGCCTCACCTGATCCTATTTAGGTGTCCTCTGACCTATTCAAATGCTTCAGTCCAGTTCTGGGATTTATCAATGCTTGTGATAATTTGCTACCTGCAAGCTTTACTTCTAATGCAATCTTTTTTATTTAACATTTTCTGAGGCTGAGGCAATGGAATCCTGAAATATTTAGTCCTCAATCAAGCAAAAATCCCACTGAAATTAAAAGGAATCTTACTTGAGTGTAAACTCAGTGAAGACTTAAGGGTTATACTCTGCTTTATAGTTCAGAAAACTTAACCCCCAAACATATTAGAACATACTATGGGGAGAAAGGTTATTGAAATACAGAAATAGAGAGATCCTCAAAACCTTGAGAATAATACTAGTAACGTGTCTCAGACAAATAGAGAGCCAGCAAAAGAACAGGCAGAAATGCCTGGTCAATGTATGTATATATATACATAAAAATACATATATATGTACACATACATATGTATCTCTATATTATTGGAGATACTGTGACAAATAATGTTCAGTATCTTTAACTGGCCAGTTAATTTTGTTGTGTTTCTTAGTTATTCCCAGTCTTAGAAGCATGGGGGAGAAGGACAGAAGGAAAAGATCTCTTTTTAATGAAGGCAGTGGACACAGTTGAGGAAGAATTTCAGCTCTCAATTCTGACATGGATTTCCTCCAAGTCTTTTATAAAATTGTTTATTTGACCCAAGCCTCAGTTTCTCTTCTGCAAAACAGCTCTTCCTAAACAAGCACTTAATGTCTTCCTTGTTCAGAGGTTGTAAACAATTCTTTGCAACTACAGCCTTGAATAAAAAAAGGTATATCGATATCATTTGAAATGGTTAAAAATATAGAGAACATATAGAAAAAGATAGTAAACACATCATAATTTTATTTTAAAAAATGGTAATATTTTCAAATTGTAGTGGCTTCTATTTTTCCCATCACCATGATAGATTTTACGACCAAAGCTTGCACTGGCTTTAAGATGGACTTTAATTTCTACTCTTCTTTAATTCACTGTTTAGCATTTAATTTTCATTACCTTTTTATATGACTGTAACCCTTTAATTAATAACATCATTATGTAAGCATTGAGATCCAGACATAATAACAAAAAAAAAAATTCAAAGCTAAAAATATTTGAATTTTTTTCAGTAAGTCTTTTCAGGCAAATACTCTGGCCAGGTGTCAGATCCTCACCAAAGCCATTTTATCATTCCCCCTCCTCAGCTGGACAGGGGAGGGAAAATATAGTGAAAAGCTCATGGATTGAGAAAGAGACAGGGAGAGATCAACCACCAGTTACTGTCATGGGCAAATCAGGATCCACTTGGGGAAATTAAATTAATCTATTGCCATTTAAATTAGACTATGATAATGAGCAATAAAACCTCCTCTTGAAAACACCTACTGTCCACCTCTCCATTCTTCCTGAGCTTAACTCTACTCCCAATTTCTCTGCCTCCTTCCTTCACAGCAGCTCAGGGGGATGGAAATTGGGGCTGCAGTAAGTTCATCTCATGCTGCCTCTCTCCCTCCTGCCAGGAGCCTGCTCCAGCACAGGTTTCCCATGAGGTCACAGCCTCCTCCAGGCATCCACCTGCTCTGGCATGGGGTCCTCCAGGGGCTGCAGGGGTAGGAATCTTGTATCTGGCACCTCCTGGAGGAGCATCTCCTCCTCCTCTTCCTCCTCCTTCATTGACCTGGGTGCCTACAGGGCTGCTCCTCTCACATATCCTCACTCCTCTCTTCTCTGGCTGCAATTGCGGCTGCACAGGAACTTCTTCCCCTTTTTATATGCGTCATCCAAAAATCCAGAGGAAAGCACATGTGCACTAACACCCTCACAGATATCGATGGGAAAATATACATCTATAGGCATGCCAATCCCCCCTGACAAACAGCAGACTCATGGAAAAATCAACAAGAAAACAACTAAAACTTCCCTAACTTCTGAACATGAAAGAGGCTTATTATTTAAAAATAAATAAAAATCAGGAGCACAAACCACTTACTCTGGTGATTTTGATAAACTGTAAAAGATATTTTAGGACATCAGTGACACTACTTATTAATTTTGTTTAACTGAAAAGCATCTAAGATATATTTTTTGTGTAGGACTAGCCTAGTGAAGCCTGATCACAACAATGAAGTAACTAGTCAAATACCCAAAAGGGCTTACAGAATACAACAAATGTTTCAGAAGGTGTGCTGACTTTGCAGGTTTTTTGATATCACATTCTGTTACATGACAATACTGACAACAGAAGAAAAAATATTAGTCTTTTTTTCCCTGTGGGTAAAACATTGCAATTTAATCATATCATTTTCTTTCACATGCAAAAATAATAATAATAAAAAAAATCTTACGACAACAACTTTGCATCGTATATAGAAAAAAAATACTGGCAGTGAAAAGCTAAAATATTTATTGGTTTTCTACTTAAGATGTTGTTAACTCAGTGGATTATTTCTACAGAAACCAAACAGGACAGTATGAAAATTCCTTGGCTTGTATCAGCATATGAATTTGGAAATGTGTTTAAAAATTGAGTTTAAATTATATCTTCTCTTGGTGCTATCCAGTTGCCAGAGTTTATTGATTTGAACGATGCTTGTTAGCAAAATAGGGGCAAAAATAGTCTTCTTGTTGCCACAGTTGTTTTGTGCAGCTATTGATGTGATAAAACAATTTCATTTGTGGAATACTGTAAAGCAGCAGCTGCCTAATGGAAAAGAAATACTTTAAGAAATTGCATGCATAAAAGCTTCTAGGTGTTTAAACCTCTGGTCAAATGAGACAATTTATAATGTTAACAAACTTAATTCCAGAACAAGTTGTATCACAATTGGACCTGTCACCACTCTACAAGTAACTGTCCCTTATGATTCATTATGACCCACCCAGCTTGACATGCGGACTGAGTGCAAACAGAGTGTGGAGAGTGAGTAGGGAGAGGGGAGATAACAGAGATAAATCTAAATTCATTCTGGAAGCAGTCACACTCAATGACATATTCACTGACTTCTTCAACAGCTCATTTGATAATGTTCTTTCTGCACTATTCATTTTTCTGAAAGATGAAAGCTGGCTGAAGATCTCATCTGCTCACTGATGCAGGGAGAAGATTTGAAATTAGCACAAAAATAAAAAAAGGGAGGGGTGGGGTGGTGTGGAAAGCAAGCACTTTCTGATTAACAGTTTCTTGGTCCTGACAGGGAAGGCTAAACACTCTGCCTTTTCAGGTCACCTTTAATTAGATATGCATTATAATTCTACAATATGTCAATGGGCTGACTCTGTCTGGCAGAATTGTGCTTAGGGAAGGGGGAATACATTAATCACAATAATTAATTGCTTGAAGAATGGAAACATTGTTTTCTGTCTCAGCTTGTAACATGATACATATTTGTATAAATTTTTTATTACTATTCTACACTAGGCTCAATCCAGAAGGTTAATAGAGTGATTTTAAGAAGAGTGCAAAAAGGGTCAGTAATTCTTGGCCTTTAATAAAATCCTGGTTTGAGTTTCCCTTTTTTTTTTTTAAGTGAGGAAGTAAGGGGAGGAGGAGACAATGCTAATTGCATTAGCCAGCCGGAATGTTATATAGTTCATTACTGGAAATGAGAATTAAAACACCAGCTAACTGCTTTTCTCCACTGGTACTAGAAATATACTACACCTGCTTCTGCTGATTTGCCCAACTTGTTAATTATCCAGAAAAATCTGGGTCAGTATTTTATGACCAAATTAGTTACCAGCTAAAGATTACAACTGGCTTGCCAACAGGAAATTAAGAAGTGTCATATTAAGTGGGGGCAAAAATAAAAATATGGTACTTGTAGGTTATTTTGGGGATTTGTTTTTAGAAAACTCTTTAAAATCACACTTTGCATTAAATCTCTTTTAATTTTTCTCCAAGAGTTTAAAATGCCTGTCAACGTTTCAGAACTGTCAAGAGAGTTTACCAATCAGTTCAGAGAAGTTCCTGCTGCTTTGCATGAGCACTGACAGGCACAATATGTACCTGCAACCACACAAGCACTTCACCAGCACTGTTCTATCTACTCTTGAATGGGGAGCACAGAAACAAACTTCTGCATGCACAGTCCTCCATTCTCTTTTACCTACTTCATTGCAAATATGTGTGTGAACCTGCACATTTTTGAGCATTCATGTCCATTTCATCATTAGCAAAAAAAAAAAAAAAAACAACAAAAACACACCAAAGAAAAAGTGTCAGAGCCACAGAGAGCTACATCCTGACAGACACACACCTACCAGTTCTTGGATTAGTCAGATACTCGTTTGCTTATTCAGCGCTCCACTCTCTAGACCACCCTTCAGAATCTGTCTTTGCCTGCCCTTACTGCTCATAGGACTCATTCGTTTTCCCTGATCAAACAAACAATCTTCCCTGAATTAATTAATCAATCCTTTCTCCATCCCATAACCCTTTTTATTTTCCAGATTCATAATTTCTCTTATCAAACCCCCATTTTTTCCTCCCATCCATAACAGATGGGGAAAGACAGGAGATGAGAGGGGTATGTGAAGGGAATTCAGTGAATTATATGCCCACATGTACCTGGCAAACCTGCTTCTTATTTAAATTAGGAAAGAGGAAAAACAATATAAAGAACTACAGTTATATCCACAAATCTTTTTGATGCTTCCTAAATGTGCTAAACTCCCTTGAAAAATAAAAAGAGAACCTGCAAAAATTGCTGGTACATTTTAAGAGGCTTCCAAAACACTTCTCATTAATTCGGCAGTCTACGTTTGTGTTCCTTCTCCAGTTTAGACGATTTTCTCTCTGAGAATATGACAGAAAATTATATAGCATAGTATCTTTAATACTAGTACTCCTCCTTTATCTGCAAAGCAAAGATCAAATAAATAGCCCACAGAATAAGCCCAATTAAAAATAGAAAGAAACTGGTACATTCGATCTTTAGATAGAATAAATACACAAGTTAAAAATAAAACCTTTTGTAAACTTTATTTTAGAAAAATACCATAAAACCCCAGAACATGACCCACAAAATTCCATCCCTCCAGAAAGACACATATTTATGTACAAAAAGAATGAGAAATTTGAGTACTTTTCTATTAAAAAAAAAAAAAAGCAAATAAAGTTTCAGTTACATTCTAGATAATTCCAAAATTTCATAAAACTGTCATTCTTAGAGAAAGGAGTATGGTTATATTTTTCCCCTCAAAACAAATAGAACTATTACCCAAGCCCAGTACAGACTGTTAGCTCTGTGCAAGATGTGAAGTGAACAATTAGGCTGCCAGTCACTAAGGTCTTTTTAATTGATGTAACACATTTCTACCCATATTAAATAAATTTTTAACAAATTTCAGGCTTTTCTTTCTACGTTGTCTTACGTTACCACCCAACATTCTCTCACTTTACACACCAAAAATGAGCCTTAAATATTGTCAAATTAATTGCTCCTGTTATGCATTCATTTTTATGGATATAAAGAACTTGCAACACAGTGCAGATTCAGAATCAGGAATTGGTAGATACTCCAGAAGTCACAACATATTCCAAAGGGAATCACTATGAATATTTTTCATAAGTGATTATGAGACTGAATCTGCTTTAGCTCAGTCTCCTATGTGTTGCTTAGAAGGATGTGAATGTTTTTCTGATGTCAGGGAACAGTAAAACATCTAAACAAAAATTCTACTGCAGCAGTAATTAATTTCAGAAAGGAAAGTTGTGTAAAAGTGAGGAAGCTTGTTAAAAGGAGAAGTGAAAAAGACAACTGTCTTAAGGCTGTCAGAAAATCTATTTATTTAGGTACCATCATCATAGAGGTTTAAGGGAAAATGGAGATTCATCAAAGTCTAATATCCACAGAAATTTCTGGAATGGTCAAACACAGCAAAATAGGAAAGAATGCACATAAACGACAAGAATTGTTAGTAGAATGATTTCAAATTCCTCTCAAAATTATTTTAAATATCCTTCAAGACCTATACATGAGAAGTATAATAAGTTAAGAAATATTAGGCTGGAGCAAGAGACTGAAAACAATTATTTATACCAAAATGCAAAAGGAAGGAGCTGAAGAAGTTGCCCTGGAGGAACTTTTTTTATGAGGGACACATCAGAGGATTTTTCTGATACTGAAGAGCCAATCAAAGAGATAATGGGAAAAATCATGAAATGAGCAACAGAAAATTGTCCTGAACAGGCCTGAATTTAGACATCTTTGAAGAGGTCTAAAGTAATTCAAGCGTAAATTTCACAGATTGTGGATGTTAGCATAAATCAGACCAGCAACAAAGAAATGGAAGATCATAAAGGTGAAGCAAATTCTCCACAAAATGTTCCAGGAGATTCTAAGGAGCTAAAGAGCAGTAAATCTGACTTCTACAACTGGTGTGTTGGTGGAAATATAATGAAGAGTAGAACAGGAAGAAAAGTGGGTAAATAAGGAGTAGAAGAAAACAATCCAGACATTTTTGTAGATCAAGTCAAGACTCACAAATCTATTAGTTTTTTGAAAGAGTCAATGCTGCTAGGAGTAATCCAGTTGATATATCCTCTACACCTGAAATCCTAACGACCTTCTGGCAAAGGCTCTGTTTTAAAGGTGTTTCTAAAGAGGAAAACATTAACCAGTGGAGAGTAGGTATCCAGATATCTACATTTCAGAGACTGGGAAGGACAGAAATTAATGGCCAGTTTTCCCAATGTACAAGAGTTAACTGTGGGATCCTATAACAACAACAAAAGAAAACCACAGACACAAAAAACAAACAAAATAAAAACAAAAAACGAAAACAAAACCAAAAAAAGAAACAGGTAGAGAAAGAAATTAGTGATAGCAAAGAATTGCATAAGTATCTCAAAATATGGATTGATTGCATGATAAACTTATTGATAAAATTTAATTTGATAAATTCAAAGTGATATAAACAGCAGATACAAGGAGTGAAAAAAAAATCTTTATTACATCTACCCTGTGAGGGATGTTAATTTGCCTATAACCTGTCAGGAAAGAGATCTTGAAGTCATTACACATCTTGCAAAGCTACTTCTATGAAAGTGTCAGCTCTGCTTAGCAGCAGCTAAAAAGACAAATAGAAATTAGGAAATATTTGGAAAGCATTAAGAGCTAAGTAGAGAAAGCCTTATTGCTATTAAAGAAATCCATGCCATTCATGTAATTGTGGTCACTATCTCAAGAAGGATACAGCAGAACTAAACATGATGTAGGAAGGATTATCAGAGATCAAAATTATTTCCATTTGAAAAAAATTAAATGGACTGGCTTACATGGAAATGGCTCAGAGGGAATACCATAGACACATGAAAGTATGAATGATATGCAAAAAGGGAATTGGAAACTATCACTCAATAAGGAAGTGACAAGTATCCCATGGAATTTTCAGCTGCAAATTTTAAACAAACCCAGGTTAGCACTTTTTTTTAAATGTAATGTGTAATTAAACTGTGAAACTAATCACTGAAGGATATTGAAAAATGAAATGGCATTGAAAAGCTGCTATGAAATTCATGACAGAAGCCATTATTAAATGGTATCAAACAAAAAGATACACTCACAATACTGAGCTGCTCTGCAGATTGCCAGAAGCTGAGAGGGGAAAAAGTGGGGAATTATCACTTGCACTTCCTCTGTCCTTAGAGGCATCTCTGCCAGGAGATCTTCCCTCTTCTTCATATGGATAATGCCAAAACCAGGAAGGAATGGAGAAGATGGAAGAAAAGTCAGACTTCACACAGCCACTGTTTCACTGACATATTTGCTTCCTGGAGCCATGACTGTCCACCAGAAGAGCAATTTACAAGAAAACTGAAGTGTTTTCTTAGATATGTCATAAAAAGCCAAGGACTAATACCTGTCCATTCAACTTCATTCCTTATCTTTGCTTGTGTTGGGAAATTATTGCTGTAGTAATTAGGGATAATACTGTGACATTATGACCTAAGCGTATATTCATGAAAGTGTATGGAAGACAAAGCACAAAGAAAAAAAAAAAACAATCATAATCCAAAGTTGCCATATTATATTCAGATTCTGTGCTAGTAAGATTGTTCTAGTGATTCTGGAATTTACCAGTTACCTGAAAGCACTACAAGCAGAAAAATGGATACAAATATCTTTTCACATACTCAGTTATAAGATTCACAGGTGAAGCGAGCTTGGAAAAAAGGTGGGAGAGGAAAGAAGATAGAAACAATAGAACTATTTTATTTAGTATAATTTTACTTAAACATTCTTAAAGTAATCTAGGATTCAAACCATGGTCTTTGAAATGGAATTAAAACTCATTCTCTTCTCTTCCTATGTTAATTCCTATAAAAATGATAAATATAAATCCTCATCAAATGTGTAAAGCCTTTTCTTCCATCCCTCAGGTAGACTGTATGTTCTTCACTGACTGGAATGCTCAATTTTATACATATATCAATATGCATTAATTATCTCCAAAGAAGTCTCCTCTCTTTAAAAGAGGAAGGCAAAGTTTGTTCTATGAGGCACTGAACTATTAGTTTTTTCAGCTACAGCTGATGTGTCAAAAAATAATTCTATTCAAATGAAAAGCCATCCAAGCTTTATATTAGGTTTGGGCAGACAATTATAAATCATAGCAGGGATTCAAGCTAACAAAGACCAATATTTCTTTATTCTCTTCTGGATGATAAGCCATTTGTACAAATAAGTCATTTGTACCTTTTGTACAAAACAAAGGGTAAGTAGAAAGTCTGTAGTAAACTAAATAGAGAAAAAATATCAGGACTACCTAGTGATGAAAACCCATGTTTTCTTCTTGACACTATGCAACCCAGGAAACATCCTTGCTCAGAAGGCTTAAAACTACGGGAAAGCTGCTGGGTTTAAAAGCAAACATGAAACTTTTCAATTTGTGTCCATACACCAAAACATGGTGCGTCTTTTATTGTATTTTAAATTTGTATATAACTTTTCAGGAAGGTTCAGGAACAAAGTGTTGTGGTCAGTAGGCCAAAAGTCCTTTAGTCCAGGCTCATGGATGCAGACAGGGAACTTCTGACACTCTGGAACCTTGGATGCTTGAGCACCTCAGTGGAAATGCAGCACCTGGCACATACAAGGGGGTTCTTACAGGGCACACCATCCTTATAAACTCTAGGTATCTGTCTAAGCCCCCTAAAAATTTTCTTCACAATGCAAAAGCAGCTGAAGGTGTATTTTAAGAAAATTAAATCATCTGCATGAAACAAATAAAGAATATTTATTCTTCAAATAGCTAATAGCTATTGTTTATAGATTAATCCTTCAGTAGGTGTCTTATTTCTTAAAATCCCTAAACACCTCAAGGTAATGCTGCTAAAAGAGGGTTATAAACTTGATGCTGCTTAAACATTTGCAGCAAGTTGGTAGGATGGATTGCAAAACGCAAAACAAAATTTTAAAATGTGTCTAAGAACAGCTTTCAGAGTGCTTAAAGGAGTAAGGGACCAAAGCCCCAGGAAAAAGATAATTTTTAAATTGCTATTCCCTACTAAAATAGCAATCATCACAGAGGAGTATCTGCACAGGCTACTAGGACCAAACCTGAAAAACAAAAGTATCTGAAAAGAATTTCTCCCTGGTGAACTTGTCAGCCCTCAATACTGCACAGCTTCTCCTGGAATTTATGGTAAAATGTTTAGAAACGAAGTTTGTCTTTAAATAATATGTTCACTATATAATTTGTATAAAGCTCTTTCATGGTCTTTCACCATGTGGGTGAAAGCTTCAGAAGTTTCACTGTGTAGGTGGAGCTTCAAAAGTTTTTTAAGCAATGGTGAAAATTTCATTCCCTTTAAATAAACAATGTAAATAAAAATCTGACTTACACATTAAGAAAAATAATTGAGTCACTTCCTACTAAATTAGAGAGAAGCAACTCTGAGACTATAATTCTTTTGTTCTGATTTAAACTTTCTTACACCAAATTCACCAAACTGTGCTAGCTTTGCAATACTTCTCAGTCTTTTTTTTTGTTCTGATGATATTTCTATCATGATTCCGTCTAAGAGAATGTATACCTTAGAATATGTAGTTGAATTTTTAGGTCCTGTGCACATAACAAAAGCAAATCTTTCTTCTTAGATTAGAGAATTTGAAAGAAAAATCATCACTAATTTGAATAAATAACAGATTTTTCATATGTGGTATTTCTTATTTGTAGCATACCTCAAGTGCTGTTTGTACAGAAATGAATGAAATATAAAAATCCAGTCTCAGTGCAACAGGCCTTAATTATTAGTCACTTTTGGCCAATAGTAAAGGAATTGTCAGATAATAAATGCTACCAGAAGACAGACAGAGATAGTTCTGCAGTTTTTCTGTTCTGTCAGTCAAAACCAAAAATAGCTGCCATACACATTTATTAAGCCATATATGAAGATTAAGGAAGTAGGGATGGAGTGCAAGAATTGGGTTTTTTTCCTATTACAATTTCAGAATTTTGGAAAGAAAAAGCAGGTTTTAAAGATCACATTTCTGCAGTACGTACTTTCCCCTATTTCCATACATTTTACCTTTCTAATCTGTGAAATACAAGAGCAAAAAAAATCTAATTTCCATGTTGCTCAGTGCTACAGATGCTGCTGCTATGGAAACTACCCTTCATGTGCCAGAAATGAAGACATACAGTTGATGTACAGTTACTGCAATGCAAAGCAGCATTACTTTTTAATTTTTCCATTAAAAGTCTAATATAAATGCCTAAAACATTGCTCCAATGCATTATGCATTCCTCTACTTCCAGTGAACTCCATAACACTTTTGACTACAGAAGGTTGTGAGAGATGGAGCTGTCAGCTCATTGTCTGAGGCATACAAAAGAACATTGTGTAGTGGAAGTTGGAAAACACAGGACTCTATAATAACCTGCTTGTTTATAAAACTGAAATGATGACATTTATCTAATAACAGCTCTAGCTGGAATCTATGTATCCTTGAAAAGTAAAGTAAGGAATCATGAACGTTGCAGCAACATCTAGCCTAGTGTGAAAGGTAAAGGGGTAAAGAGAAAGTGACCTCTTCTCCCCCAGCTTAAATTTTGAGCTTGGACTTCTTTTTTCCTCTTCTTTAAAAGTCACTGTTTACATGTCTCCTGTAACTTTCAACAAATTTTGGCTTTCCCTCTCTAATTCATTCCATGATAAAATTATGAGAATGAGTGGGCCCTCATCTCTCAGCTGTGCAGACTCACTCTTCTGTGAGAAATGTTTTAATTATTACTACTGCCCATATTCTACCACAATTTTAACTCTTTAAGATTTGAAGTCACGCTTTTGTTCTGTTTCTGTGCAATATCTTCCTAAACCATTACCACAACGTACAGTTGCCTCTTCAGAATTTCTCTATTGAATTTCTACAGCAAAATTCAAGAGAAATAATAATAAAAGGCAAAGAGCAGTCCAAAGAACCACAATCAGTCTTATTTATTCATGAATTGTTGAAACATTAAAAAACCAAAATTATAACACAGGGACAAGTGATGAAAAAGAATTCCCATAGTGACTTAAACCACAGGTATTTCTGGTTTATTTTTTTCCATACTCATGAAGAAAAAAAATTTCTTAACTATTTTCAGAGAGTTTGAAGAAAAGACATGGAAATTTGAATGACAATAACTCATATTTCCATTAAAAAATCCAAAATTTTTAAGTAGTTAACGGTTCTAGAGAAGTCCCAATCCAGGCTTGTGGGTGTGTTTTTATAAATACTCACAATTACACAGGTGAAGGACTGTGTGCACCCCACCCCTGAACAATTAAATCAGTAAAACCAAAGAGTGAACATCCAAAAATGACAGGCTACAGGTTCCTTAGCACCTAAATGTCATAACCTTCACACAACAGCTTCTCTAACTCAGCCCCCAAAAATGGCATCAGGAGGAGATCCTCTGGCCTGTGAATAGCAGAGTGATTTTAACACAGGCGTAAAGGCAGGAAAAAATAATAACACTGGCTGCATTGGGAATGGTGCTATTACAAACTGCATTCACATGCAGGAGCTGGAGACAGGACATCAGAGAGCAGGTGTTGTCCATAGCATGAAGTTAAATGGGCTGGGAAGGACAGAAGGAATTTAAGAGTTCTTGCTCTCAATAGCACAGCCCCCACAACAGCATCCAATAGTTTTGTATTACTCAAATTCCCACAGTAAAAGTGTGAATGAAACTGGGATTTTGCTGATAGCTAAACTGGAAGGATGCAGAGCCTCCTTAATCCCAATCACACAAAGCTAAACCACTCCTGTGCCTGGTGTTTTGCTCTGCAGGGTGGGTTAGCAGTCTTTGCCTCTATCCTCTCCTAGAAGGATAAAGAAGATGTGTGGAAGTGTTGAAGCTTTAGCAAACCTGAACATCCTTTTCCACTCTTCCTCAGCATATTTTGTCAGGCTTTTCTAAACTTGGATCCATTGTACAACACATAGAATCTTTTGAAAATTTTAGTACATCATTCTACAGAGGTTATGAGGAAACAAAAGTAAGGAATTTTTTGAGAGTCTCAGTGAGAATACATTTTCCTTGCACTGGAGTGAAGAAATTGTCAGGATCCTGTCTAGATCCTGTTGTCTCAGTCTCATTCAACAACCCAGAAGGATGAAAGTGTCTAAACTACAGTTTAACCTGTGTTAAGTAGAGTGCAAAACTTCATTAATACTTGGAGCCCTTTAAATCAATATTTAGACATTTAATTATTTTTGTTCATTTCACCTGAATATATTAGTAAAGCCTGATAAAACTATTAGGGCTCCCTATGATTAACATACTTGAATCAGCAAAAGGTGGCAATTAGATAGAAATCTACCTGCTTTTCTGGTCTACCATAAAATTTGCATAATTTCTCAATTTTTTTATTGTTTGAGATATACACTAAAGTGTTTTTCTGCTTTTTAATTGTAAGCTATATTGTAAGCTACATGTTTTAAATCCCCCTGCCTTATGAATATTTTGAGTAAAATATAAAAATCTTTTTAGCTCTGTCAAATCCATAAAATTTTTGCTTCTTCTGCCACCAAAAGGTGCTCATGTATCAAAAATCATTAAGTGAGACTTGTGATCTTCTAATCAAAAAATATATTTACAGATTATATTGTAAATTAGAGCTTTTGAAGACATAATTATTTTTCTAGCAGTTCAAAATCGTTTAGCTAACTTCACACTCTCTCAGATAATGAGACTTTCCTCTGTGCTTTTTACTAAGCTAAAGCCATACCAAGGATTTCTGCTATATAAATACAAATTATCAAGTAGATCTCAACACATAGATATGACTGGAAGTTTACTTCAGAGGATCCTGGATCAGAACAATGTAACTTTTGTTTGAACTTTAATATCAAAATATTGAATGCACAGTCAGAAGGGTGTCCATCACAATCTCAATATAGTTACTGTCTTTATTCTCTTTCTGTAAGTATTTATTTCAGTTGAGCCTGATTTGTTGGAGCTATTGTTGAAAATAAACTCTTTAATTGCCTGGAGGAATATAAAAGACCTAAATGAAGTTATACAGTGGGTTCCAATCATGTAAACACCTTTTTCTTTAAGTTTCTAAGATCCATACTGACCTTAACAACATGGGAGAACGAGTCATATTCTAGAAAGAATATCACAAAGAAGAGAGAAGGATAAAAGATACAATCACTCTAACCTTCCCACGAATTTGCTCATGATTTTCCAGAAATGAATGTCATGACATACTGATTCACCGAGGTGGAGATAGGAGAAAGGAAACCTGGTATTTTCAGTCCAAATCTATGTAATTTTGACTGTTGTTTCAACAGTGATGACTTCCCTTGGCTTATATAACAGCTATATGGACCAGACCCCCATAAAAAAAAAGTTCTCTCACTGGTTCCACAGCTGTTGATTTAATGTCACAGGTATTTTTATTCTGCTACTGGACTAACAAAATTCTATGGACATGACTGCATGGTCTAAAACATTTGGGCAAAAATGGGCTCTGTCCTGTTCTGGACGTTCTGTTGCTCCATGCGAAAAAAAAGATGCAAAACTGGACTTTGTTGCCTGCAAGGCTATGAAAGCAATATTTTTCTGACTTGCCTATCAATAAATATCCTCAATTGTTGGAACAATTATTATGACAATGCCATGGCTATATTTGGGGTCTGTATCTGTGTTTCTAACAATGGGTTGATATTTGCTGGCTCTGTAAGAAAGGGTGACAATGTATGCATGAGACTGTACTATCAACCGGAAATGGAGCTAAATATTAATAGGTAAAGCTAAAAAATGAATGTTAGAAGAACTGTGATAAAAATGTGAAACTTTAATCTGGTCAGAACATAATGACGTGATTCTCAAAAAGAAAGACAAATCTTCCAAGGGGTGTAGAAGGCAAACATAGAAAAACATCTATACTATCCCCAAACTAGTAAATATATTATTAGATTCCAATGAAAGATCTCCTGCTAAAGTAGGATTATACAAACATTATCTGAACTCTAAGAAACCTCACTCAAAGAAGACAGAAATGACCTTTGTTTTCATGACACTTTTATGAGGCTTTTGTATGATGGAAGCAACTCAGCTTCAAAAATGCTCTAAAAAGATATCTCCTAAACATTTCCAAGGAATGGAAAAAAAGACACCCACTTGTCTTTTCTGCTAGATGTAAGAGCTGTTGCAGGAAGTCAGGGAAGAAGTTCAGTAATTTGAAATATAAATTAACATACCCAGAAAAAATCCACAAAATCCCAAAATAACAACAGTTTTAAAATACTGTGTTGTAAGGAAATCTGTTATAATTTGGTCTTTGTGAATTTGATGTGTTGTTTATGTAAAATAAAGCAATTTCTGGATATGCATCACCATATTAACTGTTCAAATAGAGATGCACACTTTCAGGGGCGCCTTATTATAAAGAAATAACTTTACCACAGTTAAACTGGGAAACTGAGACTGAAATAGGTCACCAATTCTCCAATAATTATGCTTGAAGTCCTGCTAAATGGGACAACATGAGATTTTAAACAGCTGCTTTCTGGTTAGCAAAAGTTTTTAGGGTTTTGATTTTTTTCTTTTTAGTGTGAGTTGTTTGTTTTTTTCTTTTTCCTTTTAACAAAGAAAAAAACCACAAAAATTCTTAAGCATATTCTGTATGTAGAGAAAAGTATAATCCTGACAATGATTAATTGATGCTATGGACGAAAAAGCATCTAAAGCTCAGAGGACTATGGTGGTGAAACTACAGTTCATTTAAAAAATAAATAAATAATGAGACTTCATTAGCTTACACTGAAGTGGAGAAACTTAAAAGTCTTCTCTAAGTTAAAAGCTGTAACAAAGAAAGCAAAGAAACAAAGGAGCAAAGGAAATAGAAGAATGTCTTGTGAAATTAAGCAGTGGGGTTTTTTTCCTTCTCCCCATCTTTGACAACGGAGGAAGTCAATGAAAATGATAGACTGATGTTCAAGAAATATAACTTGATTATTCTAGCAGCAGTGAAAGGGAAATGCTGCAAATAATTCATCAGAATACCAGAGAATCAAAAAGATTTAAAAAAGAAAAAAGAAAAAAAAAAAAGCCCATGACAATATACTGTATATTCTGGCATGATAAGTTGCTTCACACAGCAGAGAATTTATCCAAGCTGTATGATACATCTCATTAAAGGAGCAACCACCAAAAGTAACTTCTGATTTGCTATGTGCTGCTCAATCTATCAAAACCCAGCCTCTTCATACTTGTAATGCTGCCACTAAGAAAAGTGTTGAAATATGTCACCTTATTCTGAAACACCTTATAGCAAAATAATATATTCCACATTACAAAGTACTTTGTTTACTGAACAACAGTGTGTTAACTACACTCAGCATAAAATGCTGCAGTAAACAGGGTTATTTTCCTCTGATTTTTAGTGCACAGTGATGGGTGTATGCTAGCCCAATTCTTCTTACCTGACATGGCAGATAAATTGACAAAAATCTTTAGGCTGCCTGATTAAATTGATAGATTAGGAGGTGTTCCACAACAGAGGAATAAGATGCAATAAGTACAACTTTACTAGGTTTAAGAAATGAGAGAAGGAGAGGAGCTGTGCAAATAGATTAATTATATTATCCACTCTTTCACACAGTCCTACATTTTATTTTCCATTTCAATACTCAAAAGATGAAAGGAAAGAAAAATATTTTGTTTACCCAATTGATAATGTTTATTTCCTGGAAATAGAAGATGATGTGTCAAGTGAATGCTACTGAACTATGTGGCCTTATAGAAATTTTGAGAAAAAGTTAGCACAAAGCTGTTCAGTGGGAAAGTAATTTCTATTCTAAAATTCTCAGAACTGCAGAGAGTAATAGTAATAAAACTTATATTACCAAAATAGGAATTAAAAAAATAAAGAGCCATAACCTTATGAGCTTATAAACAGTGTGAAACGAAAAGCTGCACATTAACAGAGATCTCAGTGAAGTGTCCAAGTCTTGTATGTTCAGAGTTACAGCCTATTTTTTTAATTTAAAAAAATAAAATAAAATAAAAATCATTACCTCAGTCAAGAGTCGTGTTTATGCTGCCATCAGAGATGTGACTGCTTCCAGGGAAAGCAGAGCAGGTATGCTAACTTAGCTTATTTGGGTGGCTGACAACAGCACAGCCAGCAACGCCAGAAGCCATGAGGCTGAATGATTATCTAGGTAATACACCTGTGGCAGGTGTTACTATGGTTTCAAGGTGTTTGCCATCTGAACCAAGCAGCCCACATTTGCATAACCTAGGCCAGAGGTTCATCATTATGATTTTGTTTGTTTCCTCATCAAATTTTTGCCTCTAGTCTTGTGGTCTTAAAACCAGCCCCGCCACTCATCAAGATTTGTTATACTGTTTAAAAAGGAGCAAGCCATAGATAAGATGCAATTTAGGAAGAAATTTTTAATAACCTCTCAGCTGTTAATTGCTGCTTCCCAAAAGAGACCAGAGACAAGAGTGTATGTGTGTGAATGTTCCTCCTCCCCTCCATTCCCGGGAAAAAGCTGACACACGTCCCAGCTGGTTAGTTGCCATTGCCAAGAACATCAAAGAGGAAATGCACTTGCACAAACAGCTTAGATGACACCAGACAGCTGGGGTTTGGCTCTTCCTTTTCCTTCCATTTCTGGTAGCTGTGCTTACCTCCAAGGAACAGAGCTCAGAAGGAGAGCTACTGTTGAGTTTTGTTCCATTCAGTCTCTCAGCATCCATCCCCATCCCTGACGTTCCCAAAAGGCAGCTAGGCTTAGGCAGGTATCTTCCACCCACTGTTTGTGCCTGACAAAAATGCCTGTTGACTTGGCAAGCTAAAATGAGGCTTAAGGCATAATGTAAATGCTTCTCTGATTGTATAAAGCAGGCGTTCGACTGGAGCAGAAATATTTATCTAAAAGTTACGGTGCAGTAGTGAATTTTAGGTTAGATTCAGACTGTAATTTGTTGCATTTAGAAAATTAAGCCTCCCAACAAGAAATCCATTCTCCCCTTCCAGCCATGTTTCTCGTGATAAAGATGAGGGACATGTCCTCTTTCAAAATAAACTTGTACTCCTGTAATTGCTGTCATTTCTCCTTCTCCTGCCAGACTTTTCTTTCACCAAATGACTTGTTTGCAGTACCTAAATTTTCTCTCCCCCAGTTCTAGCCCATATTTTAGTCTTTCTCATGTAGTTGAATCTATGCTTATCAGTGTCTCTGATGACTGCTCCACAGCCAAAATTCATCTCAGTTTTGACTTGTCAGACATTCTCCAGTAGCTCTGTGTTTTACTTTGAACAGAATTCCAAAAGTCTATGTCATAAAGACATCACACATGCAGAACAGGTAGATTTGACCACAGCTCTGTTTCAAGCAATGTTTCAGACAATGGAAAAAGTTCAGCATATCCTCCCCATAAGCACTTTTCAATATATGCTCCATGGATCGCTGTGATCATTACAGACAGCCAGGACAGGTATCCACTTTCACATTTTTGTAGATCCACCTTGATAAATAATCCCTAAATATTTCACATCCTTTTTCTACTGTACCATGAAGAAAGTAATCTCTAATCCATCCTTTCAGGTAAAATGATTGCTTTCTTTGGTCTTGACTGCTAGGCTATGACTTCCACAAATTTGGCTGCTATGCTTTTAGCATCTTAAACAAAAAATTTGTCTTCCTTCATCAAGGAGCTCAGGAAGTGGCTACAAATGTTATGCTGGTATATCTGTGCTTAAATTAGATCATCTTCAGCATCTCCATCTCGCTACCAATTTGCCCTTCCCTTCTATGTCAGAGAGGAGCTATTTATTCTCATATTCATAAAGACACCACTGCCATCACTGATTGAGTACAAGGCTGACTATTCTCTTGTTACCTCCCATCACTTAAATCTTTAAAGTATCTTTATCCTTTTCTGGATTAGAATAGCAGCAACACTTTAAACTGTGACAGTCATTTCTAGAGTGCTCATCTGAAATGCAGGCAGATGTCCCAGAGAACATATTTGCAAAATGATTAGCTCTGGAAGATTTGAGCTGCAAAAATGTCTGGTATATGATTTGGAACTCTCTACATAACAGAGACAGCCAAAACTCTGGGATCAAACAATGTCATAGAAACAGGAAAAATAAAAGGGGGTTGGTTTAGTTCTGAAACTTGAAAAACATCAATGAACAAAGGAAAAAAATTCAAAGTGACCAACATAACAAACATTTTCAGAAGCAGCAGCTGGTAGTACAATTGATAAAGTACAGAAATTAAGAAAGGAGAGATTCATGAAAACTCATGAACAGTGATAAAGAGTAAGAGGTGACTGAGACAGTGAGGGCAATAATGGGCTAAAGTACAAAAGGACATTGCTAATATGGGCCAAAACAGTGTGAAATACTGGAAAGGAGAAGCCAGACTGAAAAAAAAACCAGCTAGAACACTGTCAAGTGGGAAATCAGTTCTTCAGGAAAATATGGCATCTTTTAGAAAAACAGGAGTAGCGGGCAGACTGACAATCACAGTGCAGAGGAATCACATGAAAACTTTTGAAAGAGCATGAGGAACCAAAGAGTGATGATTTGAAGGAGTTAGGGAGGAAAAAAATTGAAAAAGTAATTGACAGGGTTAGAAGTGTTCCATCCATTAATGAATGCTTTTAAAATTTTACAAATGAGTCTTCTTTCTTTCCTTTTCAGGTCCCACCATTCCTCTGCAGATAGAAAATAAATATCCTGGAGCCAAGCAGGTATGATTCCTGTGTCGCTCTGTGCCAAACAGTCCAGTGTTCCCACAAGGAAACTTGATCCATCATAGACAAGGGTTCTTGCCTGACAAGAATACAGTTTCATAAAGACAAAAGATGTCACTAAGTCAGACTGTCAAAGTGTCTGAAAACTGAAGCAGGCCTTTTCTTTTACGATGTTTGTAGACTGAGACTCTAAGAACTTTACTACTAAACTCCTTGATTATGAATAGGCAGTAACTTAAGCTTTGCATGCATGATTTACACTACACTGAGTCTCAGTAAGTTTCTATAAAATACTTTGTTCTGTTCAATAATATTAGTTCTACATTCTGTGCTTCAAAACTGTCTTTTCTTAAACATAATAGCAACTTCAACTGCATTTTCCTGATAAACTGATATGTAACAAAAATAAACCTGTATAAAGGAGTAAACCATATAATCACACCAAGAATACACCACTTGTTATAATACATTTAACTCACAATATATAGCACAGCTTTTTTTTAAAAAGAGGTATCTTTAAATCCTATCCTTTATTACAGCATAAAGTATTCTTTGCAGAGTTTCATTAAAAATAAAGAAGAATAGTAGGTGATATTGCACCATTAAAAAAAGTACCCAGAGAAGGTGAGAATCATACTGTCATTAAAAAATGTAGCAAAACTACCCATTTAATAGAATCACAAAATCTCCCAGGCTGGAAAAGGCCTCCAAGACTATGAAGTCCAACTTTTTGGTGACAATCAAGATCATTGGCTAAAATCCAGTTTGTAACACAAAGGTATTTAGCTAGTTATCATGTCCATGCTTGAAGGAAAAAAAAAAAAAAAAAAAAAAAAGAGAGAAAAAAATTTGTCTGCAACTGAAATCCTTTTATTCCAGGAACCCCAAGGGAACAAGTTAGTGCATTGTTTCTTAGAACATGGCTTTTAAAATTCACTCTGACTGCTGTATATTATGATTGGCTCAGGCATTTGAGCCAGCATACAATGAATACAGTTGTAATTTTTGCAGTCACAGAGCAATGAATGTTCCATGTTATTTTGCTTGTTGCCTATATGTAGAGAGCAATTTGTGTGGAGAACATTACTGTATCTGTCATGTTCCATCTGAAAGCACTGATGCAGAACTGCTTGGAGACAGCAGCACTGTGGTATTGATGCTCATGGCAGAAGAGATTTAGATACCATGAAAAGCTAATGGTGTTAACTAAAGAATTCTTCAATTCACTTCAGCAGAAAGGAAACATTTAAAGGAGGATTAGTTTTAGAATAAATGACAAAAATTCAACACATTGAAATTGTGCAAAGTGCATATTGTAGCAATTATGGAGACTTTTTGATACAGTACTCACGAGCCAAATTATGGCTGTGCTGGATATTGCTCTACAGCATAGACAACTGCCTTTACATGGGATGACTTCTTACTTTAAGAGCTGCTATAAAATTATCTTTGTGCTTTAAACAAACATTCTGCAACTGTGCACAGAAATAAGCACCTGGAAAACTCCCAGTTCCTTTTTTAACCTATGTACCTATGTACTTCTTACTCATCCTAAAAGATTTATCTTCTCAATTTCTCATCTGAGGTGGGCAACAGGGGTAAAACTGAATTAATTTTGCTGCCTCTTGTTTGGGCTAGAGAGAAATGACTGCAATAAGGAGTGACAATTCTGCTATGGTGAAGTATGTACAGGATCTGGGCAAGAAGTTATGTTCACCCTGTGCTGGAAGAGATGATCTGAAGCAGTCTGCAAAAAAAAAGTGTTTTAAAAAATGATAAAGAAAAGATGGAAGGAATTTTCTGCTCTGTCCTGCACTGACACGAATCCTGACCTTGGACAGTGAGGGCGAGTTAGGAGTGAAGTGCCAGGTTCAAAGCATACCCAGGACTGGCCCTGTTGTGTCACAGTGACCTGGATTCTCTCATCACATCAGTTCCAGGAAGGAAAGAAGTTTTGACTCTGTGTTGAGTAGGACTGTCATCAATTCACAAATAAGTACTGCCTAAGAACATAAGGTTAATTAAGGACTTGGAACTGAAATATCCTGTCTCTTAACAAAGCCATCGTAATGTGGTATTCCTGCTCTGCTTTTCTTTTAAAGGATAATAAAATTTGACATGCATTTATTATAATATATATGTGTAGGTATGTAGACATGAACACACACATAAATTTAGTCAAACTCCAGAATATTAGAATGAACAGAAGAAGAAAGCAAAGAGCAGTAACTCTTACTATGAGAGCACTCTCTCTCAGTCCTACATTTGAAATACTGCTGAGGATATTTTCTCCCAGCTATATCAACTATTTCCCATTAAAGCAAAGCTATTCACTTTCAAATATCATCATGGGTTTATATGTGTCTCCTATTCGCTTACAGCTCGAATTTGCTCAGTTTACAAGTGAAAAACATGTCTCCTTCTATTATTTGGCAGCAGCAAATCTCAAGCTGGGACTCCAAAACCAATCTACTCTTTTTTTTTCCCCCTTCAGTTGTAATTGTATTCCTTCAAATTCTTCAGTTCCTTTTTGTGACATTCATCTTTAAGACAGTCAACAATGATTCAGATGCTGTACTAGGACCAGGATTTTTGTTTATACAGTATAATTCTCAGGCCATTATTCAATAGACTCTATGGTGAATAACAATAAACTCACACAAATAAATTAAATATGGTTTAGGTGGTTCCTACTGTTGCTATTACTATCTCAAGTACTTGCACATGAGAATAGGTGCCTTGTTCTTATTCTGAGTTTTTCTTCTACAGCTCCTATATTTATTCCAGGGTTCCCAGTATGACTCCTAAAAATTATCTGTCTCCAAAATTTTCTTTTACTCTTGTTCTTATTACATGATAAAATTGCAACATCTTTGGAGAGACATTGCATTCATTTTTTATGTCTGTATAAACCTAACACAAAGGAACTGTGATCTTTGTTTGAAGCATGTAAACAACAAGGCAACAGAAAAGAAATGTAAGTATAGCTAGAGGATTTTATGTTTTTGGCAAAAAAGAAGATGAAGAAAAATAATGTGCAAATGTGCTGTGCTGCAGTTGCTTCAAGTAATTAGATGATTCTGCAAACGGTGGCTTTGAATAAAAACAAACAGGAATTTTTCATATCATCTGTCTGATTCTTGTGACAAATTATCTCCTTGCAAACATTTTTGAGTATTTATTTGGGATGCTCTATGTTGATTAATATTTTTCATTCCATTTGTGTAAAAATATCAGTTAATATTTCATACTTTCTTCTGCTTCCTTACTTCTTTGAACTTATTTTTAGATATTTGCCTATTCTCTCATGTGTCTTATCAAATAATTGCATTCAGAAATCAAACCTTGTGAACTTGAGCAGAAAACTATGTTCAACCCAATTATACTTTCTGTAAAACTACTCCTTTCTGAACAGGTTTTTTGCAGGTAATTTTAACCACAAAACACCACCAATGATTGCAGTCTGCTACTGCCACTACAATGACATGAAAAAATTCTAAGAAGAGCCAGTACCAGATCAATTTAAGAAAAGCACTCAGGAGGGTGTAAAAGGCACCCACCAGGGGTTGACTAGCACTTTAAGTACTACAGTTGAGTAGGGAGCATTTAAATCTATTTTCTTTTGACCTATAAAGACTTCTAAGTGGAGAACAAAAAGCTTTTCAACAGGTACAATCTTTATACATTAATTTTCTGATGCACCAAGTCTTTCCAGGAGACATCAGGGCAAATGTTTCAAATTAATGGAGGGCATACTGTGGTGATTTGCATCATCTGACACACACTGAGGACAAGTAGCCATAGGATAACATTTTCTAGAACCCAGTCTAGTTAGGCGAAAATATTCAATTTAGCTCTTTTGAAATCCATCACTAAGATGCACAGCATAGATAAATAAATAGCCAGGCTAACAGACAAGCTAGCATAGAAACATCTGTACAGAAAACTGTTCCATTTAATAGCAATTTGTCAAGACAATTGTGTCAAATGTGATAAAACCACAGATGAAGTCAATATTAAAACGACTTGAATCTTTGTTATCAGAGTATTAGCAGGCCGTAGACATTTATTACTTTTATTTCTGAGGTGGAAGAGAACATTTCTGTTTTGTCCTTATTTTAACATTCCCCTTGAAAATAATGATCAAACTGTCAAATACAGTGCTCAGAATTCTTTAAAAGAAAAATTGCACTATTTAGGCTAACGTAAAGGAGACATCGAAAAACCAAAAATTCCATCAAATAAAAAGCATATCCAAGTAAAGAAAACTCTCCAGCTATATTTATCAGCCTCTGAAAGTAGATTTGGGAAACATCAGGGGTATGCCTGGAACATTCAGCTGGTAAAATCCCAGGAAGGATTGTTGGTAGGTACAGCAACAGTGCTGTGCAATGAGAATTGGCAACTGCTCACAGTGGCCTGTAGGGTTATATTTACAGGAAAACGAACATCTACTGAACGAACCAACTTACCCTTCTAGAACTCAAGTACTAAGTCATCTTTATAATAAAGCCGCATTCATCTTTGTAGATAAAAAGCTGATGTTGCAAGAAGAAGGAAGAAGTAGAAAAGTTAGTGACAAACAAAGGGGTGTGAACCCCAGTAAAATGACACCTACAGCATCTGCCAATTAGATTAAGAAAAAGATTTTTTGCCTCGTAGACAAAATAGAGGCACCAATCAAGAGATGCATAAAAAAATGGAGCAAGCAATCAAACAATGCATTACTGTGTAGACCAGGATAAGAATTAAATATAAACAATGTTTAGAGACACAATAAATGGCTTTTACTTGATTCACATTGAATCGTGCAAGAATCCTTTATCTTTTCTTGACAGTGGCCCCTGCCAGGGAGAATCCCTGTGAGTGATCTCCAGATCCCTTGGCATCATTTGCCAGGAGCCAAACTGAGAACACCCCAATTCAACCTCCATGACTTGTCCCCTGCACTTCTGCATTTTACTGTCTCAGTGTTTTGATTTGATAGCAAGATGCAAATGTTTCAGTGTTTCATCTTAAAATGGGACCAGAAACAAAGAAAGTGGTGAATCTTTTTAAATGTTTGCTTGCACTTAACCTGATTTTTTCAGTGCATAATTAAAATTTTATGGCTACAAGTTTCATAATAAACATTTCTCACAGCCTGTGCTGGGATGTAAATCACATCTAATAATTAAGTCTGAATTTTGTGGTTAAAAAAACCCTTACATCCTTCCAAAACAGAATTACTCAAAAAAAGCTGATATCAGGTCATTACCAGTACATTTTTAAACAAATCATTAATTTCTACAGTGCATGTACTGATTCTCAAACTTTGTGATTGCTGTGTGCATTTATTAGACTGTAAGTTTAATTCCTCATAGCATAAAAACTATGGGGAGGTTTTTGTAAAATTGCAAGAGCTATGTCTGCTTCTGTAATGGCTGGATGATTCTAAAAATTTGGTTTTTTCATTCTATTCCATAATTTCCTTTTCATTTCGGCTAGTGATACTAGAAGTGGAGCAGTTAGGAGAAGGGAGAGATGCAGAACAATAAGGAAGATATTACAAAACTGGTTTACTGGGCAAAATTACGTTGGTTAGACAATATTTTCCCATACTGACTACTGGGAATTGTGCTAATGAGAGTTGCTGTGTTTGCTTGGTACTGCAATGCCTTTTCCAGGAGTCATCAAGGTGGCAGAACTAAACTGGACAGAGTACAGGAATACAACATGTAGGAAACAACCCTGCCAGTGAAAAGGAGGTAAAGGGTGTCTTGCACATCTCTAGTCAAATGATTATGAATAAGCAGTACATCCTCTCTAGAGAAGCTCCTGGTGCATGCATTTAAAAGCTTCACTGAACTTTTTCTGCAGATAAATCATGCTGACATATTTCTCATATTTTTCTGTTACCTTTATCCAGATGTATTACCAGATATAGGTGAGTAATGTATCTCTTAATAAATATTCGTTCTGGCAAAAACCACAAAAACTCTCATGAACATTCATGATAAAACAATGCTGATCAGTGCCAACTTTTTACTTCAAGGGATCTCTGCATTCTATAGCAGGACATTCAAAGCAGTACTTAGTCAACAAAAAAAAAGGATGGAATGCTGCTTAGGTAACTTGCAAAAAATTGTTAAACTTTATACTGATTTCAGCAGAGTTTACCTGAACTTTCTGTTGCTGAAACGTGACCTAATGAATATGCTTAACCTGTGCTCTTCATCACACACACACACACACACACACACACAAAGCACTACTCTGCCTCCTCGGCTGGGCAAGACAGAAAAAGAATTACAGCAGAAAAGCAGCACAATTTTTTGATGAGCCCTGTCTGGGTAGTTGGGTAGCGCAGGTCTGGCTGGTGAAGCCTTGCTGTCACTCAGAGCCCCCTGCCCTGCTGCAGCCTGACGTGTGACGAGCCTGTCACTCAACACTCTGCACAAACAGCTCCCCAGCACCCTCCTCAAAAGGCTCTCTCTTGAAACAAATGGAAACCCAAACTAACTCTGGAACCAGAAAAACCTGAAGTGCCCAGCTCGAGAGCACAGACAGGGAAAAAAATGAATTGCCAGATTTTTTGAATAATAGCAAAACTGAAAGTGCCTTGGGTACATCCAAGCACAGCTGCAATAGCTAACTTATTAATGTCTTTTCATTGGCAGCCACATCTAAACAATCTGTAAAAGAAACTTTAACAGCTTCTCTTGTCATAAATGATTCAGCTGAAAGATATACAACCTTGTAAGCCAGGTGGTGAGATGTAAAAGAGGCTAAATCCTGCATAGGATATTTGGGGGTTTTTCTGGGTTTGTTTTTCAGGCTATACAGAGAAGCCCCTATCATTGGTTGATGTAAATAACTCCTAAGGGCCTTGAAGGCATGTATATTAATATCAGGAAAGGTATTTGTTTCAGACTCACTTGCAGAACTTTTGTTAAGGAACTACCCATAGGATTAAAAGTATCAGAGAAATTTGGCGAATATGAGTGAAATGAATTTTTTAACTAGATGAGTAATTAAGCCCTTATGGAAAAGACACCTTTCTATGTCCAGCAAGAGCTTTGAAAATACAAAAAATTGCATTAATAAAGTTATAATCTTATCCTTCTTTCAGCATACAGGTCCAGAAAGAGAAGTCAAAGATTGTCTCTCTCTTTCTCCCATTAATTTAACCAAAATTACAATGAGACGAAGAAGGGTATAAATGAGGTAATAGCGCCACTGCAGTTAAAATCATAGCCACTGACAAAAACAAAACAAGAATAATTTGTACCTGATTGTCATTTCAATTATTATCAGCCTTGCTGACTCCTAGATCCCATTTAAAAATATTTTACGTTTTGCAGAATATCCAAAATAGACTCTATTTTGCAGTGACCAGCAATGACTCTCTCAGGCCCTCCTTCTTGTCCTCTTGCTTAGTATCAGCAGTATCTTCCAGATTCATCCTGGCACATCAGATAAGTCAAGATAAGCTACTGGCCAGCCCTTCCTCCTTGGTGGGTAAGTAAGACCAAGGTCAGGATTGAAATGAAGTATCTGGGAATAAACTAGCCTGGATTTGTTGCGATATTTTTATTCTTTTCTAAAGGAACACAATCTTTATTGTCAAAGGGCTGAAAAAGACAGTTAGAAAAAACCCTACACTGTAAACAAGTAATACAGTAAACAAGTCACTTGTAAAACAAGACAAAGACAAGACAAATTGACTTGTAAAAACAAGGTTCTACAAAATTTTAAGTTACGTAGAGAAGCAGGGGTGAACATGGCTACTTAACTTTGCCTTCCTATTCTTAGTATAATGCAAAATAGAACAGAAATACATGGCTTGGCAATATTTTACTCATACTTTTAGCATATAGATTATAACGTCTATAAGTAAATGAAATATCAGGTTGTTGCTTTATAATTGAACTAGAAAAAAAGCAATGATATGGAATTTTTTCCTTCTGTTTTTACCCTGCATTTGGTAAGAAATCCATGCCCACTAATCTTACTGTACTGGGTTTACAGGACCAGGTTTTGGTAGCAGGAGGACTACAGGGATGGCTTCTGTGAGAAGCTACCAGAAGCTTGCTCCCTGTCCAGCAGAGCCATTCCCAGCTGGGCCAGCACAGCCGTGCTGCTGGCCAAGGCTGGGCCAGTCAGAAATGCTGGGAACACCTCCACTGTGATAAGACATTTAAGAAGGAAAAGAAAATATTATTGCACAGCTATAATTGTGGCACAGTTAGAGCAGAGAGAGAGTATGTGAGAGGAGCCGCCCTGCAGACACCAGGGTAAGTGGGGAAGGAGGGGAGGAGGTGCTCCAGGCACTGGAGCTGGGATTGTCCTGCAGCCCCTGGTGAGGGAGATGTGCCCCTGTAACCCATGGAGGAGACCCACACCAGAGCTGGTGGATGCCCCTAAGTGGGCTGTGAACCTATGGGAAATCTCTGCTGGGACCTGCAGACCCTTGGGGAAAGGAGCCCATGCTGGAGCAGGTTTTATGGTTGTACTTGTGGCCCTGCAGGGGACACAAGCTGGAGCAGCCTGTCCTTGAAGAACTGCACCCACTGCAAGAGTGGCTACTGCTGCAGCAGTTCATGGAGAAATGCCACCTGTGGCATGGGCTCACATTTGAGGAGTTCATGGAGAACTCCATGGAGACCCCACGCTGGGGCAGGGGAAGGACTTCTCTCCCTGAGGAGCAGCAGAAACAAAGAGTGATGAACTGATCATGACCCCCATTCTCTGTCTTCCTGTGCCACTGAAGGAGGAAGTAAATCTGGGAAGGAGAGATGGGTGTGGGGAAGGTGTTTTTCAGAATTATTTTACTTTTCATTATCCTGCTTTGATTTTGTTAAATTCATTTAATATCTCCAATCTGAGTCTGTTTTGCCTGTGATGGTATTTGGAGAGTGATCTCTCTGAGACCTTAACTCATGAACCTTGGTCATATTTTCTCTTCCCTGTCCAGATGACGGGCGATAGAGTGGCTTTGGTGGGTGTCTGGCATCCAGCCAGGGCCAGCTCACTAAACTCACTCATGCTGAGTGACAGCTATCCATATTTTGGACTCTGGGGTATGTTGCCAGACTGCACTGGAGTCTGTCCATGTGCTTGGAAGCAGCATGGTGTGGGTGCTCTGTAGCTCCATCCAGCCTGCAGTGCAAAGATCTACAGAGTCCCAGGGGGATTGTGAAGCACATGGGGACCTTTCCCTGTTCACAAACTTTTTCCTCCAGAGAGGACCAAACCGCTGCAGAAACCGTTCTTCCCCAGGCTCCTTCTGCAAACACTGGCCTCATTCAGAAAATGATGTGCAAGGGACAATTGGAAAACCCTGGAAGTTTCATAGATCAGAAAGAATTGGAGCAGCCATTCATGTATGTTACTTTCTTTCTACAAATTCTTTTATGTTTTCAAGTCTTTTAATCTTAAAGCAAATACACACATGACATTCAAAATAAGTTTGCTTTGGCTAAGTTTTTACTAAGATCTTAAGATATATGGCAATAAAACGCACGGTTTGTTTTCCAGTGGTATATGGAGGGCAAGAACACATTTTGTAATACATCACAGGCATCTTAAATCAACGTGACACATTTAAGTTAATTCAGTTCCTTCTATCAGCACAGTATCACTAGCTCTAGGTTGCTCTTATTAGCCATTTGCCCATTTCCAGCTTTTGATCCCCAGGGAAAAATTAACAAACCAGTTTGTTTAAACTCTTCTTGAAATATTAGCTCTCCTGTTAACCCAAGTGACTCCGAAAATTCATTTGGAAAATAGAAAACATAGCATACATCTGGATGGCTATACACTATTGTAACACACACGTATTAGCTACTCCTTCTGTATTGCTTGAGGGACCAAGAATACATTTATCTTTTATGGAAAATTCTACCTAGCACTAGAAGCAGCAAAAAATAAATACACTGAACATCATGTAATTCCCAAGGCAAACATTAATCAGTTATGAGAAATATTATGATACAGGTATTTCAGCTCTCTTTTCCTTGTGGGACTCATAAGGTAAATAATCTGAGCCATTGGATTGATTGTAGAAAGCATTTAAGCCTATGATGTAAAGATATTTATGATTTGTGCCGCCAGATATTAATTTGCCAATACTTTTAACTCATGTGATTAGCTTTTTGCTATCTACACAGAGGTTGAAATGATGGTACCTTTCAAAGCTGAAACTATTTCAGTGAGTAATGTAGAAATGGTATTCTACTGACTGAGAGTTGCACCAGGACTGTAACTCATCCACAGCTAGACAGCATTATTTTCTTAGTTTATGCAGACATTTCAAACATTTTTCTACAAAGAACATTCCAAAGAGAACATCTATTGATACTATAAGCATCCAAATATAAATTACTTTTGTCCTTATTACGTACTGAAAGTTTCAGTCAGGAAATTCCACTAATGCCAACTAAAGCTTTTTTTCCCCGATAACATTTTTACAGGGTTTGACTTAGATTTATTTTCCCATATACATGAGTGATTTTTCCCAGGGGAAATGTTTTGTCTATATTAAAAAAAAAAAAACGCAAAAAAAAAAAACCCCACAAAAACGTTAATTTTTTGACATTTAAAAAAGTTTAGTCTGAAATATCTAAGCATATGCTACCATGTCAAACTTTTTTCAGTTATTGTGGAAACTTTATACCCATAAAGATTAATTCATACTCAAAATTTTCCAATGTACCACAAGATGCAGAAATCTAAATAGCAGGGGTGTTTCAAATAGCATTCAATGAAAAGCAGCTGTCCTTAAATGAGCTATATGTAAATATAGCAAATTAATTTAATATTTTGATTCTTGATGGTGTAAAATATTGTAGGCATAATAAAAGTTAGGCACAACTGAAAAATACACACAGAAGGGAAAATTTCATTTTCAAAAAAGCAGCCTTTCTTCTACATGATATCCTCATATAATGAAAAGTTCTGAAACATTAAATGTTTAATTTGGTTTTGCTCCAAATCAGAAAAAAAAAAGCATTAAAATGTTTTGTAATGCAAAATAGACATCTCTAGCTTTTATCCACTCCACTCATTAACTTTTGTCAAATCAGTGCTATTCATTATGGGTGAGTTTCTTTGTGAAACAGAAAATAAAACTAAAAAGTCCATAACTCTAATCCTCAAGTTGTTCAATTGCTCAATTTTGTGAAGAACCAGTATGGTTTTTTCTTCTGGTTTTGTTCTGATCTTAGTTTTAGACATCTGGCTGGTTTCTGTTTCCCAGTGGGCATTTTCTTTAATGTATGGGATTTACAACACAGAAAAGAGACTTCACCAAGTATCCAAGCACCAACATTAGGTGTGATTAACTCCTATTCAAACACAGCATCATAACTCATAGTTAATTCTGAAAAAAAAAAAAAAAAAAAAAAAAGTGGTTTTTGTTCCTGGCAACCATCAACCATTCCTTATTTCGACTCTCTTTCCCTGCACTTTCTGGACAACCATTTTAATACCTGAAAGAGGAGGTCATTTTGATAATCATCCACTTCAAGAGCTGACTCGCTTGGAGTGACCTGCCTGGGTACATCTTTCTTCTAAAACACTTTTCACCTTTCCTTTTCCCAATTTTGATCCAACGTGCATGAGATTTTGTCCCACATGCAGCATGACACAAAAGTTCTATCTGAAATCTGTAAAATGAACATGAAGTGGAGCCAGAACAGCTCTGTATTTACAGAATACATCTGAACAGGACACCTTTAGCAATAAAAGGTGAAAATCAGAATTTGATTATGGACAACTTAAGATGAGCCTTATTCTACTTACTCAACTAGAAAATTATAAGATTAACCCAAACTAAATTTAGTTCACAAAAAATGCTTGGGTTTGTAACCCTTTAATTTTAACCTTTCATATTGATTTTATAAACCCCAAGATATTTAAATGATATTCACACATTTCTATCTTTGTTCACATGGAAATCATATGCAGAAGGCCAAGTGCACATGAGTGTACAGCTGAAATGCATAACAAGATAGATTTTTAGCCTTTTCCTCCTTCAGGAACTGCAAAGAGTGGTGTATTAAAGCTATAGTAAAAACACATATATTTGAAAGGCAGCCTGTACACTCAGAGTCTGTAGGTGTTGTGCTTTCCATGTTTACACAAAGTCAATTTAACAGCAAAGATTCGAGTTTTAGGTGTTGAAATCAACCAAGTCACCAAATTTTGTCACTAAACTGTGACCCACATTGGGTCAATGAGGCAGCAAGAAAAAGATGTGGAGTTCAAACACCTTTTTGTGGAGTAATATTTGAAATCTGTTTCCCACTTGTCCCACCCACAAACCTCTAGTTTTCTGAGTATGGATCCAATTTGCAGTATCCCTTTCTATTGGGCTGCTAGGGGTATTTAAATCCTAATGAAAATGTATTTATGAAAATATTGAATGAACTATAAAAAAAGCCAAATCTTGGGCAATCACTGCCCGAAAGTTCAATATTGCTACTTCAGGCAAGATTATTACCTTATAATAAGGTCTCCTGTTTCCTAAGTGTGACTAATATACCTGAATTCCTAGACATGAGACCTGGTGTTCAGCTGTGTTAGACACACACAGGCCAAATGAACTCACTTAGCAAGAGTACTCAGACTAGACTGTGCAGCAGATTTATCTGTGCTATGATTTAATATTCCATTTCATTCAGCTGCCAACTTCACAAGAATTTTTTTCTTCTAGTCCTTGATACAAACCAGGAAATAGGGATTCACCTTTTCCCCGCAGGAAACAAATTTAAACAATAACAATCCATCCTTGGATTTTTCAGACCTACTAGCCAGTCTGCATCTATTTAAGACTTCCTGAACTCTAAACAAACAAACAAGAAGGATTAATATGCTTTCCAGAATTTTGTGCTGTAATACGTTACTAGGAACCATATTGCATCTCACTGCCTAATATTAATTAAATTAAATATTTTTTTAATTACATGCTGACTGAACCCCAAATGCCCAAGTGCAACACCGGGCTAATTTGTTAATTGATACCTATTTAATTTTATGTGAATGGTTCCTGTTTCATTATTACATGAATCACATCTTTTTACATCTTGGCTTTTTTTCACCTACCCTTTGCCTTTTTGTTTCCCCAAGTTTGGTCTTTTCATAATATTTCTTCTACTGCATATACTTCGTTCATCTGGATTGAAAGTGCCTTTTTAAACTCTCATAGACTTCTCACTGATTTTATCCTTGCTGTTCCAGAAAAGCCAACCTCTGGCACTGACAAGATGTTTATAGCTCACAAACAAAAGATTTTATATATAAGAAAAATTTACAGCTACTAAAGTTCAGTTCTTAATGCAATATTTCTGTCTGCACTTCAACTCCTGTTGTCAATGGTAAGACCAAAGTAACACCAGTGTATCAATAAAGGACTCAATCTTTGAAAAAACAGTAGTGGAAAAGTAGAATTGCAGACAGGCCTGGAGTTGGTAATGGCTGCTCTTATGTTTATATTATAATTTTGAGACTTATGGTTTTGGGGTTTTTTAACATAAATTCCTTAGTACTCCCCGAAGGAAATTAGAGAAACAGCAGTAATACCTGAGCAGGCAATGTGACTGTAATTTACAAATTAAGATCCAATTTCCAGTATTTTCCTCTTTACCACAATTTCTTATTAAAGAAACAAAGAAACAAACAAAAAAACCCCAATAAGAAAAAAAAAACCCAAATGATCTTATCTCAGAACTTCAAGCAAGGAAAAGCCTTCAGCATTGTATTCTAAAGCTTTATCTGTCTTATTTTCATCACTTCCTGACAAGTTTTCTTACTTTCATAAAGAGGAGTTGATCACCAAAAAAACCAACCAAAAAATATACAATAAAAAAAGAAAACAAAGGTAAAAACAATTAAAATCAAAGAACACCAATAAGCTGCAGTTCAAATCACCCAAAGACCTTTACTGTGAGGGTGGTGAGGCACTGGAAGAGGTTGCCCAGAGAAGTTCTGGATGCCCCATCCCTAAAAGTGTTTAAGTGTTGGATGGGGCTCAGAGCCTGGTCTAATGAAAGCTGTCCCTGCCCATGGCAGGGCGTTTGGAACAAGATGATCTTTAAGATCCCTTCCACTCAGGCCATTCTAAGATTCTGTGATCATGCAGACTGACAAAACCAACCAACACTGGAAACCTGAGCTGCCAAAGAAAAGTATTAGCCAAGAAAAATTTCAAACTGGTGTTATTAAATAGAAAATAAAAGAACCTGAAACAAATTCCCAAACTAGGCTGAAAACCTAAGTCCCATAAATACTATACCTATGTTAAATTTCACACTGATTACCTTTGGTTGGCCAGTAAATCAAAGAGAAACAAAATATTGTACAACAAAATAATTATTAAAAATAGTTACTATGTTTCCTCATATGAAGATCCTGTGTCTTCTGTTATAAACATACCTAAAAAACAGGTATGAAAGGTCCATTTAACTCATAAGGACTAGACAGACTGTAAACAAGTGTAGAACCTGGCCAAGTGATTGTAATTACTTTGTGAAGCAGAAATGAGATTGAAGCAACCTCCTGAAAGCCATATTATATAGGTCAGTTATCAAAATTAAGAAAAATTTTGTAAATATTGGAAAGGTAGATGAACTGTAATGTAAAGGTAAGAGTGATAAACTCACCCTGTGCCTAGGTACACTGATATTACCTTTTACTCTTTATGCTGTTAAATATATTGAGTCAGGGAATTCACATTGTTCATTGGAAGTCCAATGGTATTTTTTAAAACCAATCTGTACACACTCAATAAAAAAAAAAGTACTGTGAGTTATCAAACCAAGGCCAGATCCTGTATTAGACATAAAGAAGAGGAAAAGTAAAGCTTACCTGTAAATAGCAATCATGCTTTGCTTGGTGCCACTAAAATGAACCCCAAAGTTTTTTATTTTTAACTGCTACATGAAAGAAAATCTTTCTACTCAATTGACAACTGTACACCTCAAATTTATGTTTCAACAGAGAGATTATAAAATAGAGGTAAAATAAGATGTTCAGCAACCACAGGTGTTTATCAAATTTTTTTGGATTTAAGCTGTTTTCTAAGGCAGAGCACTGTGAATATTCCTAATATTCTACAGCCAGCCATAAAAAAATCAACGTCTCTCACACACTTCTTATCTTCTGATGATCTCATTCATCAGTTTACTTTAGAGATACTTTTGAACCCACAATTTGCTAGCTGGTTTGAAATTTTCTGTAACGAGTTCTCTATCCCTAGTTCAAAGTAAATCCAGCACTCAGGATTTGGGAGAGAATGATTTGACTACTGTGTGCACAAGGTAATTATTTCCTTTCTAAAAGTTTAACCTTGCACTTCCAATTTAACGTTTTTTAGATTAAATCATCAGCTTTAAATATATGGATATCACAACCAACCAAAACATGCAGAATATAGCTTTATCACTGAAAAATCTTGCTGTACTTCATTAGTCTTCTAGATGTCTGGATCTGCTCTGTGACAAAAGAGGGTATTTGACATTATACAGGACCCTTATCAGGAGCAACTGAAAAATGATGGGGAAGCATTGCAGTGTTCTGATGTTAGAGCCCTGGTTACTGAGAATTTTAGACTTTCTGTGCTGACAGGCACTGACCCCCAAGAGAACACTGCAAGTGACCTGAGGCCGTGGAGAAGGCTTCCGAAATTGAATGAGAGAACTGGGATTATGGGTGCGCAGTTTGAATAGAAGTGTGTAATATCACATGGTGGAAAACTTAGAGTTTAAAGTTTTAGAATATAGTAATATGTATAAAGCAAGATGGAGGTTTTAGAGTGAAAGCTAGTCTCCTTCACCTTCTTCTTCATGGGTTTGGGTGGTTTTGTGTAATTGGATAAAAAAGTCCTCATTGAGGGCCACAGGTGGTTGGTTATTGGGTTAAAAGTAAAAATCATTTAGATATCATTTCTTAATTATATATTATTTCTCTCTACAAGGTCTTTTATCATTAAAAGGGCTTGTAGAGAGAAATACAGCTCCATTTTTAGTTTGTTAGAGTGAAGTGCTGTAGAACTCAGAGTTTGTGAAAGTGTGATATAGATAAGAACTAATAAACATCTGAGCCTGAACAAGAAATACTGCCTCGTGCATTTAATCCCAACCTTAGCAAAAAAGAAGCAAGAATCCACATTCTGCCAGTGGAGAGTATTAATACAGTGGGGCATCTGGCTAGTGCATAAACCTCTGTGTTGGCCATTCAGAGGGGAATAATGCAAAATTAGTAAAATCCTAGCATTTGTGTTACCTGTGGGGCTCTCTCACATCAGCTAACACGCTGTAAGATAAAGCAATCAAAGACATGTAAAACTGCCTTTTCTCAGCACCACCCTGGTGCAGTGGGAACATTTTGAGCACATTCAGGTTCAAAAGTGGGGCAGAAAGAGTAGTAGGGTAGGTATAACCAGCTGCCTGCTTATTCCTGAGGCACAATAGGAGGCATGCATTTCTTCTGTGATAAAATATCAATGAGCCATGTTATTCTGCATGTAGAGTCAGATAAAACACCGTAACTACTTTTCAGGGGGTAGTCACTGAAACCTAAAGTAGAATCCATTTCAGATAAGCTCACGCTGCTTTTGTGTTCCTTCCCCTTAATCATTAGAGTGATTTTCCCTAATTTAAATGGGACATCACAGGAAAATGTTAAGAGTCTTGAATGCTTGTGTACCTGCATGTCACTGTACATGAAAGGGAACTTAAGGGAGGAAAAAATCCTCGTTAATAACCCAACACAGAGGTAAATTGAAAGAATCATGCCAAGATCTGACTTCACAGCAGTAAGACAATGCATCTCATCATTTAATGAGAACAAAATGAGAGAATATAGAACTCTTTACCCAACGAACGTTTTGAAGTTTAGGAAAACTTTGGAGAGATGTCTGAAGCAAGAAGCATATCAGCCACAAGTGGTAGAGCTTCATATTAGTCCCAATTTTCATTCTTCAAATCATATGCCAATTATTCCTACTACTGGTTTCTGCTTGTAAAGTATTGTTTTATGCAGAGTAACTTGGGATCTTTTCAATACAGGTGTGACAGCTATGATAGTCAGTGAGAAGCAATATGGGCAGCTCAAAGCAATGCTTTCCAAAGAGTGGAAAGCATTTGCAACTTGGTCCAGCATCCTTTCAGACACACCAGAGAGGTAGGGAGGATGGCTGACCAGCAGCACCAGTTTTATGGGAATATCTGAATATGTGTCCTGTTGTTGTCATTGAGTACATCATACATCACCCTCAGGTAAATTTGGAATATGCAAAAGAACAGGTCCAACCTCACTAATCACTTTCAGTAAGAGTAAGACTGTCTCCAAGTTTATGAAACTATCCACTTGTGATGACTTTTAATTGTTATCAATTTGACCATGATCTGGCATCCATTACTAAAGAATGCTGCTGATAGAAAACAAATGAGCGTACAACTGAAAATTTGCAGAATTGTTTTCATAATATTAACATTGCCTCAAAATATAACACTTAACTTAGATAATTCATCAACTCAGGAAAAAAAATCATTTTGCTTAATTGAAATGGCAAATTCTATTCTAGTATCAAACAACTACTGCTCAACTCTCAAGAAAGAGGAAGGACACAAGACATGAAAAAACAACTTGCTTTCCAACATTGCCACAGTCTGAAATTCTACCAACTTACTTGCTGTTAGAAATGGGAAATGACCCCTCATGATTTTAAATGAAACTGCAAGAGTCTGTCAGGTTTCCACTGTGGCAGAAATTATGACACTGAACCTGCAAGATGTACACATTACTTAGCTAAAGTTAAGCACAGTATATAAATCCCTGCTGACTCAAAAGCCAGCATACTGTATTCCTTGGCATTCCCAATGTTTCACAGGGACTACAGAATTAGCTCTTCTCATCAGCAGCTGCTGTCAGTTGTTGTAAGCAATACAGAGAGCATGCAGTAATGAAAGAATGAAGAGACTTCTGTTTTCCTTTAGGTTGTTGCATTGATAAAATTGTCTGTTTAAGTACTGGATTGTAACAAAGTCAAAGAAAGAAGCTATTCTGAACACAGAGCAAATTTGCATGGCTTGTAGCCAATCTGCTGCCTAATTTTATAGGAGAGTTAGCTGTTATCTACATAGCAGAGACTGTGCTATGGTAGTTTTATGTCACCCAGAATCCAAGCCCCCCTTGGTGCTTCCAGCCAGCACTTCCAGCTCGAGCATTCCTCCATGTGATGAACACAATGTAAATGCTCAGTTGTCTGCCCTCAGTTCCATAAAATACTTAACCAAGAGCTTAGACCTTCACAGAAATACTCTATTTCATAAGCTAAGCATTTATTTATGCCCAGAGTTGGACCTTCAGATGAACCTTGAAAAATAAGTAATTTCAATGTTCTCACACAGCACAGCTGAGTTGACAGTCTCAGCAGTCCCAAATAATTTTTTTTCTCTTCTTGCTTGGTATATATCCCTGAATAGAACTTCATTTAATCACAGAAGGAGGAACTGGCACAATTTAAAAATTTCCTGATACAATTTAATTGCAGGTTGGTTTTGTTTTTCTGTTGTTTTGGGTTTTTTGGAGGGTTATTTTGCTCTTACACATACTAGTTAAACTTAGGTAAATCAGAGTATAAACCACAAATCTTTTTAAAAATACTACTCAAAACCTGACAATACATTTTGTTGCAAAAGTTAGGAATTAGTTAATTAGTTTAATTACTCTGGGCTCAGTTTTCTCCTGGGAAGTTAATTTTGCTACTATCAGGTTTACTGTTACCTTCAGGAACAGCAAGAACATGCTCCTTTATGTATAAGTGATACCAATGAGGTTTGCCATCACAGGATCACACACAAAAATACTTGTAGAACACATTAAATAATGCAGTAACACTATCATATATTGATTTGGGCTAAATTTTTTTTTGTTGGGGGGGGAAAGAGAGACTATCTTAAAAGATGCAATTAAACTAGAAAAACAGTGTGATATGCATTCTAAAATTATACACTTTACCATTCAATTTTCTAAATGTAAGCCCAAATGCTTTGTCTTCAGGCTTAATTTTAGCTCTATTCTACTGCAGGTAAGTCTTCTGCAAATTCTAGCCTGAGGGTATACTTTTTTTTCCTTTGTGTTTAATGCTGTTTGAAGCTGCCTGAGTGGAACTTGTGAAATTCCCAGCATCACAAGAGAGGCTTGTGTTTTCCATTTAACCCCTGAGTTCTGACTTCTGTTCACAAATTGTCTGAGCAATATGCTACGTGCAGCACTTTCCACATGCTGATACAGATGCTGGGCTCCATTCAGATGAAAGCAGAACATGTTTATTTAAATATTGACTCCACTTAGACATCAATATCTTTGCTATAAAAGCTGCATCTGAATATTGTGGAAAGTGAGGAGGATCTAGATAAAACTCGCAGTACTTTTTTTTCAGTGAAAACATAAGTTCAATGTGAGTAAGAAAACAGAACAACAAAGAATGCACAAACAACCATAGGAAGGAAAGATTTAAATTACATGGGTAGTTATGAGGCAAAGACTACAGTGGTTTGTTTTTATAGACAAAGTGAAAGCCTTATATAAACAGAAGAGGAACTGAATGTACTAGCTTTAAGGCTTTATTCAAAGAACTTACACCTGAAGTTAATATATTTTTAGAACAGATAAAACAAATGTAATTTAGAGTGCTCAGTGTGCTAAATCTACTTGGCATGCTCTACAGCTTCCTCTTTGCTGCTGTAAGATTCGCTGCCTATAGCTTTTGGCAGTCCCAACAGAGCCAGCTCTTTCCACTAACAAAATACAAAATGCAAAATTAATAAAAGGACCCTTTGAAACTGACAAAAGTGCCTCAGGCAAACTATCTGCCCAGCAGCTGGTTAAAATTTAATCAGTTATTTTTTTCCAGTCCTGTATATCTTTTGTATGGAGTTCCCCAGACCGAGTGTGGTCAAAGTTTGTTAAAAAGGAAGAATAGATAAGTCTCTCTCTTTCAATAAATTAGCAGCAAAGCTAGTTCATTTCTGGTTTTTATTGACAAATTGAGCTAATTGTTTTAGTTTCCCCAAACGCATCTAAAAGATCTATTGACAGATTTTTATCTAAATATAAGAAAATTAATGCAGGAAGCCTGATTTGGATTGTGGTGAAACTGCAATGCTTTTTTCCATCTACTATTGCTTTAAATCTTTAAATAATTTTTGTGGAGGTGGGTTTTAGCAGTCATGCTGATTTTCAGCATTAACACTATCTGTTACAGATGAGGAATATAGATTCACTGAGTAGTCAGATGCAAAATATAGGGTTGCTCTTCAGTTCATTTAGTTTTCATACTTAAAGACTGTTTCCAAGCATTCAAGTGAAAAGGAGGCATTTTCATGAACCACAGAGTATTTTAAGAGTGGACTTGCATATGTAGATCAGGTTCCTTTCTAGTATCAGTCTCATCTTTGAAATCTTAGGTTAAACCTTCAAAAGTAACTACATGCAAAAAATGTTTTCATAGTTTAGGTGAACTTTAATTCCTGGCATATATTTCCATGCACTAGACTGAGCATATAAAAATTTACCTCTGATTGAATATAACTTTCAGCTGCAAAAATTGTAGCAGATGGCATTTTTTAAGAACTCCCAATAAGCTCACACACTCTATTAGCATATGCTTTATCATAACACCCAGGAACTGTAGGCTTAGAAAATGATTCCATTGCATTCCATTTATTATGGTCACACCATCAGAGTGTGGAAGTTTCCCCAGAATGACTGAAGTAGAAAGACAGAAAAGCTGTTCTAGGAAGCAAATAAGTGAGCATGAGAAGCATGAGGATATTTGTTACGTGTATTTCCTTATTAGCAAACGGATGACCTCTAAAAATTAACTTTGGGTAGGAGAGATGGGTTGGGGTTTTTTTAAAAGTTCAGTACCATCAAGACATATAACCAACTAGATGTAAGACAAAACCTACATCTTTCTAATTTAATACCTCTGCTTAATTTACAATTGCAAGTCTACCAAAAAACATGGATTTAATGGTAATTTTACTTTGGTATACTACCTGCTGGCAAAGCATGCATGGACATTTATTAACAGTTCATAGTATCATGACGGTGTCAAGATATTTACAGAGCTGGGTAAGGAAGTTTATTGTGATTTATAATGCCAGTGGAAAATTGATTCCATGAAATCTAATGTCCAACAACCTCTGTGTGGTGACATTCCTCTGCATCCCTGCTGCCCTCCCTTGATCCACAGGTGCCCACATCTGGGTGCAAAGTACAGTCCAACGATTTTCTGCTGCCAGGATCAGTCACTTCTGTCTAATAGGTTGAATGCATTTGCATTCTGCAATGCCTTATTTTTCCCCAAATTTTCATTTGCAGAAATGAAAAATGTATAAGAACACTCAAGTCTTTCCAAATGGATGAACAACTTGGTGTTCAGTAAATTAATGGTGCAGACAGCTCCCTTATTAAAGTCCCCTCACTAGTATATGTTTATCCTACTGTTCTTGCAGTGGTAACTAACGAGTTGCTGCAGTAACATTGTGCTATGTAAGACACTGCCTCAGGCTCTACAAGGAGCCCTGAAGGCCCAAGGCAGGCCCCAACTACACCCACACATAAACAGATTCAGCTGCAGGTGGAAATGCTTTCAAGCTATTTACCTTGAGCAGATCATATGTCTTTCCCTAAATAACCAAGATAATATGGCCAATAAAACCTCCAAGCAGAGCCTGCTTACAGGCAAGGATTTTGACAAATGATTTTCTTCATAATCTTAATGTCTATTCTTTATTGATATGGCTCTCTGCTTACTTTTAATAAAACCAAATGTCATTAATTGCAAATTGCAAAGTTCTCTCTTCATTCTTTAAATCTAACAATGTAAAAATGAGGATATGAATACTAAAGCATTGTAAGTAGATGTATATAAATCTGTGTTTAACTGACAGAAGCAAACTAAAACTGCAAACTCTACATTTTACTTGAATATTCAGTGGGAGAAATAAATTCCTTTTATCACAACAATTCAGTTATGTTTATCCATCCTGGTACGCTCTGTGAGTTTTTTTAATACTCTGACATTACTCACTCTTCCATTACTATCCTATTATTAATAAAACAAAATGGTGTTGCATTACCAGCCAGCATCCACCTTCTTAATGTTTAACTTCTAATGCTCATGAAGGCTTGACAATATCTAATTGAGGAACCTCTGTGCCTCCTATGCTGCTACAAATGGATGACCAGAATTCCGTGCCCTGTTTGTGCTCGGCTCAGGAATCTGTGCTGGCAGCTCTGGTGAGAACCTCTGCTCCACCTCTGCCTAGGTTCAGTCACAGCACTGCTATTTTATGTGTCCTACAGACTGAGGGGCTGCTCACAGCAAATTTTCCTTGCAGCTTCTGTAGCTCAGCCAGGTGTATTATGGAACAATCACAACCAAAAAGTGCATGAGAAAGAAATGACATCTTTGAGGTAAACATGAAATGAGTAGGCATTTATACACAGGGTTACTTTAGGATAAATTCCATCCTTTGACATCTCATGAAATCCACAGCCTAAATGTTGTCTCATACAGAAAGAGCAGCTGGATAAATTATTCTTACGAGATAGCAAAAGGGGACATCCTCCTTGTAGATTAGCATGTGGAAAATTTGTCTGACATGCAAAGTATCCAGGTTCAAATGCCTTTGCAGGTTCTGAGGACACTGATCTTGATAGCCATTAGGAGATGAAAGAAATAAGTTCGTTTCCCTCTCTATATAATTATGTGAAGTATAACAAGTTATAAAGCAGTGAATGGGAGAATTCCCAACTAGAAAATCCTTTTTCAGATTGACTGCTAGCACGAGATCTTGCACAGGGAGTGCTCTTGAGATAAAAGGGAAGAAACATCATGTTCTTCTCACATTTGCACTGTGCAAGCCCTAGGTCTGTACGAGTCTTGAATAAATCCTTACCTTAATTGGACCCCTCAGGAAAGACAGGTAGAGGATCCCTTTACTGTGAATTGTAATAGGATCTGTGAAAAGATCTATAAGAGATGTTGGCAGTCTTTATGTGTTCTTGATGGCCCACAGAGACCCAGCTAAGTATTGCAGTTCAGCATTCTATACTTCTACCAAAGAATGGCTCACCTGCCAAATTGTCTTCCCTGCTGCACTCAGACCGTCCAGAGTGGATTTCTTTTTTTATATATATTACTAATACTTAGGACATGCCCAAAGGTTTTGTAACTTTGCTTGAAAAAACCGTTTACTAACCTGGCTATCTGTTCAGACATCTCAAGAGTTAGATAAGTTTTTATATCACCCAAAACCATACATGGCAGGGAGAGGAACTACCTCTATTGTGTTTCCAAGGACCTACACCCCAATTTCAGCACTTCTGTGAAGTGCATCTGTCATGTGATCTCTTCTGTACTTACTACAGAAAATGCATTCCTTGGCTCTTTTAGGATATGAGCCGGGCTGCTGAAATGACCTGCAGTGAAATGAGCACAGTTTCATCTCTATGAGTAACATGAACCTGAACTTGTATGAGTAGTTCTAACTAGTAAGAAGATAATGAAGAAGACATCAGATATTCTGCTCAGAAGTAGAAAAATACATTCACACTCTAAAAAGTCATTTCCCTTCTCTTTCTTTAACATTGGAAGGACTGGAAAGGGACTTTGTGCATCGTATGGAAGGAATCCACTTCTGACTGTTATCAAAGAATTGACACTCAGTCTTACAAAAGCTGTGGGAAACCTTACAAAGTAACAAAGTCTGGATAATTATTTGGCACACCTCTTTAAACTAATAAATTGTATTGGCAATTAATAAATTGNAAGTAAATAATAATAGACATATAGACAAACAGCAGTAAGTACTTGTATACCAATTGTAGCATAACTCAGCCATGTATCAAGACAGTAAAAAAAGTCCAGTTTTACCCACTATCCATTTTATTCCTTATCCAAGGACAACAGGTCTGGGAGGTTAAAGATATAATATTCATCTATGAGCTGAATAGACTGAGAAAAAATTATTAAAATATTTAAAATTATAGCAATAGCCTTGATGACTGAATTATTCTGCAATATACAAGAAAGCTTTAAAACCTGGTGGCAAACTTTCTCTCAGGTCACTAGGTTTAATGGTAAGATATTTAAGATAAAGTGTGTTCGATTACCAAGTACAATTAATCTGATCTGTGATTCATTTCAGGAAGGTGGAGATTTGAGAGACACACATGAAATACACAAAATGAGTGTCTGATTAGGAAGAGAAATGTGTAATAAAGTACTTTCAGAATAATATAATCAAAGACACAATATAGGCATAATATTCTAGAAGTAAGTTCTATTTGCTGGAGGATCAATTACAAGTTAGATAAAAACTGAAAGCTTAATTCTGATATGTTCAGGCCTCTGGAGAGTGTGAGGAGCGCAGACTCAGACTCAGTCACTATCCTGCATTCAGTAATCCCCACTTGTTACACATCAGTGATGGAATACCCTGAACTCAGAGGCATGATTTTCCTATGCACTTTTACAGGAACAGCTAGCAAAAAGGCAGCAATCCTCACATCCTTGGCATCTGTTAGTCTTTATGAAAATTCATTTCTCATTTACAGAGGGTCAGGTTCTATCACCATTAACATAAGAGTTGAAACTGGTTTTTCAGTAGTGCTAATAAAAGTAGTAGGGAGGTATGTAAGGAGCAGCAATCACTCTGGATTTAAGTGACAACACCTGAAATTAAAGGGAGACAGAATTTTAGGCTCTCATTAACCATCACTATTAATTAAGAAGATTCTGTAATGATATGTCTAAACTCAGTTAATAATGCAAACACTTTGCAAATCCTATTGAGTCCTGTGAGCAAACCCACTACACAGAACAATACATGTTCCAAACTTAGGGAGTCATACACCCTGTTTGCTATCTCACTTGGGTTTCACATTGTGTGTATAAACAGCTGAGATACATGTATTAATACATCAGCTAAAATTAGCAATAGAGTAATTTAAATGCAGGGAGAATTTAAATAAAAATCAAAGAATATAAAATAGCCTTAATCTTTATACTGTAGCAGCTTTATCCAAGCTTGTCTCAGTAAGCATCATGACATTGCCTAACAGTTGTATAGAGAACACACAGCGAACTACTGGAGCTTTTATTTTGCCAGAAACCACAGACATTTGTTTTTATTAGCATATCTGAGGTATACTAACTTTGTGCCTGTAGTGTGAAAAAGACAGGTATTTAAGTAACCATCTAAAAGTATAATTATGAAAAATTTACATATCTTTCATGGATCTGTCTTTTGTAAAAGGGTGCAGCAACAGCGATTGCGTGAATTTCTATCCCTTGCTCTGCTTTCTGATACTAGGCTTTAAATTATCAAATTGAAAGTGGACATGTGGGTCTTTCAATTATACATTCAGAGGGGAAAAAAAAGAGGATCAGGGCAGTTTGGTTTTGGTTCCATGTATATCTTATATCCAACTAACACACCTGAAAGAGCTTCATTCACAAAGATTCCACACCTGTAAAATTTACGTGGAGAAATACTTTCTTCCCATTTCCCCCCTCCCCACGCAAAATCCACCAATTTTCCACTTCTGAACACATTTCCTGCTCCCTAAATGAATTTGGTCTATTATCACACATTGATCAAACCCTAAAACTGAGCTACAGAGAGCAGGATGTAGGGAGCACAGTGGCCTTCCCGAACACTGACCTGTGGCTCAGTCTGTTGTGTTTGTTGGAGAGCCTATGCTAAGAAAAACAATCTATATCTACTTCCACATGTAGCCAAATGCCAGGATAAACCATTTTCCTTGAAAGAATTCCAAAGGCAATGTCTAGGCTTTGGGAGTAACTACAGGAGTAGTTCTACTGTGGTTTTGAATGAGTATCCTACCCATGACAGTTTGGGAATAAGAAAGAAAACATTTGAGACCATAAAAGCAGAATTTTAGAAAATGCCCAATATTTTCAACATCAGCTTGGCAACCACTTGAGGAAAAAAAATCCATATGAAAATTCAGAAATGTATTATATCATTAACAGACCACTGGCTGACAGTGCAAGACCAGCAATTGTCTGAAAATTGCAACTACAAAAATCTGCATAAATATATTAAATATTTAAAATTTAAATAGTTAAAATTTCAAAATTAACACTTTTGGTGCAGAAATTATGAAAAAGGGAAAAAAGAAAAGAGGTTTTGCTGTAGAGTTGAGTGGTAGTAAATTTCAAAATAAACATTAATGTAACTACAAAGTGTTAAGTCAGAAATTAAAGCCAATTGAAAAATACTGAGATGGGGATAGTATAAGAATTTAATATTGAAAATACTAGATGTGTATTTCTCAAAACTGTAATTTCTCCCTTCTTTTTATTTTTGTTTTTGGTTGGCTGTTATTCCTGCTGCTATGTTTTGGGATTTTTCCTTTTTTTTTCAATGACTAAACCAGTATTTTTCATGGGAATCCATTTGATACCTAAATGAGTGGCTTACAAAGCATTTCATGCTTTCTGCAGCACACCTTAGAGCTTCTGGGAACATTATTAATATGTGACCTAGAGTATTTTCTTTTATCTGCAAGACTAAAAGTTACTGGTTCAAACAGGTGTGTTTGAGTTGATTATTTTCTCCATTTATCTTTCATTCTAGATGCTCATCAAAATCTAGATTTGAGATGAAGTTATAAAATGGAATGCAGTGTATGCAGTCAATGTTAGAGGATTTGATGGACCACTTACAGTTCTTCATGGCTAGACATTTGTCATACCTAGTTCATGCTGCTCTCCAGCATAATATACATGGCTTAAAAGCAAAAAATCACCTTTTTGATTACAAAGCTTAAGGCAGTCACAAACACATTGCCCTGTGAAAGTGTTATCATGTCATAGACCAAGTTTCATAGCCAAGAACACAGCAAAATCTCCCCCAGACGGATATTCTCCTTACTGTCTAACAGATAATGAATAGGGAAGAGTAAGGGGCATCTCAGCTTGAATTAGATATCAAATACCTGCTCTGCTCTGTTATTTATCTGATGTTTCTACTACTGAGATCCTTGACACAAAAAAAAA
>VXBC01007359.1:972082-1032948 GCA_013399945.1 Ploceus nigricollis
AATTAGGAAACTGTGTCACCAGAGAAGTCGTAGACCCTACAGGTGCACATACTGACAACTGCACTAGTGAAGTTTGGCTTTTGTTTCTCTCAAAGATAAATTATCCAGAACAATTCAAACACTTTGGTCAGAAGTTTTAAATACACTGTATGAGAGGCTTTTAAAGAAAGAGGTATTGCTGCAGTACACACCAAAGATGTTCTGATCTCCTTATGCATTCTTCCACGGATGGGATTGCAGATTGGTTTTAACAGCACCATGAGATGAAAGCAGTCAGTATTATCACAGTGAATTACAAAACAGACAGCTCTTCCTCCACCCAAAATTAGTGCAGCACAAGAACAGTTATCAGAAATAATCTAGCCTTCCTCCTGACCCCCAAATCTTAGTCAGCTGCCTGTGCAAATGAGGCAGGCCAACACGTGTTCCAGTCTCAGGGAGTTGCACCTAAACAAGCTGATGTTTGAGTGAAAAGGTGAAAACAACATTTGAAAACTCATTTTGTCTTCCAGTTTAGACTATCTGTGCCTCAGACACTGATGACTGAAACGTAACCTACCTTATTAGCCTCCATTTCAAAAAACATACAGCTACAGTGGCTGTGCAGATCTGCTGTATTTTGTCTTATAGACAAGAAATTCTGGAAATCTCAAAGGTCAAGAAAACCTTGTTTCCTTCACTAGGATCTTCTGTGACCTCAAAATGACTACTTTGTGTCTACTAAAAGGTTGTTCAAATTTCACCCAAATTATCAGAAATATTTGATGAGTTCTATGAAAAGCAACGAGTTTTTAAAATGCAGAGTCAAGAGGAAATCAATGCTATGCAGTTTGAGATAAAACCTTCTGTGATAGGATTGGAGCTACAATAAAAGGTTCTGCCCACTGTTTAATGTTGCTAAGTGTAAGGAAGGGCACAGCACATAAACTAATTTTGTTTCACTCAACTTTTTAAAAGTTAGGCACCAGTTTTACAGATAATTATACTGATTATACTAACAACTGTCAAGTGTGGCAGACTAGGATATACTAAAAGGAGAGATGATCAGAATTTAGTGATTATTTGGTCATTTAGAAAGGCAGAGAAGACATAAAAATGTACATTAGACTGTACTTAGACCAAATAAGGAACAACACAGTGGATATGGCAAGCTTTCCCAAGAAAATAGCAAATGGCTATAACCTCTCATGGTATGGCTGCAATATTTTAAAGGTTTTTTTTGTCCTAAAAATAAAACCTCATCTCCTCTGATCAAAACAAGTATATGTTTTATATTGTATATACACATTTACAATATTTAAAACATAATTATATTTATATTAAAGAAGGCACTTTACAAAATGTAAGCATCATTTTTAATAGATTTCAGTGATTTGTAAACCCCAGTTTCACTATGGGTACTTTCCTATGGGATCTCTTGTTTTTCCTCTAGTCTTTGAATCTTTTAAAGCCCCTCTCATTATTTTTGTTGTCTGAAGTTGGGCAATAATGTAACTGTGATTAATTAAGCAAAAAGACATGGAAATGGGGGTGTGGTAATCATCAGATAATAAAGCCCTCTGGGTCTCGCAATGCATGAGGTGCAGCCAGGACCCTTTATCCCCAGAGGTCTGATTATCTCCAGGAAAGCTACACCTCCCTGTACTTGCTGTATGGCTATTATGAAATATCTTTACATTTTATAGATAAAGTAAATTACTTTAATCACTGAAAATTGCCAGTGTTGTGAGGTTTCAGCTGTGAGGTTCACAGAGCTTAATCTGCCCATTTCAAGTCTGAAATAACCAATAATTGTTCTAATAAAAGCATCAGTAAATCATTATTTAAATGCTGGGATCATCCCCTCAGAGTGGCAAAGGCACCTTCTGTATGTTTGATGACATGGGGTGCTCGTTTAACCATAACCCTGGAAGTGCAAGCCATAAGGGAAATACTCTACCAGGGCTATTTAGTGTGTGTAATCAATGCTTTGTTAGAGCATCAAATTATTTTCTGTCATTCTGCAAAGTCCTAGGTCAGCAAACAATAACATCTGCCCAACATCTGAAAATCTCTTTGGAAAAATTCCAAATGTCTTCAATTTGTCACACTTCCAATCAAGCATTTTTCAGAAAATCTTCAGTGGCTTTTGTTCAAAGGCAAAATATATTTTCCCATTCCTAAATCATTGGAACGCACAAGAAACATGTTTACTAATTGCAAATATGATAGGGATGTCAGTGACAACTCTATCCTGCCCTTCACATGCTCTGGAACTGTGAACACAGAGCTTTGGCAGACACCACAGTCAATCAAAAGATATGTCCTCCTTCCTGCTGCCAGCCCCGGGATCATGACAGCCTTGTGTTTCCTTTTTGTGGAGGAGCACAGAAGTAGAAATCCCAGAATTACATCCCAACTGATGAAAGGGTCACAGACTGACAAAAATATCACCTTTCAGGAAGAGCATTTCCAAAACAAAACTTGCTTACACCGATGCATTATCCTTACCTGTCACATTACAGTAATATATTTAAGATACACTAACTATTTGGAAAGATTTGCAAGCAGTTACACAGGGCTGTGGATTTCTACTTCCAAGAGGTTTTCGGTGACCTAATGCACTAAAAGAAAACACTGTAGGATACAGACATATAGCTAAAAAGCACTTCTGACTATCCAGAAAGATGATCTATGTCGGAGCTGTGTAAACAGATGAATTAAAAACAATCCAAGGCCTTTTTGCACTGCAATGTTCACATACATGTACAAGCTGAAGACCAGTCACCCAGGAAATCAACTAGTTATATTTATTATATATAATGTATGACTAATGTATGACACAGTTTCCACTGGCATGTCAAACTGGAGACTAGAAACAGAAAACAATATCCTTAGTAGAGGTGAAAAACCAGAACTAGGAGGCAGAGGAATACTGGTCCTAATGCCATTTATCCTACTTTTAAAAAGAAGTGCTAAAAAGTTGACACATTTCTCATGACAGGAAAGTAATTTTATTTCAGAAGGAAAATGTGTGCTATCAGTAATTCTCCAGAGAAATCTGAGATTATTGTGCCAGAGGCAATTAACCCTGAGTAATAAAAACTTCTAGCAGCCTCAAATGACAACCTGATAGGAGTTCAGATATTTCCAAGGGAAAATAGTGACTTGCAAACAAGATATCTTTTTCTTCTCTTCTGGCTTTCAACCCAAGCTTTTAAGCTTCCTGCAGTAATTTGTTTACCAAGTTGACTAATGAGAAGAATTAATCAGAAGACTTTTCACAGGAGAAATATGACCAGTAATATGAGCAAGAATTGTATGATACAGAAGACCAATGTCATCTGCTTCTGGGAGAATTCCAAATTGAAAGATTGAATCTGGTTACAAGATACAGTGTAGGAGAAGAGGAGGAATGCTCTGTGGAAGCTGCATTTAAGAAAAAAAAAACTAATTGGCAAAAAATAAATGAGAATATCAGTCCCAGGAATAAAGATGAGATCAAATTTAAGGCTAGACTTGTTCACTCCTTTAGTATAACTCATATAAAGAAGGAGCTGGTGAAGTCAGTGAAAGGACTGATGTGAGAAAATCACATGAAAATGAGGAAAATGGAAAGATTCTGCCTTCTGATAATTAATTTGCTAGTGTTGAAAATCTATTGCATTTTTGAGATTCAAAGGTAAATGTTAAAATCCCAGTACTGTGGCCTTGCTTCATCTGGGACACAGTTACTTTTCTTCCCAGTAGTTGGTACAGTGCAGAGTTTTAGGATAACAATAATGTTGATAACACACTGAGGTTTGAGCTGTTGCTTACACCAAGACTTTTCAGCTGATATCTGAGGAGGATGGGGGGCACAAGGAGCTGGAGGCGGGGGCACAGCTGAGACAGCCAAGGTGGCCAAAGGGATATTCCATATGGTGTCATGGTCAGTGTATGCCCTAGGAGGAAAGCTGGCTCAGGGACTGACAGGTGGGTAGTGAGAAATTGCACAGTGCATCACTTGGGTTTGATATATTAATCAAAGCCAGTACATTTCCAAATGAAACAAAGTAGCTTCAAAATTTCTAGCTACATAAAGTCCATTATGTATCCCATCGGTTAATGCAGTTTCAAAAACTAACTAATATCTTAAAATTTAGGAAGACAGAGTGAACAAAAAATAACAAAACAACTATACTGAGAATAAAATAGGTGAGCTCTTAGGAGCTGTCATTGAAGTACTGCTTATTGAATTTTAAAGTAGGAATCAATTAACATTTTGGTAAAGTATATCTCTTACAAAAAAGGGCACAATGCTCTCAAAATTTATCTATGCCAGAACTGTGCTGTATGTGGTAGATACATTGTGTATCCAGTAATTTTCTTATGCAAACAAAGCAAAAACATGGAGTTAAATTCACCATACCTCAGTATTTCTCAAGGTATTTCTTCTGAATTTTCTTCTGAACAAGCAAATAAACCTAATTTTAACAAAGATTTTGAAAACATGCTAAAAGGAGGAATTGGAAACAGGCATGCAATGTGGCATGTAGTAATTTCCAACAAATATATGTGCTATGACTGAACACAGCATACCCAAAGCTGTTCATGACTATGTTGGTCAGTATGTCCTGCTACTCACAGTGCCAGAGCTTAAAGCTCATGTAGATTTGAAAAAACTTCCAAACAGTTCCAGACACGCGGTGTACCCAAAGTAAAAAAGCTAAGACCATGAAAATTCTTGATTATCTAGAAATGGAAATACTACAACATCTGGCCCCGAGTCTGGGGCTCCAACTCTGAAACTTGTTCAAAGTGGGATAGCTCACAGAAGCAGCTCCCTGTTGCCTGTGGCTGCTGAGGAGAATGGCAAGGTTTAGATTTAGTAATTATGTTAGGAAAGGATTCACACAGACACTCGATATCAGGTAAGCTCCTCGTCTAATACGGAAATTGAACTCATGTAACATTCATGCAGAAATATTTTACGTAGCTACAGTAAATATGATCAAAGCCTTTAATTGTAAAACAGGCTGAAGCTTCTTGTGAAGAATTTCGGGTAATAAGCAAATATGAAAGCCAACTTGGGGGTTACCTAAAAGGGTGAACAGCCTTTGAGGTACCAAACTTAAAGCCTCTTGTGCATCAAAATCTATAATATTTAGAAATAAAACAGAGATCTTTGAAGGCGTGAAAATCCTGAGGCTTCAAGAATATCTTATTTAGGCTGAAGAATATGTTACATAAAATGGGAGAAGGCATTATGAACACAGCCTAACAAGGAACACAGAGTAATGTCTCAACATGCTTTTTGTTCAAACTTTATAGGAAATTAGATTAATAATGCATGAGTTGCTTTATGCTAAGGTTACTGGCTCACCCACCCCCTCATTTATTTTTCCTTTGGAAAGCATTCTACTTTTACATACAAAATTAGATTTTTCCCATTTTATTCAACATGGCTTGAGCAGACACAGAGCTCTCAAAGGCTTTCAGATAAAGTCACTTTTATCAAGCTATGCAGAGCTCTTCTGTTCATGTGAGTATTCTTTTTCTTATTGCGAAAAGTAGACAACCTAAAGAGTAGCACAACTAAATTATATCTTTTTCCAGCATCACCAGTTCTTTCAAAGATGTTGCTAAAGTAACTTATGGTAAGTTGTGATATTTACCAGATCTAGGGGAAACCTATACCTGTTTGGAAACAAACCTCATTCTTTCTGCGGAGAAAAAGAACAAGATGTGGGCTAGAGAACATTTACATCCTTCTCCCATTCTTTCTCTGTGGAAAGAGTGTCAAACTTACATTAGGAGCAGTTTTTCAGCTAAGATTTGGGCAGGAAAGTCTTCACCTTGTTTTTCTTTTGAAGAGAAACAGGTTGCAATAACACAGACTGTCCTTGAAGTCACCATACCTCCACCTACTCCTCTTGTCAATGAGAAAATTAAATCTCTGCAGTCCACATGTCTTGTCTCATGAAACACAAGGCATTTTGGGCATTTCTTCCCTTTAAGGGCAATTAGAGTTAGCAGATAGATAAAGGCTAGCAGAGTATAACTGTGTGTACACAATGACTTCTTGAGCGCAGTGACTCATGGAATAGCAGAAAGTCAAACATGCACTGTGATATTTCTTTAAATGACAAGTCATCATCAAAAGAAAGCTGTGAAACTGTTGCCATCACTTTCAAAATACAAATAGGGGAGAAGAGAGCAAAAGAGAAGGAAGATTTTTGCCATAGAATCAGAAATCTTGTTAACAGAACAAGAACAGATAAACTTTTTGTTGATAAACTCCTGCAATCATTAAGCCAAACAATTGCAGGGATGAAAAGGAGCTCAGTAGATCACTTTGTCTAAGACCATGGTCTGAGATTGAGCTATTTGTACTTAAATAAACATTTACCAGGGAAAGCTAACATTTTTTTCCTTTTGGAAAACTGTTATTTATCTGCTTAGGTATCAGTACAGTGAGATTTTTTTTTTTCTTCTGAATGGAGATATTCTCTTCCTACAAACTAAGCCAATTTCCTCTTGTCCTTCATCTGACAGTTACAGGGAGCAATTCAGGATACTCCTGATAACTGTTTAGACATTGAAATGCTACTGTCAAAATTCCTCTGTTTTGAAAAAGCAGAAAACTAAAACAGTTTTTTCAGCTATTGATTTAAGCTTTACATTTGGTGTTTTATCTAAAGATTGTGCTTTATCATCAAAAGACTAAAAGCAGGTAAATATAGTATAAATTAATATGTCCTGAATGAAGTTTTATATATATATATAAAATTATAGTCAAAGGACTTCTCAATTTGTCATTACAGCCGCTGTGAATTTTTCCATTGCCTTCACTAGGAATAGCATTAATCTAAAGAAAGAAAACAGAGTACAAATCCAGGATGATCTTTATGAATAACTGCACATGGGAAAATTCTGGAAAAATTTATTTTTGCAAGACACACCCTTTCCTTAACTTCAGAGAGAAGTTGCATGTAGGAGATAAGTAGGATGTGACTGTAAAATAACTCACTAACCATGTACACTAATATTTTAAGAGGTCATTATCTGGCACACAGGCAATATTAATAAAAAAATACATAATTCAGTTTTTCTTTGCTTGTAAGTAATCATTTCATTGCCAAAGTTCTCACAAATTGAGAGAGCCAGCAACAAGAATTATTTTCTGTAGATTATAAAAGTTAATTTCCAATACATTATGTATATCATTCTTTAAATGTCACATCCAAATGCATTTTTAGTGACTGATCTTAATTTTGCACATGCTTTTAAAGTAGTATTCATTAAAAAGTAATCTCAGTAAATTGACGTCAGGACCATATTTCATTTCGTCAATCAAATCCCTGAAATGTTTTGAGACAAATTCTTGCATATCACTAACTATACCTGGGAAATTATTGTTTCACTCTCACTTAAACTACACCCTGAAACATCAAAAAAACATTAGGAGCTTGCTAGGGAGAGATCCTTCACTTAAAGGAAAAATGGAGAATGATACTGCACTGCCAGGAGTTTTTAAGCTGCTTTTGCCAGAGCCTGAGTTGCAGGTGAAGCTCCCCATCAGCTGGGGACAGCCACAACAGCCCACACCTGGGGGCAGGACCAGCTTTTCAGGATCCTCCTTTGTGAGCTACCAAAACTAAATTACCTTCTCTGCATACACATAAACATTTCTAATTAATTTCTGATTTCAAATTAGACTAAAAATTCAATGAAGAGCAGGTTTTGCTTTAATTTACTGTGAATTTCGTAATGTAATAACATCAGAGGAGTTAATGTACGGCTCTATTAATTGAAAGTAGAGCTTCAGGGGTTGGTGGAGCTCTTTGGTTCTTTTCCTCATTTCTTTGTAGAGAATGAACTTTGAATTTTGTATTTTCAGGTCCTGTAGATTTGTGACACCAAACACTTTTTTCCTCATTCTTATCACAACGTGATTAGGGAAAAAAGGGGTTTTTTTGGCTGGCTTTCTCTTTTTTTTACATATAATGACTCAGATCAGCTAGTCAGTCTGACTACCCTTACAATGTCACAGCTTTCAGACTGACATTTATGTTCATTTTAATATTCCCTTCTGGCTAATAAGGAAAATTGGCAAATAAATACTCATATAAAACATGTATCTGAGCAGTTGGTTGTGCAGGGAGATATGAAAAAACAAAATGCTGGAGAAAGGGAAAAAAAACCCCAAAACTTAATCACATTTTAAACAATTTCCCAACAAGAGTTGGAGGAATCCTGGCAATCTTTTTTAGATAGATCCAATGATAATAAAGGTCATTTTCTTTACCTAATATTGTATCTTGATAAATGAAGAGAGATAAGTAATAATTCTTTGTTCTATGCACCACAATAATTGATAAAAAGAAATGGGACTAAGAAGCACCATATACCACATATGTCATAAAGAAGAATAATCTAAGGTTCACTGAGATACACAAACCAGTCTTTCTTAAATGCACTCTGAGGGATTCTCAGTGGCTGGGATGACAATATAGCCTACCATACTCCTGTCTCCAAGCTCAATCTATTTTTTTTTCCCTAAAATTAAGAGGTTCCATAAATCAGGTGAGGAATTCAGGTTCCATCTTTCAAAAAAATAAAAATCACACCCACAAATTAACCCTTGTCCCTCCACCCAACAAATACACAGACACTCTATCCTACAGAAACATCTAAAAAATTATATAAACCCTCAGAAATTGCATAAAATCTCTCCATGTCGTTTCCTCTTGAGTACAGAGAAGGGTCATGAAATCTGGCTGCTAAAATTTGTACCTACCATGCAAACAGAAGAAAGAAGAAAGCAACATACTGGCCATAGGGTAAAATTAGGGTACTTTACTCCTGTATCCCAAATTCTATAAAAGAGTTCTACAGACATAAAACCCTACAGAAGTTTTCCAGATAGTTATTTGGCCTCATCTAAATCACAGAAGAATCTGATAGTGGGACTTGGGGTTTTGGGCTGTTTTCTCCCAGCCATGTTCTGGGACAAACATTGTAAAATACTGGAAAAGTTCAGCAGATTTTAATTTTCCTCTGAGGAGGAAAGCATTAAACTCTACCAACCTACCTAACTACATATTGTACCAAAGATATATGACTCCTCAGGAAATCCTCCTGACTGAGGCAGAAAAAGAATACTCTAAAAATTAGATTTGTTGTCTGTTAACACCCTATTTTATATTCAATTTTCTTTTGTCACATTCCAAGAAAGCAATTATTTGTGCATGTACAGACACACTGTTCTTTCTGAAAGGTACAGTTTCATATCCTTGTCCATCCCTTTTGATTTATTGCCTCAGTGTCAATATACAGTGTCTGTGCCAGCATTTTGAAACTCAAAAAGGGGTATTTGTTCCACAGAATACAAATGCTAGTTCAAAGAAAATCTTTGCTTGTATTTATACTTTGAGAAAACAGATTTTAAAATCCTGGAAACCTGTTTAAATTTGGTTTACTGGCAATATCTGCCCAGTTTTGACATTTACCTCCTTAGCTCCTGAAGGACAGCAACACAGAAAAAACCACCATCATACTCTGCAAGTTATTAACATCTGAATCTTAAAAAAAACCCAAACCAACAACATAATAAATAGAGAATTTAATTTTGTAGGTCACCTTAAGTATTAAAAACTGATGTAAAGTCCCAGATACTGCAGCCCACTCGAAGTGCCCAGAGCTTTCTGTTCTGGCTGGAATTCACAGAAGTGCTATTGGCAGGTGCATATGGAAATACAGTAAGAATATTTTTGCAACTCAACTTTTTTTTTGTCTCACCAACTGTTATTAACTTTTACTGAGACGGAGCCACAGTCTATTTTTACTATTGGAGTGGTAATCTGCTAGCAAGTAGCATAGTTCCCTTCATTAGTTATGTTTGCTCAAGATGTTTATGTTTTTTTGTTTGCAAACACAGCAACAGTAACAGAATTTTCCCATATTCTGTGCTTAGCTTTTGAAACCAGAAAGAGTTGTTCTATGAGCATGGATGAAAACAATTTTTTCCCTGTTTCTATGGGACCACAATTTCTTCACATTGGCTACACTAAGAAATTTGAAAGAAATACTTCCATTTTCTACTGAAATCCACTATTACTGCATATAATAAATTTTCTGAACTAAAAAAAAAAATAAAATAAGATTAATTATTGCAGACTGGCAAGTGCTCTTTAACTCTTCACAAAGAAGAATAACAGCTGTGAATATCAAGCAGAACTCAGTCATTGAAAATGCCCCATAGTTTACAGATTTTACAGTAAAAAGGGCTGGGGGAGGGGTGTGCAGGGGCAGGGGGAGACCACGTGAACATTGGCCAAATCCAAAAAGTGTTTTAGCTTGCTGCAGCATCTTTGAGTTCTGTTTACATCACCACCTTGAAGAAAGGCTTTGTTTGCAGGGCTTCCTCAGTGAACATTCTGGGTTAGTGCTTTTTAGTTTTAACGTGTGAATAGCAGGTCCCTGCACCAGCACACACCCCTGTGATGTACCCGTGCTGAAAACACACAGCATTTGTGTTCTTAACCCTGTGATTTGAGAACAATACCTGTTAATGTAACTCTGTTAACTGTATTGCTTTTAATTGAAGATTATCTTGATTACAGCCAAAGGGCACTATTAATACTCTGAAGAAATGACTAAGACTTAAGCATTTGAATGTTGTAGAGAAAATAGAACTAATTAGCACTAATTTAATTCTAAGATTAAAGAAAATTCATTTTTTTTAATTTTTAATTTAAGATAAACTATTTTACTCAGAACAAAGAAAGAATAATAAGTACTTTTTCCAACTGAAAGGCATTTTTTACTTTTTGCATTATTTCATTAATATGGGAATATGGGAATCATGACCCCATTAAAGATCAAATAATAAGCATTTAATTATTGACAGCAAATAAATTTTTAATAAAGATACAAGGGTTTTGCTGTATAAAAGAAAGAAAACAAAGTACCTCTGACCCAGAAATTCTTAGAGGATCTCACACCACTATATAATCTTTAACCCAATTTTAAAAGGATAGGTTCACAAAGGGACATGTCATTTTTCTTTCTTCTGTACCACAGAATGAGGTACTGTAAGTATAGCATCTGTGAAAATGCTCCCCAGAAGAACCCCAGTTCTATCTTAATCATGCACTTAAACTAAATAATACATTGAATATGTCATAACCAGGAGGACAGTCATGATAAAAAGTGATTTAACCCCTTTTTACTCTACAAAATAATACTTTCTTTTCTTTACCTTGGGACTAGTTGTCATTTATAATTTCTGACCAAGGGAGACATAATGGATTTACAATGAAACCCTGATGCTTTTCCAAGGAACATGAAGATGCAGAAAATAAGCACCCATTACATTAGCAGACAAAAAGATATTTTCATTGGAAGTCTGAGCCTCATCATGGTGCTGGCAAATAAATGGACTGTTTGCAGGTTCTGAAATCATAGTTTCTGGCTAATCACATTTCTACAAGGTAAAAATAAAATGAACTTTTTCTGAACCTTCTGATTCAGCACATAACTAAAAGATTCAACATGACTTTTTTGAGCTTTGCATTCATATTCAGAAGGGGCCCAAATCCAAGAGCCCTAGTCCAACCAGTCACTACCAAATATTCAGATTAGTTTCCTAAAATGAACAGAAATACCTAAATGACAAATAAAAAGGAAGGAAAAAAGAAAGATGGATTTGGGAACTTGTTACTGTAAGAAACTCTAACTCTTTTTCCAAATTACTTCTTTTGCCACCTGTAAATCTCATCAAAATATCACATCAAGGAGGGGAAAAATATTCTTAAAAATGTAAAGAGTAGAAGAAAAAGAGGAGCTGTCAGAAGACAAAATATTTACTAAATTATGGAATCTATTTAGTCTTTTCGCAGTTTAAATGAAATAGCATATTCTTGACAGATGAGAAAATTTCAAAAGATTCTATGTTGAGATTCAGTTTGAATAACTCACGTACAGGCTGAGTTTCACAAATTTGCAGAAGTGGGTTGAAGTGCTCCCATGCACTGCTTTTCTTCAGATTCCCCAGATTTTCAGAAGCAACATAATATATAAATAGGGAGAAGTGAATCACATGAAGATTTGAAAAAATACCTCCTCAACAATTCAGTCTAAGTTTATGGAGATTCTGATCTGAGACATTAGGAAGAAATTCCTTACTTTGAGGACGGTAGGACACCGGCACAGGTAGCTCAGAAAGGTTGTGGACTTCCCATTCCTGGAAGCGTTCAGGGCCAGGTTGGATTGGACTCTGAGCAACTTGGTCTAGTGGAAGGTGTCTCTGCTCATGGCAAGGGGTTGGAATGAGATGAACTGTATGGTTCCTTCCAACCCAGGCCATTCCATGATTCTATGATCTAGGAATTCCCTTAGTTGTCCCATCCCCATAGTGCTGGTAGGAAACTGGCAGCAGTCACATGCATGTAGCAGCCATGGAAAAACTCTGCATTTTGTGTCTAACAGTAGTAGGAAATAATAGCCCTCAACACTCTGCATTTCACAAACAAAAAATCTGCAAAAGAAAGTGGTTTTTGCACCATGCATTTCTCACACAACTTCCTTCTGCACGTACTCTGGTCAGATTTACAGCAGCATGGCCTGCACAGACTTGCTCCCAGCAGCACAAACACCAGAATGGGGGAGCCACCAATGCCATTTCCAAGGATATCCAGAACATTCATGAGTTAAAGCAAACATTTTGGAAGGAATTTGACTGACTGCTTGAAAAAAACAGACAGAAACCTGGAAATGGTTTATCCTTAGTCTCTGTGTTCCAAAATTATGCCCCAGTTTTTGTGAAACATCTGGTGCAGGCCACTGCAGGCCACTCAAGGACAGGGTAATTGCTACTCTCTGATTTGGACCAAGCCTGAAGGACCATTTAAAGATAATTTTTAGGGTGAGTTTTCCCAATCTCCTAGACCAGGAAAACTGCAAGTTAGCAACATCTGCTTTATTGGGAACAAAATTAAGCCCCTAGTAATCATGTTTGAAAACACTTTGCAATGAAAAGTTCAAACCAGCATCGTTATCAACTACTAATGTTGCAAAAAAACCACCTTGATTTTCATGTTTCCTCTAGTACAGTATGGATCTTTATAGTGTGAAGTGCAGTGTACAATGCCTTTGGCTGGTTTGTCTTTGATGCAAATGCAGTCTGTGCATATTTACAGTAACAGGATTGTTCTGCAGGCGGCTCCTCAGCCTGTTTTCCAGGGAACACACATTGGGAAAGCACCTCCGCCACTAAAACTTCACAGTCATGTTAGAATTAAGGTAAATCATGGATCCAAATTAAAGCAGCATTAAATGAGCACCTGTGAATGACTTCAGGCTACTTAAAGCAAGTATTCAAAGACAATGTATCTGGGGAGAAGTCAAAGTTTACCCAGACTTGCATATGGAGTACAACAAAAGTTTTCACCTGCATTATAAGAAACTTTCATTAATTTCATATTAACACAGATGGAAAGCACCACTACTTGAAGCCTGTTTAGAACATGAGCTGTCTGCTGCCAAAAACCAGAGAGAAAACATAGTAAGGATCTGTAAGAAAAAAACTGTAAGAACATACAGTCCTAAGAGCCTCAAAGTGATGAGATGTTTCACACACAGACCTCAGCAGGTTAAAATTCATGATTTATAGGAATAATGGAAAACAAAAAGTTGCCATGTTTGATGACAAGCTAACAGCCCAGCAAATGAAGTTGGTTCTCCGAGTTGGTACTTGGTACTCAATTTCAATTTTTTCAATTTTTTGAAGTAACCATGGCAGATATTAGCATGAATGGCACATTTAAGATTCCTTTCCCCCAAAAGGATGTGAACACTCAAAAATACTGACCCAAAGTCATATCTAGTGCTAACCAGTGGAGGACATCAGTCTGCAGCAGATCAGATAGCATTTACTCTAAGAATAATGACTAGAGAGGTTTCAGTTGTAGGGGTAGAGAGAAACATTTGTTTACCCTAGCATTTGATAAAAAAAAGAAGACAAATTATCAATGTTTATTTCTTACAAGTGGGGCAAAATCTGGTGAAGCAAGAAATACTAGTCCTGGTCCAAGGTATATTTGATTTCTCCTCACAGCTCTATGTAGATTCTTTCCTCCTGGTCACATTTTTCCTGCTGCATTAACTTCTCAAACTCATTTACTGAATGTAGATTAATTTTAAATGCAAACAAAGCCCTCTTTTGCTTATCTGTGAAAGTTTCTCAACAATGTAAGAGACCAAAGAGATTTTAAAGAGTTTTCTTTAAAAAACAAAAGATAGTTGCCAACTTTATCACCAGAGTTTTATGCCACATTCAGTTCATTTACAGCAAGTACTTACCAACACCAACAAGAGCAGTCCATTCCTCAGACACTTCCACATCACAGCTTTTTGGGGATGAACAGCACTTATCTAAATGTTCAGCTCAGGCTCATCTGAATTTCCCAACTTGATGGAGAAGGCAGGAGACATCAAAAACATCTTGTGTGGGATGAGAGAAAAAGCAGTGTGCCTTCTCTGACCCTCACCAGCCTATGACAGAGGCCTTTCCAGTGAAGCCTTTTTATCAAGTAATCTGACTAAAAATCAAGTTTTTGCCAATAGTTAGATGAGCTTTGAAAGAAAATGGGAACTTTGGAAGTAATATTATCAGCAAGTTTTGAATATTTCTTAAGGTTAACAGTCAATTTTTAAAAAAATTAATCTTACAAATTTCTGCAAGTCAGTGGCACCTTTTATCAAGGAATTCTGCCAGGCAACAAAGTTAAAAGTATTTTTTTTTTTGTTTTGAGTTTGCATTCTTTCCATTCTGTTGAGTATTTTCCTATTTTAGTATTAAGAAAAAGAGTGAGTAGTTTTCCTGATCTACCTTCTCTACAAGAGTCATCTCTTCTGATCCCTTTATCTTATCTCTTCTTATTCATTCTGCTCTGAAATAAAAAGGCTTAGTATTTTCCATCTCTTTTCATATTACTCTTGTTCCATAAATGCAATTATTCTTGTTTTCCCTTTCAACAACTTGTTTATTTCTTCCATATATTTGTGAAGCTACAGTGCAAGAATAAATATTCAGTTCTACTAGAAAAAAAAAAGAGAAAAACAGCAACCAAAAAACCAGATTTTTATTGAAGGTATTAGACTAAGGGTTTCTTTTATGACCATCCTATTCTTTACACAACCTAATGTGCTCTGTTCCCTGGTGAACAAAATTCTTCAACAAGTCCACTGCCTTCCAATACTGCCCTTCAAGAAACCATATAAAGCAATTTTTCATTGCACTCCAAGCGTCTTTCACTTAAAATGACCATAATCACAGAGTGAGAAGTCAATTAGAGAAAGGAAAAAGCTTGACCAACATTCTCATCAAACAATCAATTTCTATTTGATTATAGGCTAGAGTTGGAAGCACTGAAACCAAACTTTCATCGTAGTCCTATGAATAACTTCAGGGTGCTTTTTTTATCAGTATTCCAAGTAGTCTATGAGTGTCAGCCAAAAATAAACTTTGCTTTTTCAAGCAGGCTGCTGTCTAGTTTGTTTGGGGCAGGGTAGAAAACTCTCACAGAGTTTTCCTTAAAAAACAGAAGAATGACTATTTAAGAATGTTAATCTAATAACATGCTGCACCCCTTACTTCTGCCTGATGGTTTAATTATTAGTAACTCAGTTCAGTTCATTAGGGACCTATTGTGCTGCTGTTGGCAAAACAGAAATGCCACTGCATGTTAAATAATTAAAAGCAGTAAAACAAACATTATCTTTTGAGTCCTGGATTTATAAATTGCTATTAAGAATGCAACCCTTTAATCAATAACTACTTATCTATTTTGTATTAGTGAATAATGAGTATAAACTCTTTCCTGCCACTCTAATTATGATTTGATGACTAGCAATTCTTCCTACTATAACCGTAGATATTTTGTTTCATTTTGGTTTTACAACAGAGTATAAATATGAGCAACAGTTTGTGCATCCAACAAGTTATGCAGCAGTACTAGGCTATGTTTCCCCAAGCCAATCGCTATTTTTTTCCTCTTTCTGGAGTGTAAAGTAATTCTATGTGATCAAAACCTGCAGTCCTTAATCAGCAGATTTATGTGTTCCATGTATTTGTCCTGCAGCGCAGGAACTGGTTCAGTTTCAGTCCCAAGCAAATTAGAAACTTGGAAAATTTCAGGGAGAAGTTGCAGTGAAAGGTCTTATGTTGCTTATGTGAAATAGAATAATGGTCTTGCTGAGCCCAAGTCCCCAGAATTTTGAGAGGATTTAATTCCTAGTCAGAAGAAGTGGGACCCCAGTGATACAGTAACTCTGTGCACTCAGTCCTCAGTTCCTACAGCCCAAATTATTCCACCACAAACCATCTATTTATCACCAGCAATTACCAGTATTGAGCTCTGGAGCAACAAAGACTGAACAAGGTTCAGTCTGACTCAGAAAACTTTGCTAACAGGCAGATTTTTTTAGACTGGAATAATCATAGGAGAGCTTATTTTGTAACTGAATAGCATCATTCTGATTTTTCATCTTTTTGGTTTATGGCAGTTCTGTCAAGAAGTTTTGCCAGCCTCAGTCAGAAACAGAGAGCATAATGCAAAATAAAAGGCAGAGTACATCTAGTTTTTACAAATGCTTACTGCTAACATGAAAGGAATGCCAGGTGGAGAGTAATACCTCTGCTGCTGACTTTGTCAGAATTTGGGAGAAACTTTAAGAACCATTAAGAGAGTCACTTTCACACTATAATTTCAAAACAGAGCTGGGCACTCGTAGCCTGGATTTGGAAAGGAAGCAAACCATTAAATCTTCATGTAGGTATTTCTATTGCCACACTGGCAATGATCACCTTTTAATGCCAGAGCTGAAGTACCACCTTCCTATTTCCTTCTCAACTGCCTCTCACCAAATCAGGCAGAAAGCTGCCATCCAGCAGTTAATGCCCATGCAGAATAATGACTCAAATCCTTGGAAAGAGGACACTTAAATCAGCCTGAGGAGCACCTGCCTTACCAGTTGGGTCTTGTAGTTGTGCACTGAGAGCTCTTATAATTCAGTTCCCTTTCAGCAAAGGGCAGGTTTACCGTGATAAGAAAAGGCAGCTGTGATCACAGGGGCACAGCAGCATGGGAAGAGAAAAAGGCATTTCAGATATTAATATGAGGGCTAGCAAGTGCCTGACCTGACTTGAACAGCTCTCTCCAGGACAGCTGAGTGGAAGAGGATAACAAACAGAAAAATGTAAGATCTGTGTAGGAAAACACAGTCACGTCGTAGTGATTCGTTTGAGAAAAAAGTAATTTAATACATCAGAGTGACAAAAATTATTTCCTTAATAATTATCCATTACAAGCTGATCTTCACAGCTACTTCGTGCTTCTTTTCTTTTTCCTCTTGTAGGTCTCTTACGACCATGATTTCTGAATTTCTGTTTTCTGTTCAGCAGAAACAAAGTGCTCTTTACCTCCAAGCATAGTTGTATGTGACAAAAGCAGGTAACTACAAACTCCCCAGTCCTGGCCTTAGCTGACTACCTGTTACGGTGCCTTTTGTTGGGCAGTATCTCAGACTAACCAGTTTTGCATTCCTGTACCCTCAGTCTAGTTTGCACACCATGATTCTGTGTTTAACCATTACAGCAAGTGGACATAAAAAGACAAAAGTTTCATATTGAAAGGGAAAAACTCAAGTGAAGCCTAAAACAAAATGCCAATAGGTACATTTATTTTCTTCAAGAAAAAAAAGTCAGCAAGAAGCCAAAGAAAAACAACCTTGCATGCACTAAAGAACCCATCAAACTTGAGAGAGTGCTGGCACTTCCACAGTGCATGTGATGCATAGCAATAGCACAGGTTCCTAACTGTGGCAAAGAAAAACTCATTTCTCACGCCTGGTTTTCGACATGCAACTAAAAACTGACAGATCTCCCTGTTCCATTTTACATAACCATTCAGCAGATGATAAATCCATCTCCAAGCACTTTGTTTTCAAGGCAAAGCTTGCTTTTTGTTTGTTTACTTCCATGTAGGTACACAGGCCCAGAGCTCAGATAGCCAAAGCCCACAAACAATACCAGAAAGCAAACTGGTAGACATTTCTAAAACAGCAAACAGGAAATGGGAAACAAGGAACACCATGGGGAAAAGGCAGAAGAAATGGGCTCCCTCATGCAGGACTCTGAATGAAAAGGAACAGTGGCTTATACAGGTGAGAAATAGGCAATGGGAAGGGAAAAATGAGACTGAAACTGTGTGTCAGCTCCCAAAATGTCACCAAGCAGTAATTAAAACTTTAGCAGGGAGCAAATTATGGAGGGGGGGAAAAAAAAGAAAGTGTTACATAGGCTTTTCATCATTTCTTCAACATTTGATCTCATATGTTCTTCTGGGTTGGTGCAATCTGCATATAAGAGCTATTTTTAGAAGACCAACCGGGTTGCTATCTGCAGAGTAAACATCAGTTGGGGTCCAAGATCTGAGCCAAAGGAATTCACTCACTGCTCACCTGACAGAACACCATAATGCCAACAGGAGAATCTTCTCCTCCTATTTGCCATGTAGGAGCATTCAGGGCTTTTTTAGGCAATCTTCTCTTTCATATGCTCCAGCTGGTAGCTCATTTCTTCCTTGTCCCCTCCACTCCCTAGACACAACCACACTGTGTCCCCAGGTACATTTTATTCCCCATAAATTCCTCTGTTTGACTTTGCTGATCATAATGGATCCTTGAGCAAATTGGTTCTGCACTTACAGATATTTTCAACATGTCTGGTTTAGTAATGAAATAAGAAAAGAGCAATGGAAAAAAGAGAAGAGAATCTGAAAAAAGACAGGAATTAAGTTCTCAGCATGAATAAAACCAGCTACAGATCCAAATGCATTTTCAGACATAAGTAATTTCAAAGCAAAGTTAAAGGAGATTAGTATTTGGGGAATTTTATCCATACGTGTGTATGTATGTGCATATTTATACATAGACTTACATTACTAAGGCTAGAAAATTCAAAGTATAAAACAATATTTGAAATCCTTTCAAGTTTAAGAAATGAAAAACTCACTGCTCAGGTACCTGAGAAGAAACCTCAAATTATTCTGTCTCCTTACCAAAAAGCAACCACAGAGATTTTAAAAGCACCTCATAGGCACACAATAAAAGACCAAATTAGAGCGATTTTTAAAAATCACTCTGCTTTGGGATACTTTTATACACATTCTTACTCAAATATTACACTTCCAACTTTTACTTAATGAAAGATGCTTATGATATCATCTCTTCCTCTTTATTTAGTGGTGTCATTATGGGTATAATGGAGACTCCACAGCTATATTTCCTAAATATGCACAGCTTTAAATGTTTCTGGAGGTATCTGGGATACAGAACACACCTACACATAATAAAGAGTTTCCATTTAATTAAGGAGTTATTCTTGAGGTAGCACACAGTCAAATCTCTCTAAGCATCTTACAGAAACTGTTCACAGCTGTTTTTTAACCCCACTCTTCATCAGCCCTTAACTAAAACCACAGTTTAGATCTAGAGAATAATAAAGCAAAAGTCTCAAGAGCAAAGCACATCTCACTGCATATCTCCTCATGGGCAGGTGATCTGAGCTAGTAACATAATTAAGCAGTGAACATCACAAATGGGTACAAGTAAATCAGCACATGCACAGAAAAAATAGAAGTCTGTAAGGGTAAGTTAGAGATGAGCCTAAAACTCCTTCAACATTAAGGTTTTATCTTCTTCCAGAAGTTCTGGCACTGCTCTACATCTTCAAATGGCATGTTCCTACTGTCTCTTAAACAGCTAGGCATAACTATTTAACCATTTTAGGACCAAAGTAGAATATGCAGCTCCAATTAACACTAATGGGAGCTGTATGTTCATTCAGCTACACCTGCTGCTAAAAATGTACTTCTTGGCCCACAACTTTAAAGTAAGAAAAAAAAACCATTCTTAAAGGGAAAAAGGTTCACTTTTAGATCTTTTCACTGAGTGTAAAAAAAAAAAGAATATTATAGTGCAGTTGTTACAGGCAGCATAAACTGCTACATAAAGACAAATCAGGCCTGCAGCAAAAAATCTGGGCACCAAATAATCAGTGATGTGTCACAGTGATATATAAAACAAATCAAGGCATTTGCATGGATAGCATATAGGGGACATAACTCACAGCTAAATCCTGCAACTTGCAGCTATAAGCTTTCTCAAAAAGTTTCCAACTGCTCTGCATCATCTAAGCAACAGTATTGCTCTAAAGAGAGAATCTGAATCCATCTGTGTTTGTTAATATGGCCTTAAGTGTTAAATTTGCTGTTGCTGTCTTGAGCTATGTCAAGACTGTTTAAATAAATGCTGTGACTTGCTAAATCCTGTCCCTAGCTAATTAAAACCAGGGGTTTGAAGTATGTTGCTTAATACATTCCCTTTGCTCCCTGTTCACTGTTGATACACTTACTAAAGAATTGCACAATACAGGACACATATTCAGGGCTGCAAATAGAACAACAAAAAGAAAAGAGAATGTGAATTTGAGGGAATTCTCAGAGTACAAAAACAATCAAATGTACTGCTGTGATTAAAGAAATGAGTGGCTTCATAAAAATGGAAACATTTCTTGATTTGTAAAGAAATCTATTTTTTAATGGATAGCATTCCTATATAAGTCAGAGAAGTGCAGGTTATCATCTGAGACAGATGTTTTATAGAAAGTTGTTCCTAGTGTCAGAAGACTGGCAAAATTAAACAATTACAATTTAAAAAAAAAATTGCAAACTCTATTCTAAGAGGAATTCAAATTATTTATTAAGTAAGGCACAAAATACCTACTTAATGTGTCAGATCTTTTCTTCTAATTGGGATTTTTTGGAATCCAGAAAGACTGCTGTTTGCTCCCTTCAATCTTAGGTGGGCACATTCACTTGATTGCTTTAGCTCTTGGCTGGTTGCAGTAAGAACTGGTTTACTGTGTTGGGAAGATGTTTTCCTAAATATTTTCCAAGGGATCTAATAACTTCTAGTGCAACTGGTGCAGGACACCAGTTGCATAAAGGGGATCCTGCATGTACAGCTCGTGCACAAGAACCTTCCAAGCATTGATTAGGTTTAGATCTGGAGGCAATCTTCTTCATTCTGATTCCTCTCCATCCATCAGTCAGCTTTCTGATGCAGCTGGAGCAAATTGCAGCTGCCAAAATATTATCTATCAGTTATTGAAGAATGCCTAATGATTGTGCATCAGAGTAAAGCTTTTTAAGTCAAAAGAGATAAAAAACATATTCTGGTTCTGTCAGAGTACACAGCACTTTGACAGGAACCACATATTACATGCAGACATAATGTGCAGAAGGGAAACAAATATACAGGGTTATACTCACCTGAGCCAGGAACATCTTAATGCTAGAATTTTTCACCTTCCCAGAGGCAATGGATTCTTGGCTCATCCAAAATACCTGAGACAATTATCAGTCACAATGCATGTCCCTGGAGGTTTTTCTTTAGCAAGAAGCAGCTTGTGCAACCAAATCACATTCTACTTCTGCAGCAAATATTAGGAATAGAAGTAATAGTTCACACCTTAGCAAAAACCTGGGATAATGGTTATAACAAGGCTGTTGGCAGGAGTCTGGGCTCTCCTTGGATTGTCTTTATAATCTCTAACCAATGCCTTTAACCCCTCTTTCTCTCTCTTTATTTTCTTTTCTGTGCTGTGTTAGCTATTTGTAATTGCAAACTTTTAAAGTCAGTAATAGGTTTGTATTGTGAGATGGTCTAAATGCATGAGGACCTAACCATAGGCTCAGCTGCAAAAAAAAAAAAAAAGAGTGGTAAACAGCATTTAGTGAGAGTAATCAAGCTGTGAAATGAGAACAGTATTCTCCAGTCTGTGACACTAAGGTCAAAAGGATATTTCTCCATTCAAAAGTTGACATCAGGGAGCTCACTATTACCATTGAATGGATATGAGGATTGCAATGACCAATCATCCTTAAAAAGGAAAATAGTGGGAAAAAAAAGTGAATACTTTGTAAACTTAGGAAAATTCTCATTTAGAGAAGACCTAAATTTACTCTGGATTTTATGGAATTACTTCAGCTTTACAGTTGTGTGATCAAAAGTTAAGAACTGTAGTCCAGCCTAACTATTTCTGAGCTTGCCCAGCCTGATATCCCCATGCACCAGCACAACATGCAGAGGCTTTAACTCAAAACCTGATCTGATCTTTTCAATACAGTGCCATGTCTATTATATTCCACAACTTCATTAGCAATAATAAATTCAATCAATACTTCAGTAAATAATGAAAGTCAATCATGCTTCTTATTCACGGCCTCTGAAGGAACTCGGTACTGTACTGGTGACAGCCTCACAGCTTTAGGAAGAAGCCTCTAAAGAAATTATTTGCAGACAAACTGGAGAATTTTATATATATTTTTAATGAGGCAATTCCTGAGATAGTAAGCAATTTAAGAGCCAGAGAACTCTCATGGAAACTCTAATATGTACTTTGTTTCTTGGGCTGAACTCAGGAGCACTGTGCCTGCCTATACATCCACCAGCACCACTGGAAGTACATCTCCTTGCCACAGGGTTGAATTGGAACTCATGTGATCATGGTAATCAAAACATTGCTAAAAAGTCAGACTGCTCACAAGGGGAAGAACACATCCTGCTGCTGAGACATAGATCTTCCATACTTTATTTACCATTAACAAAAAGTGCTTTATAGCACTGCATAGAGGTTGCCATAAAACAACGTTTTAAGACTCTGTCAACCATATTTCAGCCATAAATGTCCTATAGATACAGGAAGGAAAACTACCAAGGTTCAATATTATCATCTTTATTACAGATGACCTCACTATTGTGCTCTCCATAAAGAAAAAATATTAAACCATAAAAATAGTCTGAATCCTAAATTAATACAGGTTTACTACTCATATCTATATCTAAATGGCCTTACTTGCAGAGTAATTATTTTTCTAAGAAAATTTTGTTGACAGCCTCATTAACAGTGATCAGATCAGAATAAATGTTACCTCTTCTACTAAAAATGTGACTTCCCTGGCAGAGTATCCCATATATTAGTACACATTCATCAGCAATTCAGTTTTCAGTGGTTTTATAATGAATGCCACATTAAAAACCAAGACACAAATTAATGAAAATTCAGTCATTGCACTATGTGTTACAAAGCTTAAACAGCTGAAACAGCTATCCTGTTCAATCCAGAGTTTCTGATTCCCTTTTTACACTACTGCTCACTAGTCCTATTTGTCAGTATGGTTCCATAACACAAAAATATTATTGCAAGCTGTACTATTGCAGCTCATAACAGTTCTTATAAAAATCCAAAGAAGACAGTAGAAAAAATAACATTAGTTATTGTTTCATTATTTTTTTAAATGAGATTCATATGTTTGATGCCAAAATGTGTTTCTGCTTAACTCGTAGCTCTGTACATCCTAAATCTGAAAAACCCCAAGGCAATTTCTAATGCCTTGTGTCAGAGTATGGCAATAGCAACAGTTCTCATTTCTGAGCCTATTCTACTGCATTATTCTACTGGAACTTCACAGAATTTGTCCATCTTACTGAAATATTCTCAGATAAACAGCACATGATTTATGAAGATGGTCAGCTTTACTTGAACACAGAGGATTTGAATCATTAAACTTGCTTTCTTACATTGGAAATAATTCTGTCATATTTGACAACAAAGCACTGTTGCTCTGAATATGGTTTCCCATCATAGAGTGCCTTAGAAAGAATTCTCTCATATTTTCTGTGGAAAGCTCATTTTTCCCTGTTTAGACAATAATGATAGCAGCAAATTAGAGAAAAAAAATGCTGGTTGGGGGCTTTTCTTTTAAAACTGTTAAAACATCTTCTTACCCATTCCCATTTAATTCTTTCTTTTTTTTTTTTTTTTGCTTTTTTGTAGACGTCTGGAAAATACACAGATTTTCCTCTTTTAGTTTTAGCTATAAAGTACTGCTGGAGAAGGCACATGGGTACAGTCACTGTGTGGTTGCACCACAGCAGAACTGTGAACACTGTTCTGCAGACAGCAACACATCTCTGTTTATCTTGGCGATCAGCTTGCAGGAATTTGCCTAAAAACCAGAACAACTTTAGGTCTCACTGCTGTAGCAGGCCCCAGGTTATTATTTCCTCTTCTTTTGGCTGTCGCTTTTTCTCAGATGGGTAAAAGAAAAATCAGTCACAGAAAGTTTCATTCTTGGGCATGAAAGAGGGCTTAGAGAGATATGCATGCTCTGGCAACAGCACATTCTTATTATTCACCTTGATACAGCTTTTGTACATTGTGCTCCTCCCAGTTCAATGGTACCTGACAAAACTAATGCCAGTTTCCATCCAGCACCAGCTTGTGATGTTAAATAAGAAACTCTGTGTGTGAACGTGCTTTTAAGCACTACAGTGCACCAAAGAATGAGCTGTTTTCAGCTAACATTGAGCCACTAATGATTTTAATGAGAGTGCCTTCTGGATTCATATTTTTTTCATAAAATACATCACACTAAAACAAAATCAATGAGAAACATTAATTAGGGCCTTTTTAGACGCCTTCTGTGGTGTTGTTTTTCTTTTGAGAAGCACCAGATGAAGAATGCTGTGCTTTATTTAAGCTAAGTTGTTTGACATTTAGATGAGAGAAAAAAGAGAAAAATACTAACAAACACAGGAACAATTTCTGACAGCTCTTTGTCATGCAAGAGAGAAAAAAGGGGACCGACTGTGAGATACTACTTTGAAGCCCTGGAAATTTGTAATGAAAAATTTAAGATACAAGAGAGGAAGAAAGATGAGCTATTCATTGGGTTCTGCATATATTAACACTTGTAATTCAAACTAAAGGTTTACTATGTGTTTTCATAATTTTGACTCTAATAAATATCTTGGAGAATTGCTTTGATATTCTAAGATCATGCGTGTAGCTCGCATCCATTAAGAAAAATGGGGAACAATCATCATCAGCCCTCTTGGCGCTAATGAGAAGGTCATTGCTCTTTAATTATCACAGACATGAAACTGAAATATTTCAAAGGGTTTGTGGAATACAGTGGCTATGGGCAAAGCTGTGTATCTGTTTATAAGTCTGTCTGACCCAGAGCAAGTAGAGTAGAACGTGCATCTTCCATTCTGCAGCCTTTCTGCTTTTGTGTATATTAAATTTGCAAGTTTGTATCACTCGTTCTTGCACATCAGATTAATCTGGGAAATTTAGACCAGCTATTAGCGGGGGCTGAGTAGGAGGGAGGAGGGCAGGAAAAGGCGGAGAAAAAGGGGTAGAGATGTGAGAATAGTAAAATGTTCCTCATCAGGAGTTATTGTGAAATAAGTACTACTGTGTTGTGTGACCTTATTTCCCACAGTAGGGGTGTTATGAAGAAATAGAAACGGTGAGGTGCTGCAGGAAAATATTAGCAAATTAAAATTTTGTGTCTGCCATTGGTTGTGATCTCACTCATATTTCCACCCTTGCAGAGGAAGTGCCTACAAGGGGAACAGACAGAGTTGAGGAGTTGGAAAAAAAAAATAAAATTTTTCCTGCTGGTTGTGATTTACTCAAAACAATTTCCTCCTACTCTGGTACAGAACTACAACAAATCCTTCCCTCACTCCTAATGTTTTTACACCAAACATGTTCTATTGATCCATTAGCTAAAATGTTGATTATTTCTGGATTAAATAGACCATTTCAACTTCAGTAATAGATGAGCAACCCTGTTTTTCATGAGAGTGAAAAGGCTGAAGAGTAGAAAGGGAAATTTTCTCTCTGTGAGGGAGAGAGGAAAGAGGAAGATTCAATTTTGCATACAATTTCAATTTTGTTTTATACAATTTGGAATACTACTGCTGAGCAGCTATCTTCTCTCTTTTTGCTCAATTTTCACCTTTGGGAGCAGTCACATTCCCAAAGGCACTGTCAAAATATGAGTGGGAAGGGGAGGGGTGGGAAGAGAAAGCATTCAAAATACTAGCAATCAAAAATTGGTCTCCTCTGAATGCTTTGTTTTAATAAAGAGTTATGGCAAAAATGCAAATTTAGCTTCTAAATCTAAAATTCACAAATATTTCTCATAATTAAGAGAGCTTCCATTTGCCAGCTTTGGAAGACTGATACTGAATTTACAATACAAACTGACTTACAGAGTTTGGATCTCTAAATATTCATTGCTGGAATCTGATGTGAACATTTCAGCAGAGTAAAACAGCAGCAAATCTTTATGACAGATGAAAAGTTTACCTTCCTGCAGCAACCTTCATCTTGAAAGGCAGCTTAGGTGGAATTACATTAGGCAAGGAGGAAATGATTTTCCAAATTATTTCCGATAGCGATTCCAGCTAATTCTTTTCATAGATTTTCACCTTTCTGGGAAAATACAAATACCCTTTCCTCCAGGTGACAGATGTCAGGCCAGAAAAACTTCTGGGGAATTTCAGTGAAATTCCAAGAGGAAAAAATACCACCCTATTTTTTTAAGTCTTTTCTAATACATTACATGCAGAAAGCAAGAGAGAAACTCAAGTCCAAAAGGACCATGTGCTAAGCCAGTATAGAGTGGTAGCTATTCAAATTTTATCTGTTCATCTCATAATCCAAACAAAAATCACCTAAAACCGGTTAATACCCTGAAACCAGGTAAAGTAGCCTAATCCCTAAAGGTGGTAAATCACCAAGTAAGTGATTCTGACTAAAAAAGTGAGATTGTCCCATTAAAAACCAATGTAAACATTTTTATAGGACCTTTCCCTTGAGATCTACATACATAACTCTGTAAAAAAGATCAGAGTGCCTTTTTCAAAGAAGGACTTGAGTAATCATTTCCAGAGTAACTAAAGTGACTTGATGTGGTTGAAGCCAAAGCAGAGCTGATGTCTGAACTGAGATATGCATCTGAATGCCCAGATCAGGAAGTGTTTTCTGACCTTTCTCCTTCCCACTCTCCTAAGAACCTGCTTCCCGAAGTAATTTGTTGCAGCAGCCAGATGGTAACCAGAGTGCACCTCCCACAAGCACTTCAGATGCAGTCAAGGTTCCCCTCTGACCAGACTTCACTGCAGCAGAAAAATGGAGTTAAACAGAAGCTGTGCTGACAGTGTCAGCTCTCTCCCACAGCTGGACACCAGCTGATCTAGTGATTGCACTGACCCCTTCATTAGCCTGGAGAGCCCAGTGCTTTCTCTTTTCCCCATTACCATCAAACCTTCAATTCAAGAGGAACACAGAATCTGTGGTATCTCATCAGAGTGTGTCATTATCTGGTACTCCCATTTATGGTATTTATAACTCTGATAATTCTCACCTGCCCTTCTAACTGGGCCATTTTAAAAAGAACCAGAGGAAAGCCACACCATTTAGTCCGTGGATAAAATCTTCAGTGTTATGTCAGAAAAGAGCCTGACCCTCCATATTTAGGAGTATTGGCTGTGAGAGGTACTCAAAGGAGACCATTTCCTAATGATCTTGTTCATGAGGAAAGAGGGACATTAGCTGGATTTCAGGATTCCATGTGAGAAATCTACTATCCAAACTAGATTGACAGAAACACTGTGTTGGGCTTTACTTGTTCTCTCTACTTCTGTAAAGAGCATGGGGAAACTTGCAAGTGTGGTCAGGGAAGACGAGCACGAGACTGGAATCTTCTAAATACATTAGAAATAGAACAAATGTTTTCTAGAATTAATGAAAAAAGTCAAATAATTTAGCTCTCGCAATCCTTGGACTCTCTCTCTCTCTTTTGCACAGGCTTAGGGAGAATGGCATCATGCAGGTTCAAGCTGCTATCACAAAACATGTGATTAGGAAGTGCTCACACCTGGATAGAGCCAATTTTCATCTGTAAATCAAGCAGCACAAAAAGCACCAGGGAGCAAGTTTCCTGTTTCAAGGCATTATGCTGCTAGAAATATTTAACATGTTCCCAAATACTTCTCATTTACAGTATTTTCTATCCTTAAAACACAAAACAAAGGCATAACTTCTCATTACTACATTTTGTTTATATGTGTCTCTAGCTTTATGGAGCTCGATATCCAGAAATATAGCTACAGTAAAAGAAATAAATTTATTTTATCCCAATAATTCTTAATTAAACCACCTACTTTCTTTATTTTGACTTCATTGTATCCTTGACATCTTAAATCCTTTGCCAAATGCTTTTTTGTCTTGACCATTAAGATATAAAGTAAATTGAATTAGTCCTAAAACTGTTCCTTGTGGCACTTCCTTTTTTCCCCTACCTCCTTGTATCCTGAAGTGACTTAATTTACAATTACTTTTTTGCCTTTGGTATCCAATGCACTTAAAAAAAATTCATCAGTTCATGTAGTAGATCCCTTCACAATATTTACAAAACTTGCATGTAATTAGAAAAGCCCTTTATGCAGCACTGTATCAAAACACTGAGAAAGGAAATGAAAACAGAAGGATGCTAACAGCATTACAGGATGAAAGATTATACAGCAATTTTTAACAGGGGAAGCTGCATGAGCTTTTGACAGCCAGCGGGGGAGAATTTGCTATTATTTCAATCTCTTAACAATGGAAATACCACACACTGAACAAATGGCTTCCTACTCAAGTTTTCTATGGCCTTAAAGCATCTCTCTCCTTCTACCACTTATTACCAGCTCTTCTTTCTTCTTCTTCACCCCCACATCACTCACAACCCTGAAAGCAACCTCTTCCATCGAAAAGAACACTTTACCTCCTAAGAATTTGCCCCTTTTTTTAGTGGAATCCCCATTTCATTGTTCTTAAGGGCACAGAGGATGAAACTGGGAGGTGGCTGCTCAGTTCACCTCCATTGCTCTCACAAGAGCCAAGTATCCTGGTAGAGACATTCATGGGAGGCACAGCATGCTTCCAGAAGTGAGCTAGTAGAAGAAATCAGACAGGAAAATGTCACAGGTATAGAGAAACTGAAACCACCTGGAAGAGCACAGAACTGCGCAGAAAAGGTACAGCTTTAACAGGGCTCTGATTAAGTGCATCTGAAAATCCAAGCAGTGGGATCTAATCTGCCCTCTGGGAATAGCTTTACACATAGAAGGCAGAGGTTGTTCTGTAGTTCCCCACTCCCAGGGTTAACTGGTGTCTGAGGTAGACAAACACACTAGTTAAAGAAATTCAGCTCTTACTCCAGAGGTATCCTGAAAAAAGCTGCACACACTTATTTAGAAATAGAAACACCATGAAAGTTCATGAAAATAAGACTGCTGGAGCTGTAAGGCAATGGAAAACCTGAGCATGAGGCAATGAATTCCTAGGCCAGTGGGGGCCTAAGGGGCCAAACCCCAAACTCTGCACCTATTAATTTCATGCCATTGGCTTCAATAGGGCCATGTCCAATAATGATGAGTGATACTCCTGGTGAGGTTGTTTTTATGCTGTGTTAATACAGTGTTAAGCCAGTTGTTTAAAACTGCTTTGCAGTAATTAAGTAATGGCAGTTACTGTTACATGTGTTTATTAGTGAAAAATAGTAAAGGACTGTTGCTTTTCTGTTCTTTATATGTGGCCTTAGGGACTCTACCTTTTGTAGTCCCCAAAGTCCCCTCGCATTATTGGACTAAACTTGCCAATAAAATACTATAGGGGATAAAGGAGTTTGTTTTTTGGTTTTTTTCCAGTGAGGTGGGAGTTCAGCTGAACCTGAACATCACCTGAACAGCAGCTGCTGATTTCTTGGAATGGGAGAGGCAATCCTTACAGAGAGGGCTTTCTGTGCCACTCTCCTGTCTCCTTCACGTTGCAGCCTCACTGTGACACAGGAGGTGTGTGACTGGATGCTGCAGTTTTCCTCCTGCTTTGCTTCTCTTCAAGAACAGTAAACAGGGCTGGAGTCAGCAGTGACCTATCAAAAGATGTGTTAGAAGTCTGTAACACAAAAAGCATGGGGCTTTCCTAAATTCTACCAATTGGGCAGAGATTTGAAGAAAGGCATTAAAGGAAGGAGATTTCAATGGCATCATAAAAAAAGGAACCACAACTTATGTCCCACATGGCATCAACACAAATAATGGCCATGCCAGTAAAATATGGCAGACAAAATGCAAATCCCAAATGGGTACCACTGACACATGACATAATTAAAAACACAGAGGCAGCAAATCATCTTCCTGCCTGCAGAGGCAACACGCACAAGTGTTCACAAAGGTCACAAAACCAAAATCCAAATCTACTTTTAGGCAAAAGAAGCCTGATTTTCCACTACAACATACCTTATGTATTTCCTTAAGAGAAATCTGAGGTTGGCAACACAAAAAAGCTCTTCATTCACCATTCTGATATTTGCTCACTAGACAGAGAAAATATGGAGAATCTGCCTGAAGCCCCAGATGAATGGAATGATGGCTGTTCAAAGCATGTCTTATGACAACTGCATCATAAAAAAAGGAACCACAACTTATGTCCCACAAAGGATGACTATCTAAATTGCCGTGGCACATTCAAGGATCTGTAAATCAAATTACTCCATTTTTTCACTCAAGAAGGGAAGCTTGCCTTTTTTTCTTCTCCAGCTTCTGCCAACTACTAAGGAATATAAAGCTCAACTTCTACCCCAGGTGTGACTCAGATAACACGATCAATAAAATTATCCCATGTCAAAAGGAACATTCCTTAAACTTACTATATTCCACATCATCTTTCAGTTAACATATAAATATCTTCTATATCTCCAACTTTGCCATATCTTGCCACAAGGAGAACTTCAGCAATTTTGGAATAAGTGTCTGTCAAAGATGAGATTTCCCTAAAGGTAGCCTTTTCAGCAAGCTGAGTAACACACCACTGTCACAAGGTACTGAGATGATTTTTCTGGTCAAGACTAACTTTCAGCCAATCATTGCCCCATAATACCAAGGCATTGGTATTTTAAAGATACATTTGTCATAGGTTTTAACTGAAATGCTGCAAATAAGTAAATCCTATGCATGTCTGACTTTAAAAATTCAGGAGGAAATAGTCTTGAAGATTCTTGCTAAACTGTTTTCTTTCTTCTCAACTCCTTATTTGAAGCATATTTTTAATTATGCATCATTGCCCACACATAAATTCATTTATGTATATTAATTTTTGCTCCACTTAGCAGAGTGGTCACTTAATTAAATGTCTTCAGTTGTTTTAATGAAAAGAAAAAAAAAAGGATTTAACAGAATGTGTAACACTGTACATTTAAACATACTATTTGTTGCCTTTATTTCAGTCCATTTGTAACACTGATACTAGGACATTTGTGGAACCGATATTAAAAAGTAATATACTTTTCTAAAGCCCCCAGACTGTTTAGCAGATTTTTAAATTGAAATCAAAATTATACAGATTTTTCATTCTGATAATTTTACCAATTCACTAATTCTTTAATCTTTACAGGTCATTGAACAGCTTCACATTAATGAGATGTAGTTAAGAACAAATTTTACAGTTTTTTCTCTCTTTTTTTTTGAAAAATGTTGCATATCGTTTGCAAATTAGAAAGAACTTGTTCCATTTATGGTACATTTATTTAAAATAATCGAATGCATGAGAGCCAGCTGAACACTGTGTGCAATGATGCTTTAAAACAAATTACCATTTATTTATAAGGAAGAAATAGACTTTTAAAAAGCTCACAGACTGCATGTCATTATTAATGGTGCTCTCCATGCAAAACTGATTTCTTTCAATAAGATACAGAAACAAAACTCACAGAAAAACCAGGAAAGAAAGCTTTTCTTGGGGACATGCACACTTTACACCAAATATAATATAAAATATAACCAAAAATTGATGGCACCTGAGGTGCATGTATGAGGAATTTCAGTGGCAACTTCTCTGCAGCTGCTAGACAGTCTCAAACAGCACAGTAGATAATGTATTTAGGAAGTCAAATTAGCCTATATCAGCATGCAAAAAACTTCACTTTCTTCCAGTGAGCCCAATGCATTCAAGAAACACTTCTAACATCAGATGCCTGAAAGGATCAATATTTCAAAATTATTATGGACTGTAATTTCATGCTGCGGAAACAGTGAAAGGTAATTACTTCAGCTCAAGTATGTTAAATTACTATTATTGTCTTCTAAATTGAATAGACTCTTTATCTTTTTAAACAGCAAGTTAACCACTGTGGGTTTCCCAGGCCAGGTTTGATGCACAGACACATGTGTACAGCACTCATGAAAGTCAGCACTCAGTGCTGGCTGAGAGGTCCGTTGTTATTCACTCCAGAAAAATCAGCTTCCTGAAGATTAAAGCCACATGTCTTAGCTGAATATTCCGAATGCTGTTCAACCATTCTCTAGGCTTGCTTGTAAAAGCCTGAAAACTGTGCATTTGACTCCCTCTGGAAGTCGAATGAAAACCATTTCAGACTGTTCATAAACAATTATTTCATTGCAGAAGATCAGCAACCAGAAAAAAGATATTTTGAGGGGTAGGTAGCAAGGTTCATTTTCTTTTTTAAAAAAAAGAACAACTGAAAACTTTAGTCCCATGAGTCTCTATTACAATATCAGCTTGCTCATCCACTTGCACTTTAGCTCCCTCTTTCATGTCTTACAAGCTAGGATCTGACCTGTAGCTTCATAGCTCAAGGAAAAGGAGTACCACAATTTCTTAGCCAATTTTTAGGAACCATAAAATAAATGTCTGTTAAATCAGTTTTTGAGAAAGCTCAGAAAACATTTTAGTTTCAAAAATATATGAACTGTTTGAAAACAATGACTATGCACCTGATAATTCCAGAAACTTTCTTTATAGAGGGGATGGCGCACATAAAGCCTGGAACTACTGTTACTAATGAGATTGCTGGTAAGAGGCAGCAATATCAATGCCTGACTGCAAATTCCTATCTGGCCAGTGATCTGACCACAATTCCAAATGACTCATTAGTGATCTTCACTTCAGGAGGTGCTTTGTAAAAACCTGAGCTAATTCCTCTTCTTTCATTGAAACAGCTATTTGCATGAATCCTGAAATGCGAAAATTTAAGTTTCTCTGTAGCTGCCAGCTATTGTCATTGATGAGATTTGAAGGTTTCTAATAAGCTTCCTCACAAAATTTCTCAGCAAAGGAAAACACAAAGAAAGTTCCAGCTCCTGGGGCCTGTTTCCAGCTCTGCAATCAGACCCTCTGATGACCTTGCTTTCCAGCTATTCTGATTTTTGCCTCTAGCAGCCTTGGGGAATGACATGGTCTCTGCATAAGTTCTACTTATTTTAATATTGTCTTCTCACAGTGAAGAGCCACTGAGACGAGGTTCCTTTCCTGTCCCTTTATTCCCTGTCTTACTCCCAAATGGAGCAAGGAGGAGGTGCACAGGGTTAACTTGTTGACACAGAAGTGTGCAATGGAGAGCTGCCCTAACAGCAGAGTTCAGGATACAAACTAGACCACCAGGAACAATATCCATCCTCCCCTTTACCGCTCCTGTTTGCTTCCATTTCTCTAGACATGGGAAGAAGGCAAAGAAATCTCAGAGCTCAGGATGAAGAGACACAAGATAAAGACAGAATGGGGGAAAAAATGAGAGGAATGTGTTCCTAGGAGAAGGCTTTGGAAAATTCAACTTCCTCACCCCTGAGTCCAAACAATGTAAGGAAGAAGAGGACATGGTTACTTCCATCCTGTTAGGCAAAAGGAAAACACACACTGCCCTGACCCATTCTCAAAGATAATGGCCTGCACTGAAGTACAGTAGCTTCTGAATTTCATATAATGTCTACATCACTTCTGTGTTCAAGTAAGAGCTAGAAGTCACTGACAGGAGCCTAGGATGAGTATATTGTAGTGACCATAGCGTCTAGCAAGCAGTTAATTACACCACAGAAAAAAAAGGTGTGAAAAAAGGACTTTCCTGCAACAGGATAGCTGACAAAAAATTTCAAATCGCTATACAACAGCAGACATTACAAATAATCTATAGCAAAAATTAATTTACACTGTGTCTCTTACACCACCGTGTAAAATAATACTCTACTTTTCAGATCAGATCTGCGTTTTAAAGCTTACAACTTATTGTGACATTTTCCATTTGCAAAGGCTGCTATTGGAAATATGAAAATGGATATTAAACCAAAGCACACAATAACTTAATTCAAAAGAGAGCTCAGAAAGAGCTGTGGGTCAAACATATCACTAAATGCAGGGGCAGAGACGAGGTTAGAGACAATTCCAAAAGTTACCACATGTTTTTCAAGGCCTTGCTCAGTGGTGTTTTGATTATCCCCAGAGAGATTTCACTGCCCCTCTGGGCTCCTGCACCAACATTTGAGCACCTTCAGTGTGAAAATTCCCTAATATCAAAACAGGATTTCATATGTTGTAACCTGCATCCATCGCCCCTTTTTATTTTGCTGGGCATATTGAGGAGTCTTCTATCTTGTTCATAAACTTGTTAAGAGATTGGAGACAACAGTATGATGTACCTTCTCTTCCTCAGATTGAACCAGCTCTCAAGACACTCCTTGTACCTCAGGTGCTTGAGCCTCCACAATGATATTTCAGAACTCTGCTGGACTTGCCTCTCTGCCACTGTCTCCCAGCAAGCTCCAAACTGGAGACAGCACTTGAAATCCTCCCTTTCACAAGAGGGAACATTCACCTCCCTCAGCTTGCTGTCTGCTCCCTGGCTGATATAGCAGAGGTTTGCTGACCTTTCCTGACACAAGTACACACCACTGATTCAGATTTGATTTGTCACTGGCCAAGGCCCCAGGTTCTTTCCCACAGAAGTGCATCCTCGACAGTCTGCAATGCCAGGTGCAGGACTCTGTACAAAGCTACGTTGAACTCCATGAGATTCCTGTTGCTCAGTGCTCCAGCAAGCCAAGGCTGCTCTGGATTTCTGGACTTGCCTTGCCTGACACAGCATCACCATGAACTGAGTGCACGTACACCCCATCCCACCTCCAGCTGAGTAACAAAAGACATTGAAGCACCTTGACCCAAGCAGTGGCTTTTGAAGAGTGTCACCAGCTTGACCCTGAATGGACAACCCTTTAAGGCTGTTGGTGCAGCCAGGCTCCCACCCACCTCAGAGCACATCCAGGCAGTTCACATCTCAACAAAACATAATAAAAATTGTAAAACATTATATTGTGAAAATAATCTGGAATCCTTTCAAGTAGACGGAAGCAGATTTGCCAGCCTGAGAAGAAGGGACTAAGCTACTCCTAAGAAGGAGGCCGGGAGCCTTGGCTGTCCCAGGGGAGAGCCTATCCTCATGCCAGATGTGCTGCCAGGAGCAGGTGCAGCTGCCAGCTGCCAGCCATAACCACAGTGCACACCATGTTCTGAACTTCTCTGGCAGCACCAGGCGGGCAGAGCATTCCGGGGCCACCTGCCAGTGCCGGGGTGGCAGCAGGGCCGTGTGGCACCCACGCAACTGCTTCCTGCACTGTGGCAGTAGCCAGCCTAGATGCTATTCCTGGTGCAACTTTCCAGCCAAGCAGTCTCCAACTGTTATGTGCAAACCGCAGGCATGTCAAACAAGTTCTTAAAATTTGCCAACAAAAGTAAGCATTAAAACTGTGATGTGCATGAATTTGTGGTTTACTTTAAGCATACGTATATACATATAAATTCTTATTTATATTATTTTCCAGGTAAAATAATGGCAGTGTTTTCTTGTGGTTTAAGAGAAACTTACCACTTTACCAAATGCTTAACTAACAAAAGTACTTGCATGTATTGATCTTTCCTTCATTCCCTACAGATATTAGTTATTGCAGCCTTTTGGGCCAGCTGAAAAATATGTTTTCCAGTCATTTGCCATTGAAAGCTTACAGTCTACTTTCTAGGACCCATATTAGTGCCTTTTTTCCGAAGGAAAATCATTAGAGATCTTCCACATCTCCTTTGTGAAATCTGTGTGCTTCTGCTTCACTTCTCAATCCAATTTTACATGTACATCTGTACTATTTTAGCAGTTGGTATCTTTACCAAACACGGGAAAAAAATAAGAGTAATATATGATACTTGGTTTTAAACTAAGTTTAAGACGTGAATAAAAATACTTTTTCTTCAAAGCTCAAAAGAGACCCCCTTCATGACCACTCTTGGCAGATCACAGAAGATGGGACCTAAACATCTTCTAAACAAGAGGTTGCAGATGCCAACTTTATTTCTCAAGTGGCTAAACCAGACATATTAATTCAGATGGAACAAGAAATAGAAGCCTTCCTTGTCCCAACAAACATATTATCATGAGGGCTGTGAATACTACGTGTTCAATGTTCTATGTGAAAGAATGAACAGCAAAAGCTTTCAAAATGTAGTCAGCTGTAAATGCATACTGTTCCTTGAACTTAAGATGTAAGCTCCCCTGAAAGTCAGCCTTTTAAAAAGTTAGAGAGCTACATTTGAAAAATGAAGGCACAGCACATATAAAATTTCCATATTTTTAGAGCAAATACAAAAATTAATGCATCATAATCTAGTTAAAATGAGATTTTTTAGTATACTTCTAGTTGTACTAATTCAGTGTTTAAGGATGATCTGTCAATGCTTTAAATTCTGCATATTTCAAAAAACAAACATTGATTGGTCCCAGTTCTAACAGTTATCTTGAATTTCAATATATTTGTTATTTTTTCCAGAATCACATACTTCGAAAGCAGCATTCATTTCAAAAGTAACAAAAACACAAAACTCTAAATTCATGGTAGGAGAGAAAGGCTGGAAAGCATTAACTAAATACACAGACAAAATTTCGAAAATATATTCCAGTTGAAATAAATTATCTTTCCCACAGTAGTTATTCCAAAGCAAAATGGGGTTTGTTTCATGATAGAGCAGCCACACAGGGACAGCAATTAGGAAATGGCATGCCACTTCACATTTTTTGCAAAATACCTTCAGCCCTTTATTCTAATCATATGGATTAGACCTAGGCCTTCCAGCCCACACCTGGAAATAATGGAGAAACTTGTCTAGACTCACAGGGTTTTTGGTTTTTTTTTTTTTTTCCCAATCAATATTTCTTAGAGGTGGAGGACAATTTTGGCCAGATCTAGGCATAAAGAATTTTGGCTGTTTCCTAGGCTGGCAATGTCAAGGATGGCTGCTGTCCCTGAACTTATTTTCTTTTCAGTCCTACAAGAGCCCCAGCAGGAGCTCTGGGGTGGCTCAGGACACGTGGTCCTCCCACTGCAGCAAGACCTCTGCTGCCCTCATCCTTTCCATCAGTACAGAATCAGCAGGTCCAGCGCCTCGGTGTCCCTGCCCAGCCCCTCTCTTTCTCACAGCAGGGCTCACCCAGTCCTTGACCCGCACAGTAACTTCTGTTCCACACCCCTGAGCATTCCTGAGCTACAGCTGAGCACTGCTTTCCACGTGCAAGTGCTGACTGTTCTGGGAAGTTCCTCACTGAGGAGCTTTCCAAGGGGGAACTTTTACAACAGGACTCTAGGACTCACTCTGAGTATGTGCAACATGTGAATTACTGTACTTGCCTCACTGAAGGTAAATAATGCAGCTCTTTCTGAAGCAAAACACACAGCCCAGGTCAAGCTTTCCCTCCTTAGTTACACAGGCAGCCTGGAGTACATGGAAATAGGCCAGAGTCAAAGTGGACGGTAATAAAGTCAATGGCATTTTATCAGACACCATAGCTAGGGGCAGAATATGATCCAATGTGTACTTTTTGAATAGAATTCTTTTAGAAAGCACTTCAGAGAAATAAAACAAAACCAGTTTGCTTTCCTTGATAATATTCAGTCCATGCAGTACAACTCACAAGAGACCAATAAATGATTGTTACTGGAAACTTTGAAAAATCATTGCAAAAGAAAACATTTATGCAAGTTTATGGAGGCTTCTGAAGTATGACTGATATGTTCAGGTCCAAAAGGGCTGTAAAGTATCAGGATATTACATAGAGTAATGCTGATGATCTCTATTTACATTGAATGCAACTTGGTTTGCTTTTTGCACATAGGAAAGGTTAATTCTATACTGAACAATGTTTTGATTCCACTCTAGTGAATTTCTTATAGAAACACTAAAGATTACTTGGATTAATAACACGAGTAATAAAAATAGTCCCCACTTTATAATACTAAGATAAATATATGTATTTGTAACGGGAAAATGTGATTTGTGGAAAAGATGTAAAATTTAAATCCTGGCAATCAAGCTCAGAGAAAGTAAAAGTAGCCCTGAACAGTCACCTAAAACTGGTTTTAGCCTCTATATTTGCTTATAGCAGAAGTAATTTTCTTAGGTCATTTCTGGTTTAAACTTGCTACTGAAGATATTTAGATAATACTTAGAGTAGGGCTACAGTAAGATTTTAATCATAATGTGATGCCTCTCAGTGCAGCTTCTCAGCCATATTTGAGCCAAATTTGCAAAGTTCATAAACCTTTTGGCAAAACTGGGCCAAGCCTAGAGTGAATTCAGATTGATTTATAGCATTGCATTTAAAAAGGAAGCACCTTGTTATCTTCAGAAAGTTCAAAAATTAAATAATGGTCTCAATATTATAAATCAATGGGACGCCCTCTTATGAAATCATTTACCATGTTCTGTCTATTCAGCTTTGGAAAGAACACAGAGAAAGACCTGGACCAATGACAGGACTAAAAACCAGGCAACAGTTAAGATTGCAGTCATAAAAATACATCTGCAGAAGGAGAGCTTGAAGTATTAAAAAAATTGTTTTGAGAGGAAACCCAGGAGGAAGGAGGAGGGAACATGTTAGAGCTACTGCACTGAACACAGTCTGAGGGATTTCAGATGTTCCGATGTCCACTATCAGAGTATGAGAATAAAGATTGCAAAAATACTCCTCTTAAAGTGCAACACTCTTTTAAACCGTAATTTCAAGTTGCTCTTTTTTATATTTTTTAAACAACATATTATAAATAACCTGTAGAATTATTTGTTATAATAAAAAAGTTCAGTTGGTTAGGGAAAATACAAGTGATTAGGTTGAAAATCTCAATAACATAAACAACAATGATTAGCAAAAAAACTGATTGGCTAAAGAAGCGAATCTGATTCAAGATAAAACAAAACTTACCTCTTCGACAGGTTGCCCTTTGTACCAAATAATACCACTACTATTACTAATGTAAATTTTCCCATTATAAACTCAGCATTTTTATTTCCTTCTTATGTTACTTAACTTCCAATTGATTTAAGATTTTTAATTCAGTTTTTCATTTTAATTTTTATCGACAAAGGATTGCTCTGAGGTTAATAATCTGCAAAGATTGTGTGTGTTCTTCAGCACACGGGTTTCCAAGAGAGGCCTGCAGAACTGGAGAAGGCACTTCATTCATGATTACAGATATATCTCCTTGCTTTGGAGCTATCAATAACCTCCTTAAAAATAAAGATATCATAGCCAGATAATTCATTTCATTCTAGCAATAATTGATCTTTATCACTGCATACCACCAGAGCAGTCTCGATACCATCTAGGAGCTTCACTAAAGTATTTGCATAAATCATCATCATGGAGCCCCTCTAGGCATTTGTTGGGTTTGAAGTAACTAAGATGCAAAAAATCCTCTCTGACTAATAGTCAAGAGACAGCAACTGACACCAGTCAATGTCTGTAACTGAATCAGGTGCAAGATTTCTCCAGAAATCTGGGCAAATACAATCTGGGGACGTGGAAAGAAATCAGGAATGGCATTGGGAACATGGAAGAGAAGTAAGAATATGTTTGCTGAAAATATTAGCAGGGAGTGTAAAATGTATGCGAGAATGCCAAAATAGTATGGATTTACCAGAGGGAGCCAGAAAAGATCAGAATTCAGTTTCTGTGCTGGAAGAAACTTTTACTCTTTCTTCTCCATCTTCCTCTGATGCATCAGAGATTGGCCACAACTACAAAGAACATTTTAGGTAACAGTGGACAGCTCTTACACTCCACAGAATACTAATGCTCCTAGACACGTAGCTCAAGGTATAAAAACCAATAAATTAAAAGCCTCTGCTACTTAGAGAGTCACGTTAGATCATCAAACCATTTATCTCCTGATTCTAGGTGTTAGTCATGTGCTTTAGCCACTTTCCTGTCTGCTTCATTCACTGTGGCTGTGACACATGGTATATTGGGTATGGAGAATGGGGGCACTCAGAGCAGAAGCAGCAAGAAACATTAAGGATTTGAATTCCATCTTGCACCAACATCCTTCCATTGCCTTGAATACTCTTGCAGTGTGAAAAAAGCAAGTATGCCTCGGGTTTAAGTATGAAGGTTAGAGCATTTAAATTTACCAAGTATGAACCTGGAGCAGGTATCCTGCACAATACTTGTTTAGTGTTTGTGGCAATCTTTCACAAAACCTTGGGTTGTTCTTGTTTCTGTAGAAGGTATTGTCTCCAGGTGCACAAAGCCCACAAAATATTTTTACCTTCCTCCCAGCACAACAAGGGGTTGGCAACAATCTGAGATACAAAAAAACAAAAATTAGGGAAGTATTTTTGAGACCTGTATATCTGAGTGTCTCATAAACCATTTGACTAGGAGAGGGTTGGACACCACACTGGCAGATATCAGTGAAGACATCAACATGTTGTAGGATCATCCCTCCACTACAGAAGGGAAGCTCAGCTCACTGTCCTGGGACACCTCTGAGGAAAGGATGAGCACCAAGCAGTTCTTGCTGCTGCTGGACTTCAAACTGCCAGGCCAGCCCATGGCATTTTTCAAACACTACTATATCAGTTCACATCTGTACATCAAGGGAGCTCAATGAGGCCACTGACTGCAAGTGCTGAGCTTTGACCTGCAAGTCTCTTTCTTTCCACCTGGCCTACCCCAGTCTGTACAGCAACAGGGGGAATCCTCTCCTGAGGAGCAGTTTCTGGACAGCTCAAATGAACTCAAACTCACTGCATGTTCCATGTGGCAGAAGTGTCAACTCTGCTGGACAGCTTGGAACTTGCAGAAATGGCTTGGATTGAAACATACCTAACAACTAAGCTCCACTTCTGTGCATGAACTCAATAATGTGCCAAACCTCACATGTCTTGTGGGAGCAAGGGGAAGGCACTCGAAATATATTTTTTGGGAGGAGAGAAAAAAGAAAGCGCAGCTACTTCTGTGATCAGCTTCAGATGACAAAGCTATTGTCACAAGAAGAAAAAAAAGCTAGGGAGTTGCTTCTCTTCCAAATATTAAATTTAGATGAACCTTGACGTTTCTAGGTGAGAAACCAAAGTCTAGCTCCAGGTAATAGCATGTATGCTATGCATGTCACTAATGAAATATATACAACAACTAAGACACATTAGTTAAGAGAGGCCCATTAGTCATTTGTGTGTTTACAACACATCTCCTGCTGCTTCAACGTAGTTCCTCTGACTTGATGAAGTACATGCAGAAACCATTGTGATTTTTCTACAGAACACTGTAGAGCTGGTATCGAGGAAATGCAAATACCACACAGTGCTGCGAGATCCAGATTCACAGAGTACTGTGGTAGCTGAATTGTTTGAAAAGACATATGGCATCCCAAGTGTAACAGATAGTTGAATCTCAAGGGGGAACCATTGTTCATTCATCTGGACCAAGTGACATTCTTTATGCAAGAATAATTCCTGATTAAAGGGTGAGTTTTAATGGAAACTAATTAGGCAACCTCTTTAGCCTGGGCATAATGATCAAATGAGCTGTCACACAGTACCTGATACAATGATCTCACTTGGTACAAGATTTTATTCCTTAGCAATTACACTCCCACGTTGCACTGCATGTGTTTATTGCCTGGAGCACACATGTCAAATTAAAGAGCAGCTTATGCACCTGATATTTAATTATTGCCTAGCACTACAGACAACCGGGAAATGTCAAAGCGAGCAGTCCTGCACTGGAGCAACTAAAACGGATATCTTCTCTGGCAAAGAAAAAAATAGAGATAAAATATGTATGGATGATTCAGTTGTCTTACAATTCACAGTTACAAAAAATGGCCTCCCAAATCTTAAATAATTTACCATCCTGCTCAATGCAGAGAATACTCCCTGAGCAGAAGGGTATGTGAAACAGGTTCATCAACTCACATGATTATTTGTATTAGATGCATTTTTGAATGATTAGAGTGTTTAAAAGAAAATGTTGAAATTTGAGCTGGTTTATATCAACTTCAAATACCAAAGGGATCATTTATTTATTCAGGTATGGACTAATTCACAGGTGTTAAAAGAAACATTCATTTCTACAACCCTGTTATCCTGCAGTTAATTTAAAATCATCCTTAGCTTACTGGAAATTTTCCTAAATTCCTTCATAGTCAAATCACCTCCTTAATCCTAGCTGTAATAAGGCTGAAATGAAAAGCCATCAATACTGAAAGAGATGCAAGCAAAGGGTTTCCAGCAAATTGAGACAAGCTAATCAAAAAAGAAAGTTTTATGGCTCCAACAGAGGTGATGACAATAAGGTGAGGAAAAATCCATACCGCCCCAAGTTTTGAGCATAATTTTTAATAAAGAAAAAATGTGCACAATACAAAAGAGTTTTTCTTAGCCATTGATCTGTAATGGAACACCCAAATAGAGATACGATGGTATCCTGTGGCTAAGAAAGTTGTGTGTGTGTATCTTGGACCATTCTACTCCCAATAAAGGAATCTAATTACCCGTAGTCTTAATTGCACGGTCTAATACTAAAAAGGCTTAATAAGAGTGCTTTTGTATTTACAAAACTGCACAGCTTGTGAAAGAACCCTCAAAACATTTGGCAGGAGTCCCAGCCGAGGTATGACTGACTGGAACCTCTAATGACTACAACATGTAAACAAGTGTTTTGTTTCGACTGATAATCATTAACTTCCAGTGTCAGACTTATCCCACAAGGTTTTGTTCACTCCTTCACCAGGCTGCTTTACAAAGGCATCTGGTGCTAAGGGAAAGGGCGAGGGGGGGGAGGAGGAAAGTGCAGAGTGCTATACAGTGTTGTCACTCTTAAACTAAAGTGGCAGTAGGCAAATGAAAGGGTCATGAGGTAAATGCTTCTAACAAGGAGCAAGCTGCTGTGATAATTCCCACCATTCTTTGATGGTCCCTCTTACTGTGTGACTTAGTGACATAACGTGCTAGACCTCCTGGTTATTTTATTTTATTTTTTAATGAAGAAAGGTAATTTGAAACACAGCCTCTCTGAATTATTGTCTCACACCAAGGTAGCTTTCAAAATTAAACATGGGCAAAAAGAAAAAAAAGAAAATGGAAATTTGGTTTCCCTTACTACTGTAGTACTGGAACAATCTGCCTCCAAGTGCTGTATTAAAATAAAAGAGGAGCTGTTGAATACAAGTTCTATTAGGACAAATCTGGTTGCACACATAACAGAAGGGAAGCATGTCAGAAATGACACAAACTGCCCCGGCTAGCTAAGCAACAGTCATTTTAAACGTGAATTTCAGATGTCCAGATCCTCAGCTAGACCAACTCTGCTAAAATGCAGACACCACAGAGAAGCCTAGACCGGACTTCTCACCATACATTTACTTTATTATTAAAGTACTTCCCATTCAAATAATTTTATGTAGAAACACTGAAAAAGTTGTAAAAAATTATGTCCATTATGTATAGCATTTAGTAAAACTTTGCAGTCTATAAACAAAACACTGAATAGCCCATATTTACATTCTCAACCCTTTGTTAGCCTGAGAAGTGCAGCTAATTTGGTAATTTTTAACCACAGGGCTGTAGACAGCCAGTGGTTTCCAAAACAGCAGGAGTAGCCTGCAGATCTAAAACTTCTGTGGCTACCTGCGAGCGAAAGGTCGTTTGTAACACCCGTTTAACTACCGATGCCACGGAGGCTCCTTTCAAAGGTTTACGCTTATTTCATGCCCTGCTAGGATGCTGCCTGTGAAGGAAGCATTTCCCGCTCAGCCTCAGCAGAGCACGGGAGCTCTGTGAGGAGCAGGCTGCTCACAGCTCTCACCACTGCACCAAGGAATTTCTGCGTGCAACTCTCCTGCAGCTCTGGTATATACCCCTGCAGAGTCAGGTAGGAGCTGTGAAGCAGCCCAGCTAAATTTATTTTAAAACACTTGGCAAAGCAAGTTTGCAATTGTTTAATTTTCATTATAACTGCTGCCTCACGAGATAATGAGCCCTCATAACAGTGTTTTATATAAAAGCACATTATGCCTTCACCCAGCACACACAAATGGCCAGTGATTATTAACAATGTTAAAATGTCAGTAGAACCAAACCAGCAGAAAGGCATAGATTTAGATGCCATAAAAGCTGCAAATGACTGTTACATTGTTTTAAGAAAGCATCTTTAAAAGGCTCTTACAAACAGAGAAAAAGAAATATTTCTTACGTGGAATAGAAATTTATGATGAAATGTCGATCAAATTTGACTTCACGACAAGCATTAAGCTCAAGAAGCAGCTAAACTCGTCACTGCTGCCACTTTTCAGTTTTAGGATTAGAGACAAAATGCTCCATAAATAATTTTTGATTTTACTTTTGGCTTGAATTTTTTTTTCCCTTGCCATTCCAGGATTTCAGTGTTTTGGAATGTTTTCTTAAAACATTCTCAAAGTAAAACTTCAGAAAGTCCAAATCTGCACATTTGCCACTGATTTACAGTCAGGGAAAAAAAAAAAAAAAACCTGTCCAACATTTAAATGAAAGTCTAGTAAAGAGTACAAGGTCTAGACAGGATAATCACTATCTAAAATATTACAAATATTTTAGAGACTTTTGGCCTCAAAACGTCACTCACAGCATCATCACAGATACAAGTGGGTCTTATTCCCATTCACTGAGGGGAAAATTAGTGTGGTAAAGTCTGATTCACAAAGGATTTATGTTTGGCTGTTGTTGGTTATTTATATCAATTCTCCAAAGTTATTCACACAAATTTAAACTCAGTAGGCTCTGTTTAGGTTAGTTCAATTTTTAAATTAGAAAGAAAGAATTGTGAGGTGGGGTTTTGGGGGTATTTTTAAATTTGCTTTGGATTTGAATTTTTTTGGGGGGAGTGGGGGTTTGCTTATTTATTTGTGTTTTTTAAGTTACCACTACCTGGCAAAGAATATCATCCAGGATTTGTCAGAAGAATTACTGTGTTTGTCTCTGTGTAACTCCAAAAGCTCTACAAATGCAAGTAAGTTAAATAATTTTTAATTTTAGCTTGTTCAGTTGCCAGGCCACATGCTGCATTTCATTTCATACATTAACAAAAGGTGTTCAAGAGCAAATGAGTTGTGAATGTCAATGTTTTCCCCACTAAAAATATACTTCTATAAATACAAACCTTCAACCTTTTTATTAAATGTGAACAGAAACAGAAATGTGAAATTAAGCATTTTAGACTTGATCTATGTAATCTATTGCCAATAATATTTTTTTTCATTTCCAACTATTATTATTTTATCTTACACAGACAGTAGCCTTTTCAAATGAGATATTCGATAAATATTTGTACATCCCTCTCACTAACCACAGGCCTAATTTCTTCTCCTCAGTTATTATAAACCAAATACTTTAGAAACTGATTTAGATAGCTCAAAGAATAAATTGGTATGTCTGTATAATTAATATAATATAGATTTTTGAACCAGATAGATGGGAGATATTTCAAACATTACTCTAAAATATTAATATTTCATTGCTTTCATTGGGCACTCAATTGTGAGCTTAGTTTAAGGCAATAAATTAGTCTCCCTTAAACATTCACTAGATAGATATTGTTTCTTTAAAGTTGGAAATCTATCATTCATCTCCAGTCAGCTTTAACACTTAGCAGGTCTGTAATAAATACACACACAAGCAACAAAAGCCTGAACATTAGCAGAGATGCTAAGAGGGCTATTAATTAAGCCACATTAGTACAATGTGATCAAAAACAAGGCATCAGTATCCTTAGGGCAAAAACACATTTCAGGTCAAACTTTACAGACATGCATGCATATATATAGATATAGATATATATACCCCCACCAACAGGCACACATAAAGAAGTATATACCAGACAGATCCTTCCTTTATGCTAAATATAAAAAAAAAAGCATCAAAGTAACTATTTGCACTGGCTGCTTCGTTTATTTGCACTGTGAATTATTTGAGATCAGATTTTAAAGCTCGTTTGGTTTCTGATCTGCTCAAAGCCCAAACCATTGTCTCGTACTGTGTATACTGATGGCCTGGCACCACCCTATGGCAGCCATCAGAAATGCAGATGGAAGTTCTTCCAGATGCATGGAGAGAAATTAGCAACACCTAAACACATTACAGAAAAGAAGCAGTGAGTGTTTTCTCAAAAATAATCAACAGGTATTTATTCAAAACTAACTAGCTTCTCTTAGCTGTGTTTTAAAATGGTTCAACAAGTGTGATTCGTGCTAAGAGTTCAGTGCTGCCTAAAATCCATAGCAAAGCAAATTTGTTAGTGAATGCTGCATTTGTTTGGTTGTTGTTGTTGTTTTTTTTTTTTTTTTAATACCATTAAATAATCACAGTTCTTGTGATATCAAAGCTCATAACCAGATGGGAATTATTGTCAGGTCTTCTGTGACAAGAAAGCTGACCTACAGTGTGTAACTGCAGAGTAAAGAGTAAAAGTTAATTAATTCTAGCAACTAGAGAAAGAGAAATAGGTGGCTTCAAAGCAGACCAGGAAAAAACAGTCTTTAGTGATTTCTTAGCCACAGCAAATTTATTCAATCCTTACTTGCTCCATGACATTTATTATAGATAATTTAAAAAAAGACACAACAAAATGCCAAACTCTCTCCCCCTGCAAAAAAAACCCCTATACACTGACTCCTCAAGCAAATGTAAGAGGGTAAATAATTCCCATGGCTCCTCCATTCCTCAGACAGAATAACAAACATTACTGCGCTATCAGGAAAGCTAGCCATTCCCAAAAAGAGGTAAAGTCACAACTTCACCCCCAGACATCCTACTCAGTCACAGCCTTTGTGCAACTACAAATTAGATTTCCAGCACACAGAATTACAACAAAATGTAAAGGCAATATAAGAAGCTGAAAAAGCTTGTTCAAAAATCCTTTGAAACAAGTCAGGTTCTTTTTCTCAGAGAAGGTTCTTCTAAAAACCTACTTGGTATTGCAAGTTTAAGCTGTCTTATGCTCTGGTGCATAGTTTGCTCTTCATTGCCTTCATTATGAAGGTTGAGCTTTATCAAGTGTGAAAATAATTTCCTGCTGCTCCCAGAAAATTATAAAAGAGAGCAAACAGCATATGGGCTTACATTCTTTTTTTTCTTTTTTTCTTTTTTGTTTAAACACATACATAGGAAACTTGAAAAGGATGAACTGGTGAGGCATATTCTTTAATTGACAGATTGCTTTACTATAGGCTTTGCATGAAACTGACTGTAACAAGCATCTCTAAATTTAAGACCTCCTGGATTCCACAAACACAGAGCACCTGCAGGATTCCACAGAAACTAACAGTGCTTTCACAGGAGAAATTAAGTCTCAAATGCCATCACTACTAAAAATGCTGTGGTAGCTTTATCCAATTTCAGATAAACTGGATTTTTCAAATGTAAAATGAAGTGAATGGACTAATGTGTAAAATTTACTTGCTCCCATGTTTAGAGAGATTTTTCTGGACATTTGAGTGCTAGAAAAGGAAATATTTATACAATATATTTTTCCTGGGGTTCAACACTGACAATTAAACCACAGATTCTTGACCACAACTCCCCACAAGGAGAGTATTTTGAAGAGAATTCAGAAAACCACAAAACACCTGTGCTCATGAGAGTAGCATTTGTCTTTCTAGAAAAGCTTTCTTAGGACAGAATCAGTTTTCTTCAACAAATTAAGACACAAACAACACTCAAGAATGAACAGATCCTACTACACGCCTTTCATAGATAGAATGGAGGTGCACAGGGATTTAATAATTCCTCTGGATGAAACAGCAGATCTGAACTATCTTGTGTCTTACAGAAACATCCTTTCTCTCTTTTCTTTATTCTCTAGGCAATAAACACGCTAATAACAGAGGTTCATAGAATTCACTGAGAAAAATGGAAAAGACACAGAGCATGTTCTTCCTATGGTGGATTTTAACTCAGAAGACATTATTTGACAGAAATTCCACAGCTTCAAAAGGAAAAGAAAACTAAACAGCAAGAGCAAAGCTTGCAACACTAAATATAATAGTACAATTTATATGTTATTTTCACAAGGATAAGCTGTTTTCTAAGGACAAGACAAAATAATCAACTCTATAGAAGCAGCTTGAGTAGTCTAAATATGTCCCAGTTAAAATTTTTAATGAAGCTGCAGAGTGAATGCAAATCTACAAGTCCCAGAGCTGGTGTAGCACCACGTAATTTCTAAGTAGCAGTGCCTGAGAAGTCCCCTAGCAGCACACCACAGCTCCTGCTGAGGAACCAAGTACCCTTGTAACACATCAGGGTCTACACAGCAGCATCCAAGCAGTCCCTTTAATCTGAGCAGTGCCTTTTTACTTTGTGAGGAACCTAAGTCTGCTGGGGGGGGGGTTGAACTGGAGGCTTTAGGATCCAAAAGCAGCAACATTATCAACGCCAGCAAAGGCAAACCTCCAGGACTTTGTAGGGGGAGTCTTGCGAGGCCTGTAAAAACAGTGAGAGTCTCTCCCTTGCAGGGATACCAGTTATAAAGGATAAACCCCTCAGCCAGGTTTAACCGTAACAAACAGGGCAGGCAGAAAAACCCACACAGGAAAAAGGGATGCTAAATTATAGAGGAACAGTAGCACATATGTTGTATTCATTCCAGGTCAAAGTTCACAAGGAATTAAATCCTGGCAGAGCCTGAGTGCTTTTAGCTACCATCAGGCCAAATCCTCCCGTCTTTCATGTTTCCTTAAAAAACAGCAAAACTGCCAGGGACTCCCAAATTATTTTTCCCTACTTAGAAGAATAGCTGGAGTGCTAAAATGAGAGGAAGATATGACAGAACTATTCTGGCTTAGTGACAGAGGTTTCTTGGCACATCTTCTTCCCCTTAAAAAGCAGGAAAGTCAGACGCATATTAGAACAAGCCAACAGGAGAACAAATATTTCTCAAAAAAACTCAAGGCGAAAGATGACTTGTTTCCCTGCTTGCTGGGAGGACAGCTTCCCTGGCTGCTGGAAGACAAAGACCTTGCACATTCCTCCCTTGGAAAGAGCTGTCCCTTCCCCCCCACCTGCTCCTGTCCTGTTCCAGGTGAGATCAGCAGCGCTGAACCCCAGCACACCAGGCTGACGGGAAAGCTGAAAGGCTTTCCTGGGGTTTTTGGCTCACGACCTCTAACTTTTTGGGATGATGCCAAAGTACAGCTCTTTCTGTGCTTGTTGGCTCAGCAGCCCTAACAGGGTGAACTAAAGCCCAGGCCTCTAAAGGACAATTACTCATTTATGCACATTGAACCTACAACCTTATAACAACCAGGACAAATACAGCACTTCAGGGTCAGACTCTGCTTTTGGGTAAACACGAGGCGAGTAACACAGAGTGCATGTCATTTAGATGGCTTTGAGCAAGTCCACAAAAAGCACGTGCTTGCACAGAGAAGGGAGCCTTACCCCCACTTGACACCACACAGCAAACATGGCTCTGTCGCGCTCTGTTTCTGCATGGAATTTGTTGCATCAAAAGGGAGAAATTTTCACTGCCAGCCAGAGCTCTCCAAGAGACACTCAGGTTCAGAGAACAGAGTTCATGCACTGACAGACAGCCCGATGGCTCCTCGAAACCCCCCTGAAAAAGCTGCACAATAAATAGGGAGTACTTGGACCCAACATTTATGTAGTAATATAAAATATTAACTCCAGCCAGAGTGTGCAGACTTTGCCAAAGCTTGATTGGCGTTAGGTGATTTTGGCATCGTTGCTTATAAAGATTTCAATGGAAACCTGGGCGACAGAAAATTAAGTGTAAAAAAATTATAGAGACTAGAATCTACCTTCAAGTCCGTGTGCAGCAGAAGGGGTCAGCCAGGTAGCTGCTATTCTAAAGGCAAGAAGGTAAATTTAAAAGCAGCTTGAAAGCTTTGAAAAAAGAAAATAGTGGTACAGAAAATACCATGAAACCTCACCTGGCTAACAGCATGTTCTGAAAAGCAAAACCAAAGAAGGGAAAAACGTCAGAGGACATGGGAAACCAAGCAAAAAAACATGTAGCTGTCATTTCAGATAATTTCTGTGTTCGTTATTCATTAAGTCTTTTGTCTACATCTACTGATAAAAGGCTTTAATCTCTACACTTCAATTCCAAATCTCTATGAATGACAATTTAAGGCATTTTATTTACCCCATATTTTTAAAGATGTGGTAATTAAAATAATCTGTTTTACACTTATTAAAAATAAATTATTGCATATTTTAATGTTTTTCCTCCCTGCAACTTTTTCTTAATTAGTTATTTAAACTGCGTTGAAAATCCCAAGCCAATACATTTCAATATTCATTTTTCTATTTTAATTTTTCAAACAAGAAGAAAAGTTTCCCTCTTTAAGCTGAAAATTCAATTTAAAAAGCAGATTAAATACTCATTGGTGTTATTTTACAATGTTCACAGAGAGGTTTTTTTTTCCTTCAATATTTATTAATGACGACATTCTTGCATGTACACATTATCTTACATCTATTAGCATCTTTTATCTGGAAGGAACTTGGAGAGCTCTAACAAACAGACACTTTTGTAACTATGATGAGGGACTCATTCACTATTCGAACCCAAACCTCCCTGGAACAGAAATCCTTCAACTGTTTAAAAGTCCTCAGCAACACTGTGAAAAGCAGCAAAGAGCACCTTAGTGAACATCAGCAGAATTAATGCAGCACAGACCCATTGAATTCTATTGAATCTTACCATAAAACTCACAAGGTAAATAAGTCAACTATGGAGGCAGATTGGCCTGTTATTAGTTCTATTGGATATCAGGCCTTGTATCCCTAAATAATGGATAAGTAAACTGCATATTCCCCAATCAGAAATGGCTGCACATGCTTTACATAATTTAGCAGCACATACCTTCAATCATGTTGCTGTTTTACCCTCTAAAGAGCACTGGACTACTTCAGTATTAGCAAATAATAACCAGAAATACAACCAAAATCTGGCTGCTATCTAAGCCAAGATCCTCAGCAGATAGCATGTTCTAGGTGTATGCCATGGCCACACAGCAATGCTAGAGCGGAGGCTTCACAAGGATAGACATACATATGTACGTGGTTTAAATTTAATTGTAATTACAGACTTTGTGAAAACAAAGCTTCAGGGGAAGACAGAGGCTTAATTTCAGCTCAGTTGGAACTGAAGCAATCATTACACAGTGGGGATTGGTACAAAGAATGAACTCAGTAAGCTTATGCAGAAAATTACTGAGTTTAAAGGGTCCAGCTACATCTTAAAAAATAAAATACTTTTGCTCTTTGACTGTGTTTTTCTACCATGACATAGCATAAACTGACTTCTTCCAAAGTGAGACACACACTACACTGTGTTTGGCTGGGATAGAGTTAATTTTCTTACATCTATAGGCACAAATGCTGGATGTGGCATGTATTTTCTACAATGCAGAAATACATGTTTTTCATAATATCTGGTTTTCTAAGTAATGTGCTATTAGAACAGCCAGTGTCACCACCGTGATATTGGTGGTGACTGAAATACTTCTAGTTTGGCCAGCCTGTTTCTAGTTTTTCAGGTAGATGCCCAGGCCAAATTTGGGGAGGGGAGAGGGGGGAAAGGTGAGAAGTTTGTTTAGGGGTGGTTTTCTGTTGTTTGGTTTTGAATTTGATTTGGGATTTTTGCCCCTTCTATTCCACTGTTTTCCCTTGTGCAGACTGGTGTTTTATTCATGTAGGAAGTAACGAGGCGAAGTATGAAAACACTGCCTTGGCACAGGGTGTTTCCCAACTACCAGCATCATTTTTACTGCCTGCACTGTCTAATGCTTCCCTAATAAATACTGTCCTGCTCTTTTACATTAATCATATAGTGGGCAGTGTACACCATTCTCTCTTCAGCTGGCTTAGTCTCTTCAGTGTTTGACTGGTACAGTATCTTTCCACATCAAGTCCAGTTTAATTCAGGGCAAGATGCCACAACTGAAGATGAAACTTTTACATAATTGCTGCGAAGAACATTCCAGAGGTATATAAATTCAAAGGTTTTGTGTTCCAATGTCTCCTTCCCAGTTTTCATAGAATTTTTTAGGTTGGAAAGGACCTTTAAGATCATTGAGTCCAACTGTTAACTCAGCAGTGCCAAGGCTACCACTAAACCAAGTCCTCATCTGCATGACTTTTCAATACCTTGAGAGGTGGTGACCAGTGTCAGAAAGAAGCAGCAGTTTTCTGAAGTTCACTTTAGAAAGGAGAAGCAGAGAGAATCCAGTACTTGCACACACATGTATCTATAGGAATGCAAACAGGAAAATTGCAGCTACACAGCTATGAATTCCTTGTTGGGAGTGAAGAGACCTTCCATATCCTGATTAAGTAATCACAGCAATCCTTTTTGCTCATAATCTGAGCACACAGAATAAATAACTTTCCTAGTGCCCAGGGCTAAGGGTTAAAGAGCAAGGCAAAAGAACACTGGTTAAGTTTTCTCCAACTTGGGATGCATTATTCCACGTAATTTTCCAGAAGTACACATTGTGCTAAACTGGAACAAAAGAGGAATTGAGAGATTTATAAATTTATTATATTGCCCAGTAAGTAATGTCCTCTCAGTCATCAGCCTTATTCCCTCTCAAAAATGCATCAGATTCTTCTTTTTCATTCCTGGGAGTTTTCTTTCTCTGTAGTTCAAGTGTGAGGCTCAAGCCACAGGGAAATGACAGAGCACATTATATCCACAAAAAATAATCTTGAAGCCAAACAGCATGCCCAAGCCAATGATTATTTTACTTTATATGTTCAACATGTTATTTCTGCTTTTGACGACAAATTAACCCCAAATAATTTTGCAAATATCTATCTATCCATCTATCTCAAATGTAATACTTGTAAGAGAATGGTAGCCAAAAAGCTTGGGTTGGAACTGGACCAAAAGTTTCAGTCTAATGCTGAAGATCCGGGTTTAAAGGTTTTGACATCTGCACTGTGACCAACTGTCCACTCCAGTAATTTTGTGAATTTACAACTTTTAACGAGAGCAGAGACCATTGCCAAATCAAAGCCAAATATATCAACTGTCAGCATAATGTCTTTATTCACAGAAAGGGGGGCACATTTGTGCACATAGATATTCTACGCTCTGCATGCAAACTCTCTTTCTATAGGAATTACATTGTTGCAAAGCAGAGCTAGGAAAGCTCTACACTAAGGCTACATCCCTGTGGAAATACTGCTTGAAAAGGCTTTTCATTTTTAAAGATAAATTAAATTTTTTTGTATAATTGAGTCACACTTTTCATGTAGAACTCAGCCTAGGGATGTCTGCAGGAGAAAAGAACAATATCTTACTAAATCCCTTTTAGGATCATTAAATTTAGATCACAAAACTCTCTCAGGCATGCAATTCCAAACATGTCACAGAAACAAAAGGAGCAACAACAAAAAATGACAAGCTTCTCTTACATTATTTTCCTTCTTTACAATGATGTTTAAGGTAGCAAAGTGTTAATGAATTCAGTACAATGTATCGTGCATTGTGTTAGAACTTTTATATTGTTGAAAAATTGTCATATTTGGCTAGGCAGCTGCATGGAGAAAAAAGCTCTGACAATATCTAATTGAGTCTATTTTTACTGTCTTTCAGATAACATTGTTAGAATTATGTACTGTACATATTTCTTATTTTTAGTTTCATACTCCCTCCCCCCCTCTTCACAGCCCTTCTCTGCAACAGTATTTTATTACTGCTTATATAAATCCAGGTCATTTTCACAAAAAAAGAGTGAGTCCTATTCTGTAATATTGAAATGGGGCTACAAGCTGTTATGTAAATCACTATTAATAACAGAGTATTCAGGACATGTGCCTCTAAAAAGCTGGTCCTTCTTCAGAAGGCTGACTGGGACACAAAGGCTTCGAGCTCTGTCTCCTACTTTATCATGTGCTTCCTGGGCATTTCTGAGCTGAACATCTCATATCTCACTTGCACTTTTCAGTCAAATGGGAATAGCAGAATATTTCCTTTGGTTTTTTCTGCCTTTGGAAACAAAGAGTGCTTCAATGCAAAGCCTGCCTCTTCTGTGGATAGATAATGTCAAATGCAACTGCTCCAACTCACACACAAAATTTCTGGTATTGCCCTGGGATACTTTCAGCACAACAACCTTTCATCTCTCATCCTTACCCAATCAGCCTATTCACTTGGGATTTTTCATGAGTTTCCCAAACCCCCACAGCCTTGTAGGAAAATCAGGTAGGTAGGTTAGTCACACAGAACAGTTTTCTTCAAGGATAGAGAAAGAATGTCTTGAGCCTCATCCTTTGCAGTACCCTGGTTAAGAATGATGCAGGACACTAAGCAGGGACTGTCAGAAAGTCTTTTTAAGAGGAATCAAATTGTCTGGGGCAGCACACACCAAGCAGCACCACCACTGATGAAGTCCAGGAGCAGAAAATTACTCCTCTGCACAGCCAGCCAAGAGGACTGGATCTCCAGCCTTTGCAAATGGAAATACCATGGCCTGCTTCCATTCAGGAGAACAGCACAACCAAATTAGATAAAGCAAGCCAGCCAGGGGAAATAGCCTCAGGTCTCCACATAGAAATCCGTTTGTTTAAAAATGCTACCGTTGAAGAGAAATCATTTAAAAATATCCCACAAATTAAAAACAACATAAAACTTCACACCAACATCATCCCACAATTGTTGTTTAAATATTATTTTATACCCAAGGGCTCAAGAAACAGACTTCTGGGGACAAAACTCTTTATGAAAATTTCAACCAGCTGTGATCCAAGAGAGCATTTTGCTATGTGTACAGTAGGGACACTATCAATAACTGGGCTTCACTAAGCTTTGGAGGAAAACATTTTACTGAGAAGAAAAATAATTATTTCAACGACAAGGTACAGGAGAAGAAAGTAAGCAAACGGGACTTTCAAGATGGGGAAGAAAACCACAGCACTAACAAAACCCCAAAACTATCAAAAAACACTTCTCAGCTTCTTTGCTTAGCTCCTGTTAACACCACCAAGATTTTTCCCCAAAACTTAGAGAAAAATATCTCCTCTTGAAATCCGAATGACATTGATTCATGTGGGTAAAATGAAACACTGAGCAAAAAGTCAAAATTCCAGAAACAGAAACTAGTACATTTAGCAGAAAAACTAAACTTTTCCTTTCTATTACAATAGAAACATTGAGTTTAGGATGAAAAGCAAAGTACCATTTTGCAGAAGACTGACAAAGTAAAATACATATTCTCTATACCTTTCCCTTGGCCCTTACCCTCCAATTCCGTCTCTATAAAAATATATTTTATTATTTTTCTGCATGACACCTCAGATTCTCATGATAGGAACCTAATACTGAGACATTGTTCTGAGTGATTTAAGCTTGTGTAAGCTTTTAGGTGCCCATGGGGGCTCTGATTATTAGAGAAACAGGAGTGAAAAAAAGGAATGAAAATAGAACTTGGAAAGCATGGCATTCTCAGGGAAGAATAGCTGCAAACTAATGAGGAGCTGTACCTGTGAAACCTAATGGCCAGAACAGAATTGGCCATTCAGGGGGACCTACTCAAAATAGTTCTTAGAGCAGGTTTAACAGCAGAAGTGCTCCAAACCAATATAAAGTGCAGCTGCAGATACAAGTAACAAATGCATGAGTTAGTAGGATCTGCTCCTCTGTTACAGATGCCCAGAGGCTATGGTCAGACATCCAGGATATGAAAATGGATACACCATATAATCAAGATCATAATGCCCACAGCATTCACTTCCATTTAGCCTGCAGGCTTCTGAAAGTACAGGGAAAAGTCTGGTCGATTATGGGAACTGGCATTATGTATGTATGGCCAAAGAGAGCAAAATTCTCTAATATGATAACACCACTTTTCATTTTTCATGAGTTTCCTGATTTACAGTGCATAACATACTGGTTTGAACAGATGGATTTAGGAATCAATTGGCTTGTGCACAAACTTGTCCGTTATTAAAAAAAAAAATCTGTATAATTTTCATGTGTGGATCTACATAAAGACTCAAAATGGAATGTCACCAACTTTGCAGGCTGAACTATAACAACCTTAATAAAGATTCTGCCCATGTACCTCTGCTAGTTCCCACCAGAGGTGAGGACTGGGTCTCACATGAAAAGTTCTTAAAAAAACCTAATTAAATCTGCTTGACTACTACCACTTACTGTCTAGAGTTACTGTGTGACTGCATATAAAATAGCAACTGCTAATGACAAAAACCCAGAAATCTTAGTAAAGGAGGTTTAACTTTCTGAATGCAAGATGAGCTGCAGCCTCATAATGATTGCTATGACATTTATTATTAATCACATATTTTTGGAAATAGATTACTATTTTGAGGGGAGTTTTTGTGCAACATTCAGTCTAACCCTTACCTGTCTGCTCTTCATACTCATGTTTGCAGTTTAACATGGGAAAATAAGCATAATATGGTCATTTTCTGTTCAGTTCCAAGCTAGACACATGATAACCATATGCACAAACCCCCTGCAGAAACACAGAATATGAGAGTGCTACCTGGACTATCAGATCCTGGCCTCATAGGTGTACACTTCGCATAAAGTCTTCTAGAAGAGGCTAAATCTCTATCTTGGAAAGTGCACCTTTGGTCCATAGGGCTTGTGGCAGGCAGTTCTAATCTCCCACTGCTCTGATAGTTATTTTAGTTCCTGATTTTCAACCTGAATGTTCTCATGGCCAACTCATCTTGTTTGTTCCCGAGTGTTCACTGTTCTTGAAGCTTCACTTCCTCTATCTAGTCTGCCTTCTCTGCTGTTAAATTTTTCTCCCTCTTCTTTCCTTCCTGTTTCCCTGCTGTCCTTGAGAGTTTCTTGGGTAAATTACTGTTTGCAAGGACCTACTTGACAACAAATTATTCATTTCCATTTTGCACAATTATGCAAGTAATTTATTTAAGGATCCTGTTGAATGTGTGTACATATAACACACACAATTGTTACTAGTTACTGAATTATCAAACAGCTCAACATGACACGAGCCAAAATAGAGACTTTATTTTTGTGTCAATAAGAACACTTACACTCACTAAAATGGGAAAAATATTTTTTTGGTGTTAGTTCTCTTTGTGGCAAAGTCTGTCTTCAGGGTGGTTTCCTACCACAGTTGAGTCACAGAAACAAAGACTCCTCTCTGAATTATCTCTGCTTCTGGCAATTGTCAAAGAAAATACACTGAAATAACACACCATTCATTTGCCCCAGCAAGTGTCATGCAAGCAGCTCTTACTGCAGTTGCAGTCTTGAGCCAATGCTCAGATCTGTGAATAAGCTCCTGACACAAGTGTCAGTCCCACACCATCCTTCATCTTGAGAACTACCTTTAATAAAATTAGCAGAGGCTGACTGTACATTCTTCTCTCTCTAAATACTGAAAAAATCATTACAAGAAAACAAGGACATCCATAAAGTGGCAAAGTTTCAAAGAAGCATCTATAACATGATGTAACCATTTCTCTATTGTGGTCCCTGCTTGTAACTCTGGAAACTAACTGGTAGGACATGAAAGATGTACTAGAAAGTAAAGTCAACTTTAAAACATCAGAAGCTAAGTTGAACTTCATTAGCCAATGTACAAGCCATCTTGAAAATATGGAAAAATTAAGCCCTGTGCATGGTTTGAGGCTTTATGAAATTTACACCCTTAATATTTAAAATTATGCAATTGCTGCAAGGCCTCCCTCTATCTCTTTTGGAAAGTCTAAAACAAAACTTTCATTAAAGGAGACTGCAAGCTTGCCTGTGGAGCCAAATAATTTCCTCATATCCCATTTAAGAAAGCTCTTATTTTACAGGTCAGCTCTGCTTACCACACATGCCCATTTGTAAGTCATATAACTCATGCCAGCTAGACTAGTGGATGGGAAGCAATAGAATAGAGAGATTATCCTGGTAATTTGGGAGAAATAAGTTAATCTGACAGCTCCAACTGCTTAGAAAAATATGTATTTTACACTTTGAGAATGACTTCATTTCTCCCATTACAGTTGCTCTTCCTTTTTTTGTTCACCTTCCTCTCTTCTCATGCAATACCCTTCTCCTGACTCAGTACACTCTGTATTGTCCCCCTTCTTCCTTGACAGGTGCTGTCTCACTGGAGACACTCATTTTCCTGCACTTCTCTCTCTTCAAGTGATTCCCACACAAGTGAGCCCTCCTTCCAGGAGCATCTCATTCCCACCATGCAGGGAAGGGCTTCCAGCCCAATAACCACCTTTCATCACACACACAGCACAAAGAACCACTCTGGATTTCACTCTGACCTTCTCCACACCAGGTCTCTGGGTTTGCCCAGCACTGGGGTGTCCCATGCATTGTGAAGGTATCAGCAAGACTTTTTCTCCTAAAGGCCAGGTCCTTCCCTGCCAGGGTGGAGAGCAAGTATGTCACTGCTGCTTTGATTCACCAGAGATTCCCCAGATATGGAGCCAGAAACACAGCCCAATTGTGTTCTTTGACCAGAGGTCTTACAGTCCACAGAAGGGGTTCCCAAATCACCCTGCTCAGTAGGAGTTTTGGAGTGTATTTTTTAAAACTAGGATTTTTTCCATGCAGGGCAACCCAAGAAAGAGAAGGAAAAACCTTTCCATCGAACCCCAAATTCTGCTCCACTGAAGTGAGAACAGACTTCAGTCTCAGGCTATTTTGTTTGATGCTCCTAGAGATCCTTAGCCAAATACAACTGTTTTACCATTCTCTTTTCTCATGTCCCCTCTTCTCACCAGGAGATGCTCTGTGTACTGGAGCTTACACAGAATAAAACCCCTCTATGCTGTCTCTCTCCGTCTGCATCCAGATGGGGTGCCTTTTGTCCCTTTCTGCTGCTTGAAAAGAAAGCAAAGGATCTTCCCCATTTATTGATTTCCAGAACCCTAAAGGTTTTGAAATAATGCCTTTACCTTTCAAGCCAGAAGGGTTGGAAGCCATGGGATAGGAAACCGGCAACAAAGAAAACGTTTTTTGAAAGCATTCACTCAGCAATTCAGAATCGATCTGCAGAGTGTGTTCCACTTGTTCTTGCTTTTCACAGCCATTAGAGCAAGAAAGCTCTTTTTGCACTCATGCCCTGCCAAAGGGCTGGGAGGCTGCAGGCTGTGGCCTCGTGGACTGTGCACACCCCAGCTCACAGGGCAGCCTGGCAGAGTTGGACCCATTGCACAGAAAGGAGCCAAGGCTTGGGCAAGAAACCCACCCTGGTTAAAGAGGAGAAGTATCAAAAATGTCCCATGTTGGAATTTCTGTAAACCAGGACCATACTCTCTCAAGTAAAAAAAAACCAGGAAAAGGCAGAGGAGTCTTTCCTTACATCACTTGTTGGTTTATACCTGGTACTTCAAACAAAAAAATTACAGCATGGAAACATACATCTGTCCCAAGGCGAGTAAGGGAATAACCATCTCTGTTTAACCTCTAATCAAGGCCAGCTCAAATTGCTCTATCATGTCTACAGACATGCAAACAACCACAGAAAAGAAGTTATTTATCTCAATGATCTCCTGTAAACTTCACATTTTCTGTGTAATCTGAAAAGATTGCCAAAATACTGTTTATTTGTTTCCTAGCACAGAGGCTGCTTCAATGGACCTTCCACAAGCAGAAGAAAAAACCAAGCAAGAAACACTTTCCCTGGTCACAGAGCAGACAACTTCCTCACTTCTGGAATGCAGAACCCCAAACTTCCTTGACATATCTCCTGCACAGTGAGACAAAACAGCACAGGAAGGAATAGCTATTTGACCTCTCTCTCTACTGACAATAAGCACAACAAACATATGGGATGTATCTCTGTGGTGAGAAGAGCAGACAAATTCTTAATTTATTTAATGTTATCAGAGGCTGGAAGCATTCTGTGTCTTAAAGGTCCCCTAAAAACTCAGGTTTTTGTTAAGAGTTTATTTTATCACCATGGAAAGAAACACATTCAGAGATCTGTTGCCCTGAGACTTAGGAGAAGTGTCGAGTAACAATNCAATCACTGGAAAGACCCACTAAAGAGTTGAACATATAAAATTCCATTGCAGCAAGCAGTTCGTAGGCACCTGATCTTCAAGGTGGAATCCATAGCCCTAAATTATACCTCTGGGTAATGACTAAGGCAAGTCAATTTTCTTAAAAAGAAAATCTTCCAAACAACTGTCATCTGTGCAGGGAGCTGCTGAAGCCATGGAAGGGCGTTTGCTCCNTCCTGCACAGTGAGACAAAACAGCACAGGAAGGAATAGCTATTTGACCTCTCTCTCTACTGACAATAAGCACAACAAACATATGGGATGTATCTCTGTGGTGAGAAGAGCAGACAAATTCTTAATTTATTTAATGTTATCAGAGGCTGGAAGCATTCTGTGTCTTAAAGGTCCCCTAAAAACTCAGGTTTTTGTTAAGAGTTTATTTTATCACCATGGAAAGAAACACATTCAGAGATCTGTTGCCCTGAGACTTAGAAGTGTCGAGTAACAATAATCTTCAGGAAATTAGAATCAAAAGTAACTCAGTACAGCTTCTCAGAATCCATGTCATTACTTGAATATTTCTAGAGAAAAAGAAAAAAAAAGCCTGCAGATTTTAATTTTTTTTTTAATAGATGTTTCTCTAACTAGTAGTCCAAGACTCCATGGCAGGAATATTTGACAGCACACTCTCTCATCTTTGCTCTGCAGTTTTTATACCATGCCTATGGCATATCAGAGACCTTCATCCTTCACAGCTGCCACTCTTTTTCAGTAACCAGTAATGAAAATACAAGAATATTGTAATA
>VXBC01007359.1:1032990-1059390 GCA_013399945.1 Ploceus nigricollis
TATAAAATATAATACAAGAATATAGTAATAAACAAAAATCAAACAATACAATCACTGGAAAGACCCACTAAAGAGTTGAACATATAAAATTCCATTGCAGCAAGCAGTTCGTAGGCACCTGATCTTCAAGGTGGAATCCATAGCCCTAAATTATACCTCTGGGTAATGACTAAGGAAAGTCAATTTTCTTAAAAAGAAAATCTTCCAAACAACTGTCATCTGTGCAGGGAGCTGCTGAAGCCATGGAAGGGCGTTTGCTCCCATTCTGTAGCTATTGCAGTGTGAGGTCCCAGGAGATGGGGAGAGGCTTCCATCCATGGGGATGCCCATTGCAGGTGGGCTCCTTACCCATCCTCAGCCAATATGGGAAATCCTTTCCTGATCCCAACCAGGGATCATGACAGTCTATACATATATATCATACAGAGTGTGACACCTATGCATTCTGCTGCATAATTTGTCACACAGAGTCAAGTCAAGTCTCTTGTAGTGTTTCTGAATATGCTGCATAGGTTTTTGGCATCCCATTCACACTATTACTTGGTATTTTTCTTTAAGTTTGTTCCCTCTGTTGGCCTAAGAAACATTAATGTGACAAACGAAGGACAAAAAGTAATTTCAAACAGGTTAATTTCTATATTTGCATCTACCCACAAAGCTTCCTGTTTATACAGAAAAAAAAAGTCATCATTAAAATTCCATGGAGCAGCCACAGTTGTTAACAACTGTAATGGAGTTTCAGAAGATGTACTCTTTTCTCAGGAGAGTTGGTCTTAGGCCTAGACTTTGTTATCACCTCCAGGAGAACAAACCAGAAACTAGTTAAACAAACCTGAATTTATGCTTTCTTTCTGACAAGTTGTGACTGTGCAGAAAGATCTTTTTAATGCTTTGGTGCTACCACCATAATTAAACATCACAGATGTTCACTCAGATTTACACCAACACAAGTGTAATTTTCACCGTGTCAAAAATACAATATTGTACTTCCTACTCATCTTCTGGCCACAGCATGACCACAAATGAAAAAGAAGAGAGGGAAAAAAGAAACAAACGAAAAACAAAAACCTGTTGTGGGAACTGCCTCCTTGGGAAAAGGCTGGAATTTCAAGTCTTGGCACTATTTATGCATGCTGTGATTTCTTATGCACAGTCTCTATAGCATGAAAAAGCCTACATCAAATATGACCATCTTCTGAAGATTCTGTGTGGGTTTCGAAAAATCACTTTGCACATTCCAGTGCTCGTAGGTACCCACACTGAGTTATGAATAACTCCCAACATGTCTCAAAGCCAGCAAGCCTCTGGCACTACTTCAGGATATTCCTGGCAAGGGAGAGTTTTCCTACAACCGTCATATTAGACTCAGGTAACATTTTGGAAAAGGATATTCGACCTACTGAGCAATTTTTTTTTTTAGGAAGGGGTCACCCAAAGCACTCTTCTTTGTATATAGAGATATGCAAATACATTTTTAATCCTGGTTTCCCCAGAAAACAAGGCTGATGCAATCACATTTGTTTATCTGTTTTTCAGCAAAGCTTCCCACATCAGCACATTTGCAAGTAGAACTAGTATCAAAGACATGTTGAGTGAAAACAGGCTGTCAATAGAAGGAAAAGTTCCAGGCTCGGCTTGTGCACTTACTGGTCCCTAGAAAAGTTTACACTCGGGAGATCAAAATAATTTTCTCCTGTTGAAAAAATATGGATGATAACCCTAGAGTAAAAACAGGAGATCCTTCCAAACCATGGGAAAATGTCAGATTTTACTGACAAGCACTGTATGCAGTTCCACTACAAACCAGTCCACAATCATTCTTGTACTCCTGAAATTATTTGCTTTTAGCTTTCATGCTGTTCTTTTGTATCAGAGTAGGCCAGCAATATTAGAGCTCAGAAACAGCCTGTTCTTGGTGTACTTGTACATGTCTGTGCACTTGCAAAGCTACTTGATTGCTTTTGTTTTTTGTTCCCCATTTGGAAAGAGAGTTTGCACCAGATCCACCAGGAAGCAATCTGGGCAGACAGGTTCTGTGCATCAACCTCATTTATTACACAGGCCTCTAGGAGACAGCCCACATCTTCTAGTTCCTTTATGCATAAACATTTTCTGAAGATTTATTTTTCTAAAACTTATTTCAGTGACACTACAAGTGGACAAGACTCTCAGGCGTAGGGTGTGATTTTTGGGGAGTCCTGTGCAGGGCCACAAGTTGTGTTCAAACACTCTGATGGGTCCCTTCCAGCTCAGCATATCCTATGATTCTATGACCCTTCTTCTTTGTCAGTCAACGTGGTAAAATCAGTATAACTTGACTTCCAAAAAGTAAGGCCCAACACCAGTGTTTTGCAGCATAGAGGAGAAAGAATCTAGAGCCTTAATTCACTCTTAAATCTAGTTTAGAGCTCTGAAAATACATCTATATTTGCACTGTGTTCTCATTTTGCAGATAAGCGATAAAAACTCAGTTTTCTTCATGTTTTCAGCTGATGGTAGGCAGATTTTACATGGTTTTCTTCATCTGATTCTTACTTTAAATATATATATATATCCAGGAATGAATGAGAGCATTAGCCTCCACACATTCTGTACTTTATGCTATTTACTACTGGATAGCCCTGGAATATTTGCAGCTGGCTGTACTGTGTTTTGCACAATGTAGCTCTTTATCATGTTTTTTATCAAAGAACTGTGGTTTAGCACAGAATGAGGCAGAGCTCCATTGAAGCTGTAATGTGGTTCAGGTTACCAGATTGCATTTTTGATTATTTGGTATTAAAGTGTTCAACACACACACACACACAAAAATCAACATTTAAGAAATGCAAGTGAGAAAAGCTCTAAAGAGAGACCATATAAACTATACCATTATGGAGATTTTGCCTTACTTTCTATATTAAAACAAGTAGCTTTGAATCAATGCAAGCGAATCTCCCTATTATTTTCTTTCTGAGGCAAATCTTACACTAAACTTTTTCTAGCAGAAAGTCAGGGGTGTGAGGACATGGGATTTGCAACCAGCACAGCTGTGCTGGCAAAAGGCCCTAACATAGATGTGGTTTTACTGGCAAAATTGAACTTTTGCCAGCATAGCTAATTTCTCTCTTGGGAGTTAGTTTTGCCAGTACAGCTGCGTCCAGACTCAGGATCACTGAGTTAGAGACATTTACAGAGCTGCCTTCCAAGCATGGGCACGCTCTCAGTCTCAGCAGAACACTGGTTTGTCAACACCTTGGGCTGATATTGCAACCATGGCAGTCTAACAAGGAAACAACCAAACAAACAAGAGAGTTACCTGGCTCCTCCAATGCTGCTTCCAGGGCCATGAAGCTCTCTCCTTTTTTCTCTCCTTTCTTATCCTGACTCCTTGCTGTAGGGGTAACACAGAACACTAACTAATTTAGAAATAAAGTTATCCTATTACCACCTCCCTCTCTGGCAACCTCAAGCACATCACCTTCTCCCCATTCCCTTAATTCTCCATGAAGCCTTTGTGTTTCTCAGCTCAGCTCTGATTTCAGCTGATGCCTGTGATAAAAATTGCTATCAGCTGCAGTTCCATCACCTAGTTATGGTCTTTGCACAGCTGCCCGTCTCTCATCCTAAAGGACTTCTGCAGCATGGCATTTCTTATATGCTGCTGAAAGTGCTGATCTACTACCACCTACACGCCCTTATTCAGCTTTTCTGTCTTTCTCAAGCACTATTGCTTCCAGCTTGTAGTCCTCTTTCAAAATGGGATCTCTCCTTTTTCTGTGGGAAACAATTTTGGCTCCTGCATCAGATATCAGGCAGCACCGCTCCCCCTGCACATTTAACACAGTATTCTGCTCTAGTCAGAGTGCAACTTTTGTAGTTGGATGATACGGAATATAATTTCCCCTGTGCCTCTTCATCACTAAAAATCTGAAGTTGCTCTACATCAGTGCCTGCAGAACAGCATTTTGATTTTTCAATAACTCCTCTGTCCTTAACCTTCAGTTGAAAAAAAAACCACCATGGTACTATTCCTGCTGGTAAGGGAGAAAGACCAATTGTAAAGTAAGGGATTCTTTTACACCAAAATAAGTCAAAATAAGTCTACCACTACTAAGAGCAGACTCTAGTGAAAATGGGAAGTTGTCTTAAAAAGAGATTTCAGCATTTCATGCAGTTGGCAGCAGGAAACAACGACACTATTAAAACATTGAATGTTTTTCCTGGAAATATTACTTTCAATGCTTCTATATTTAGCTGATTTAAACAACCACAAAATACACCACCTTTTAAAAAAACTGTTGTGTTCTTTCTTGTGATTTAAACTGACCCATTTAAATATGTCATTTAACCTGAACTTTTGATAATCAGAGCAGTGTGAAACTATAATTCCTAGCATCCTTTGAGGATGCCTGCTTTTGGGTTTGGTTTCATACACAAATACATAGGCAGCAATTAAATTCCAGCAGGGCACTTTGCTCTGTGTCACCCACCATTGAGAGTGGCATAGCCAGCATCTCCAAAGAGGCTCCCATACTCAGCAGCTTTAGAGTTGCTCTGCAAACATGCTCAAAAGGTTGCTTTGTTAAAGTCCCTCAGCACAGCAAACTAATGCCTTGGTTGCTGATGTCCTCAAACAAACAAAAGCAACAAGTTGCATTGATAAAGAGTAAAAGTCTTGAGTAAGATTTGAAAATATGTCAAGCAGTTAATAAACGGCAATTCAGAAAAATATTTTTTTCCTCCTATCCCAGATATGTCATTGTAGGTAATTTACAAAATTGTTCCTTAAGAGATCAAACTAAACCCAAGAAATCTCCCACCAGAAGATAAAGGATTCAGCTCTGATGCCAAGCACCTTGCATCCTTTTTGGCACAGGGGTACAGAGATGATGGAATGCCCTGACCTTGCAATTTTTATCACCATGACTAGGATAATCTCCCAAGAGATGAGCAATGTGTTTACACATCATCTGGATGTGAACTGGCAAGGAGAGCCAGCCCCTCAGTGAGGCTGCACTTATCCTGAAAGGCAGCTGGAGGCACCACTCTGCAGTGGGGATCCCCATGGATGGAAGCCTCTCCCCATCTCCTGGGACCTCACACTGCAGTAGCTGCAGAATGAGAGCAAACACCCTTCCATAGCTTCAGCAGCTCCCTGCACAGATGACAGTTATTTTGAAGACTGTATTTTTTTGAGAAAATTGACTTTCCTCAGTCATTACCCAGAGGTATAATTTAGGGCTATGGATTCCACCTTGAAGATCAGGTGCCTACAAATTGATTGCAATGAAATTTCATGTGTCCAACTCTTTAGTCGGACTTCCCAGTGATTGCATTGTTTGATTTTTGTTTATTACAATATTCATATATTACATCTGCCTCTTTCAAATTGCTGACATATAATCTTGACCTTAGCTCTGCCTTTCTGCAGTGTTTTTTCAGAGAAGTCCCACAGTTATTTAATATCCAAACAAAGCAGTAAACAAGCACAAGAAGCAAGCCTGAAATGCTTCCAATTATTTGCTATTTAGTATTGGCATTGAAAAAATTTTATTCATTTTGGAGGTTATTAACTAATGTGCTAAACACACCATAGCCTGTTGGTTATCAATGAGGCTTATAGCACTTTTAGATATTACAGCAAGCACATAAGACTACCACACTGCACAGGTAAATCTGGCCTTTAAAATGTAAATCTATTTTCTTCACCCTTTTTTTCAGAGTACATGCACAATGGAGTTAGAACAAAGCAAGTTCCCCTATTTGATTTTTTTGACTTCTTTTCGACTTTTTTTTTTTTTTTAATGCTAACAAGCAGTGCTTATGTAGCCTTGATGGCTTAAAAACCAAGGGAAACCATCCAAAAAAATCTACCAGGAAAAACACTGTGTGCTATGTGTATCTTGCCCTCCACACCCTGGAGCTCTTACAGTAAAATGTGATGCTGTGTTTCCTTTAGCCCCAGGAAAAGGGCACTGAGAGAGTTGTAGAGGTTCAACCTGGGAATCCTCCACTCAGAATTCTCCAGGCTACTGGCCTGGGCTGGGCTGTGAACAGCTTGGCTTTATCACACTTTCTTTTCTCCAGACTTAGTGAAGATGGAAGATGCACAACTGCTACCAAGTAACAGTTATTCAGTGTTTTAAATGCTTTCAATTACGCATTGTCAAAAACGTTTGAGGAAGTTAAACATATGCTACTGTTGTGTGATTTGGTTTGTTTTGTTGGGTATTTTTTTTTTATAGGGAAGTTTTCATTTCTATTAAGTGCAAAGAAATTAAGGCGCTGATGTATAAATTCTTAGATATTTATTCCTGACTTAAAGAAAAAAATACTGCATGTCCAGAGAGGATATTCTGCCTATTTGGGGGGTAAAATGAAAAGTTGAATTCTCACGTTCACCAGTGGAATGCAATAGGCACATCATTTTATGTTTTTTGGCCATGTGAAAATGCACACTTGATTAAATATAGCTTATCACAGGGGACAGATAAGGACAGACCCGTAGTTCAGACCAACAAATACCAACAGATTTTTTGATAAATCTAGGACTTTTTACATGCATTTGTGAGAGATTCTCACACGAGACACACCTGCAGTAGCAACCATATATTCCCCAAATATCTTAAAAGTACAGGCTGCAGATTCAATTTCTCCTGAGCTTTGCACTTCTCAGCTATTGTCAATTTGCATCACAAGCATAAAGTTATTTAATATACAAAAGCTTTAATGCTCTTTCCACATCATATAACAACACATGTTTATCTGAGTGCTAAATAAAAGCTTTCAGAACTTTAAAGTGACTTTATGAATTGTATGTACCATAAAATAAACATTAGAGTATAATAATATTCTGTAATTTGGAAAACAGCAACAGAAACCAGTAGAAGACAAAAGAACAAATGCTTGAATAATCTGCTGCATGTCAGAAACATTAAATTAATTTATGCAATAATGTAAGCACAGTGATGTTAAGGTAATATGGAGGACATAAATTATACATTATTATTGTCAGTTCCAGCACTTATCTTAGTGGTATGTCAAAATAAATCCTGATGTGTTAATATTTATAGAAATGAACAAGTGTTACAGCTCAGGGATTCATCTGTGATATTTTTATATATAATTTGCATTCACATATATGGGTGTCATTGTCTTTTCTGTAATTTGAGAGGTAAGCATCATGCAATTCAATTCTAATGCATTTTACATTACCATGAAAGCACATTATGCTTCCTCCACTAACACTTTTCAAATAGATGGCCTGCAATGATTTAGAGATTGCACAAAACCACTCAGCAAATGGGTGACAATCTACCTGCAAAATCTGCAGTAACAATGGGTTACGGCGAGCAAAGTGCACTATTTGCTAACAACAGATTGTCTCTGTGGAATAAATACATCCCAAAGTTCTTGCAGTGGCACATTTGTTAGGGATTAATATCTCCAAAGGATATATCTTTCCATTCTTTTTATTTCACGCAAATTGGGGGAATAATTCACCCTGCTCCCTGTAAAATATGACAATCTGTGTTTACCCCCTTTTATCATGCCCATTTTCATCCAGCAGTTTCTGGATGAAGGTAACTGGACCCCACTTGACTTGGTATTTGAAGCCAACAGAAGAAGATTCCAGAAAAAAATGAAGATTCCCCTCTGGATTAAGTACAGTCCCATTTGCTGCTACCTCGGAAGAAAGAGGCAGGCATTCTTCCCTCAGCAAGAGACCTTGAGTAAGGGTGGTTAGGGGTTTTGGCCCTGGGCCACGTCTTCTGGGTTCTGGGAACCATGCTTTGGACAAAAAGGTAGCTGTAGAGTTCATACTGCTGAGTCTACAAGTAAGGCTACTGTTTCTAATTACCCAAGATCTTTTTGGTGTTTTCCAGAAAAGTGTGAAAATACTTATACTCCCTGATTCAGCAGTAAAAGTCTTATTCTGAGCCTTAGGTTCATGTTCTGGTTATCCAAGGACTGCCATGTCAAAATGATTTGGCTAAGTCTGATGATCTTGCCTTTTCCCAATTGCCTCACACACAGCTGAAGTTTTTTCCAAAGTTCATCCGTCAAGATTTTCAGTATGGAAGAGTTTAAATTCAAATTTTTGTATTTTTGTTATGGAGATGGCTATCTTTAAGAAACTCGACAACTGTCCCTGGTACCAACCCTTATGCTTCATCCTATCTTCTGAAAGAGCTTATCTGGAAAAACAGCTTCATGTCTTTCTTTTTGTTTCCCTCCAAAGGTATTTCTAGGGTCTATCTACAAACCCACGAATATCAGCCTGAGGAGTCATTTTGATGCCACCGTAGACACAGAAACCAGAGGACTGGAGAAACTTAAAGTTAAGTTAGAATAACTTAAAAAACCTGTAGGCTGTGGCCTTACACACAACCAAGCTCCACTAGGCACAGTATGAGCATACAAGAAGCTGCAAGAGAAAATATGGGGAAGTGTCAGAGGGCAGTTTCAGATCAACAGTCTAAAATCTGCCTAACACTTGAATCAAAAGAAGGGGCTGCACAGCCATAAATTGGGAGTATAAATCGTCCCTGTAAGCCTTTTGTCAGACATGGCAACATGGACAAAAAGTCCTGCTTGATTTCACCTTTCAACAGGAAACAAAAATAAAAGAATTCAATGACCACATATTTGCAGAACCCAGGTACAATTCAGGGGAGTGAGAAATGACAGAAGAAGTACAATCTTTTCACATATGAAAACCACCATACCTGAAAGAATGCCATACCAGTACAGGCAGCACACTGTATACACAGAAAATATGTAAGTAAAGCATAGTGTGTGGGTCCAGTTTATCTCTTGCCTTTTGTTTATAACATTTTATGCTCCACAGAAGTATAGGATTCTCTTCCATCACTGAAATGGAACTTGTGTCAGCACTCCAGTGAAATGAAATACTATAAAAGGCTGCTTGAAGGTTCTGGGAACAGAGAGGAAATATTCTTGGGGTAAATGTGGAAAAAGCTTCTAAGCATGCAACTTTACAATAGCATTCAGTCTCTATGGGATATGTCTTCAGCTACAATAAATTTTATCACTTCACTGAAATCAGTGGAAGAGTAGCAATCGATATCAGCTGAGGATTTGTCCCACTGACTTCAAAGGACATACTTACAGTACACACATTTAAAGGAAATGCATAAACCTTTCCAGGACTGGGGACTTCAATGTAAGCACACCAAATCCTGAAATCCTTACTTAATATTCTAAACTACTTTTATTCAGAAAACTCTCATTGGAATCAATCAGGATAAGTAACAAACAGAGCACTAAAAGGTATTTTCAGACCAAGATAGTACATACAAGATTCTTGCATGTCAAAGCTCTTTAGCAGAATAAGGTGCTTAGTCTCATGTAAATTTGTACTCTGGAAATAAAGTATTCTTTATGTCTTGGGCTTACAAAATAAGGGGATTTTTTATTATTATTTATTATAACTTTCCCAGTGTAGCTGAAGCAGAGAAGAGAGACTGAAAGCAGGAGGAAAGTTGGAAGTAAGCATGTGTAGACAGTATGGATTTTAATGGACTCAGTACCAAAAGGGAAAAATATGAGCAACAGGGAAAAAAATTGATTTGTAAAACAGTGACTGTGTTTTGAAAACAGTATGCATTTTTCAACCTTATAAAACAGAAATTATGTCAAATATTTTATAGTATTCCATAAACTGTTCTTCTACTTTCCAACCAGATCTTATACATATAAACTTATAGATTTTATCTTTACTTTTAGTAGAACTTTAGGAAAACATAAGATAATGTTAAAAGTGTTTAGTGTGGGCCTTCCTACTTGAACACTCATAAATCCTGATAAGGGGAATGGGGGTTTAAGTATAAGAGCATATTGCATATTCCCACTATTTTCTTACTACCTTGGTTTCAGCCAGAGTTCTGCTTTATCTATTTATATGAATTGTGCAAAGTTACTGGAAAATTCCAACAATGAGCATACAGAAAAACAGAGTAGCTGGGATTTGCCAGACAGAAGGGAGGGAGGAAAAGGTCCAACTTATAGCGTGCTGCTAGTACTAGAACTGCCTCTCTCTCCTAAATCTAAAGGACCCTTTACAAAATGGTCACTAGAGCATATTTCATCTTGCTGCCTAGTGGGGTTTAAGTGGCAGCCTGGTGCTTGTTGCTTGTTTCTTAGGTTTCATTTCAGCTTGCTATCACTGCACTGTAATGTATTTTTTGACTCATTTCTCCTCTACCTCTGCAATGTCTCTAGTTTTTTGGTTTTCACTGCTGCTTAATATGGCTTCCTTGCTGCCTCTGGCTCTGTCCATCACACAGCTTCTCTATTTTGTCTTCCTTATCCTCCTAAACTCTTTTTTTTTACTTTCTCACATATGACTTTTCTTCTTGTTTATCAAACAAAATGTTCATGCTAAAGTATCCCACAGTGTCCAACAGCACTCTTACTCAAAATCTAACAGGACACGCCCTCAGCAGTGAGGAAATCAGTAGGGCCTCCCAAGCAAGGCTCCTGCATGGAGAGAATCCTTAACTGGCATTAAGCTACTAAATCAATACATAAGCACTGGCTTTTCTTGACCATGGAATACAGAATATGTTTAGTGTAAATGTCCTGACTGGACAATCCTGGTTCAGTATCACTCCTGGAAGAATCTGCAGGCAGTCAGCCAGCCATGAGTTAGCACAGTCTGATGTTATCCTAAATTATACTGGCCACCAAGAAAGGGCTATGTGATTTGGGATGGGCAAACATGCACAAACCTGCTGCTGCTTCAGCATTTCCAGTTTCTAAAAGCATTTACTTCTGCCTCCCTACATGCAGCCATCACAAATCTGTTCTTTAGTTTGATAGAGTGCTCTATCCCCAGAAGAATTCTGTTCTTCTTTCTCTCCACAAAACAGATTACCATGGCTTTCTGTTCTCAAGCACAATTTTCACTGGATCACCTCTTAGATCTCTTTAGGGTCTCCTGACTCCTGTTCTAGCTTGTCTAGACAAAAGCAGTTTAACACCACAGGGCAAAGAAGCACATGTGTGGTTAGAGAGGAGGATGAGAAGTCAGAAAAAACCAGAAAAAGGTCTAATAACCCAGCTACAAAACAAGCTGTCCTGTAGGCAGTATCTACTGTAATACCAAATCGGTATTTAGTGAGTTCTAAAGTGACACATCCCTTTGTGAAGGAGAGCACCAACATTTCTCAGTTTCACATCTATTTATACTATTCTACAATGCTCTCCACTCTCACCTGTGACTATGTTGAGACAAATCAGTTTGCTATATTGCTTCAGAGGCTCACTGTTACTTTTCTCCCCTTTTTTTTCTTTTTTTTTTGATCTCTCATAAGTATGGCATAAATATGGAGCAGTCCTAATACCACTGGTAAAAAAAAAAAAAAAAAAAAAAGAAATAAATCAAAAATTAAAAGAGAAATACAAGTTCACACTGAGATTATTTTATTCCAGCTAGAGAACCAGCATGCTTAGTCATGTCACGTGCACCTGTAGCTCTCCCCTTTCCTGTCTTTCACAGGTATCAGGCTTTGGCAATAAACACGCACTCCAGACTTTCCCAGGGTGGTGTGGGATGGGAAGGGGGTGGTGACATAGCCTGTGGGTGCTGAGAGCAGCCAGGCAGGGTTGTGTGTGTCAGCACCAGCTGTTCTCTGCAAAGAATGCGTGTTATCATGCTAAACAGGATGCATCTTTTCTGCATTTGGCTGGTAAAGCTTTGCAACTTTGTCAACCTTTTTAGCATTCAACAAATTCTTTTAAACATATGACTTTTAGTAAGTTAATCCATTCATTGTCTGGAACTGTGCAAAGTGACATAAAAGCACAATGAAGCCTAATTAAACTTGTTCTGTGAAAGCTAATTTGTCAAACCCAGAAGCATAGTTCATAGATAAATGCTAATATTTGAAAGTCAAATTAAAGTTGAAAAGGTTTGTAATAACAGTTAATTAACTCTTGTTTTGTTTTCCTCTCACAAACTTGAACCAGCTGAAATATTGCTCAGTTCATCTTTAACATTTTGGACCACAAAGATAAAATTCAAAGCTTTGAGATAAGCCTTTGATGTTGGTATTCTCTACAGATTATATATTATTTTAAGATCTCTTTGTTTAAAAATTCATTTTTATTATCCCTGCATGAAATGCATGGCAATTCCCCAAATAACTAACCATCAGGGCAATTAACATCTTCGATCGACACCATATTCCTGATAATTAATACAGACTTTGTACCTCCCCTGTGATAGCTGCAAGGGTTTGATTTTTCAGAGCAACTGTTCATTTACAGAATCAGTTTCATCCTAATGAAAATGGATTGTGAAACTTTAATGAACAAGACTTTGCTGTCATAATAATAAAGACTTTGAAACAACACGAAGACCTACATAACAAGCATCTCTCTACACTTGTGTTGCTATTCTGTATCAAACCAATTAAGCCATACAATGAATATTAACACCAGTGTTTGTCTAAAGTATGTGACATCAGGTAAACTCACAAAAATGTGCATTATTTTGCTCTGACAACTTCTGGCATTATGGCTTAATAAACTTAAAGCATCTGTAGAGCAGGATGCTTTGGTCTGCCCTCCTCCCTTTGGTTTAACACAGGTAAGCCAAAGTCTGGAAAATCAATTTACACAGATTGACACTGTGTATTTGCTGTGACAGGCAGAGGATTGCCTCTCCTGCTTGCTTCCAGCACCTTAGGAAGTACACACAAAAGCAAAAATGCTGTTTCTGGCATGCATCTAAGTGCCTTTACCAGTGCCTTGCAGGATAAATAACTCAACTATTAACAGGTAGGCTCTCCTGAGGAAAGGGTTTGCTGTTCCAACACTAATCTTGAATAGCCTTGCCAAGGATTCCCTGTCAGCAAAGGCTGAAGGGTTTTCAGCCAGCAGGTGACCCCACTGGAATGAGCCCATCAGCCTGTGGTTCATCTTGAGAACCAACCAACCAAGCAACCACCTGCTGTAAAAATAAAATAACTGGGGGGCAGAGAGGATTAATATTTTCATCTGCTGAACCACGATGTCAGGGTTTCTCTCCAGCTCATCTGACCCCTGTGCAGCTCTCCCTGGAAAGCTCAGAAAGCAGTTTTATGCAACCTCTAATATCTTGGCAAAAGGTGTTTCAAAGTTGTGATATGAGCTATAATACGCTCATTGTTTTCCTTTGGCTAAATCCCCTCAAACATGGAAATAGCTGATAGTTCCCACTTTAAAAATGGTGCACGGGAGAGAAGGGATAGAGCCATTAGTAAATAAATGAATGGGATGATTTTAAAAAAGAATAATTTGCTCAATCAAGAATAATTTGAGCAGCATCTAAGTAGTCATGGAAAATCATAAACTATTACCCTATATAGTGCTCTGTTGACTATTAAATGCCTCCTTTTTCACACCACTGGCCTGAATGAATAACTTGGCAGCACAAAATTAGCCAGGTGGCAAAATGTGCTTGTGTCAGCTATTGGCCAAACAAAACAGCAAATAGCAAAGCTCATTTTGCAATGTCACATTAACTCCTTCAACACTGGGGGCACGTATTTTATATCTGCTGTTTGGAAGTACCTGGGAGCAGGCCAGGAGAGAGCTGCTCACTCCCTGCAGCACAGGTGGCCCTGCTCTTGCTCCACTCATTGCTGTTGCAGGTTGAGCTGATGTTCGTGGCTGTTTCCAGACGTGGCATCTGAGATTGTATGGAAAGGGCTCCTCTGTTAACATCTGTGTCAGCTTAACATCCCAGTTTAGAAAAACTGTATTCTCAGATGCTTTTTACTGGAGGGGATTTTATACACAACTTCCTTTACCTTTATTAGAGCCATCTCTTCACATTATCATAACACTTACCGATATTTCTGTTTTCATACTGCCTTTATCTCATGTTTGTCTTCAGCTTCCAAGTGACCTTCAGGAAACTGATGTAAACAGCATGAAGACAAGTGTTAGATGACCAAACTTAACTCTATTATGTTCCTAGTAGCTTCACTGGAATTGCCTCAGGAATTAATCTGGAGTTTCACTTACACAGCATTACTAAAATATTATATATGGCAAAAGGACACTTATCTCATTGATGTCAGCAGGATCCTTTTGAGAGATTTCACAGAATTTATCAAGAGCAACCAATGACCTTTTTCATTCTAGAGGTTAATACAGGGGAACAAAACATGATTAGCAGTCTTTCCCTGCTACAGAAACTCACCTTCCCATTGCACAGCTATTAGTAGTACCTTAAAGTTAAGACTGGGCCTGGTTTTTGTTAGCAGAGAATTTATTTAACCTTAGTATGTAATATTTCCCCTAAGTACCATGGAATCCATTAAGAAAATAAAGGCAGTATTTCATAATTAAGTTGCTGGTTTAATATTTTTTTTACATGAGACATGCTTTATTGATAAAACTGCCCGTGTCATTCACTGTGAACCCAAAGCAGAGAAGGGTGGGATATTGGCAGCTGTATTTTTTACAAAGGATATTTATAGATTTTTTTTGGTCCACAACATATATATCTCATATTTCAGATTCACTTTATTTCCAAAAATTTTAAACACATTGTACCTAGCCAAGGATGATGTCCTGTTCTTATCCAGGCAGTCTCTTTTCCAGAGGGTTGTTTCACATGCCCTAGGAGAAAGACGTGTGAATATTTTCCATTAAAAACAGCAGTGGTGGGAGGAGGGAATCACCAGTACTGTAAGTTAATGAGATGGGGGGCTTTAAATACACTTAATAAACAGTCACTTAGGCTGAGCATAATAAGTCATGGAAATTTATAAACTATTACCCACTATAGTACTTCATTGACTATTAAACATCTATTTTTCACACCACAAGCCTGAGTGAATAGCTTGGCAGGAAAAAAAATTGGCCAGGTGGCAAAACGTGCTCAGTACAACCCATGTCAGATATTGGCCAAACAAAATAGTCCAATAGAAGCTGATTTTCAAATGCTTTTTTAACCCTTGATAGCCTACAATGAAAATTTCTAGTAGCAAGTGCACTTATTTTCCTGGAAAGAGTAATCTGTATAAGAACTGTACACTTCTTTTTCCATGTATTGTGGTTTTGCCTATCCTGGATACCTGTTCACAGTACTGCCCCTTTGTGATCTCCAGTCCTGCTGATGGTCACAGCCTGGGGACAGAGGCACTCTCTGTCCCCCAAGGTGTGAGGGTGCACCAGACAGAAAGTTTTCATTGCAGGCCTTTAACGCTGGGGTTTGGACTGTGCTCTAATTTGGGTTCTCTGCTGTTTAATAACAAATTCCAAGGAGGACTGGGGGAATTTCCAGGCTAGTTAAACACATGGCAATCTCTAATCATTCCCCCATGAGCAAATGGACTTTTTCTGGTGTAGAAGCAAGGGTCTACCTGTGGATTTAAGACTGTGGTGTGCCAGGAGTCACATGGGACAAGGAATGTCTGAGGAAATCTCTGAGCTTGGTTGCATTGCTGTATATTATCTCTGCTGATCTCTGTGGAAGGACCAAAACCCCCCATTTTTAGAAATTCATCACAATTCAGCCACTCCCAGGCTGTTTAAGCATTCTGAGGTATCTCATGCCTGGCTGAAGAGCCCCTCTATCAAGTAGGATAGAAGGGCTAAAGCTGGGGGCATACAGCACATAGGAAACTATTCAGTGTAGGTGAAAAATGAGAGGTTTACACTGTGTCTGACCTTTTATCATCCTTTGTGACTTCAATTAGGCACAGCAGCAGAAAGGCAGCAACCTTGTTTTCCATTATGTCCTCATATCTGTCAGAGCAGAAGATATAAGATTTTGATTCAGCTTCTAATGCATTTCATGTGCCTCATGTTTCTTCCTTTCTCCCATCTAACACTGTACTTTTGCCTTCAGTTTGCTCATTTCCTCTCTGATGAATTTTGGAAGTGTCTTACCAGATTACACAGAGAGACAGAATTATCTGTATTTCTTGCTGATACCATCCATCACTACAAATCCAACCATGCAGCACACAGTGGGTTACACCTCCTGCCACAAGCTGACTTGAGAGTGTCCCTGTATACAGGGCTAAAAATCAGTGTGCCAGAAGAATGGCTCAGCCACCAATGTCCAGTCTCTAATAGATAATCCATTCACCTTTTGAGTTCCTGCTGAATATGGCCTTCTAGAAATGTCCCCCTATCAAATATTGCTGGAGAGGTGGTAGAGACACACTACTGAAAGCACATCTGAAGAAACTGTGTTAAGCAGTAATTATGTTCTTGGGATAAAGGGCTATATGGGAGGGAAAAGAGAGCTTACAGTTGTCTTAGTGTCTGTTTGCATCAGTCTAGCTAAAAAAAAGGGGTCCAATGTGGGAACACTGAACTGAGCTCAGCACACAGAACTAAATGAAACTGCTGAAGGAATGTGTGTATGTTAAAAAAAAAATTAAAAAAATCCAATTACTGGCACTGGAATTAGGCCAGAACACCTTCACTAACACCTCTATTCATGAAAAAGGAAAAAAAAAGTTATCCTTAATGACCACAAATGATCACAGACTCTGTTTTACATCTCTTACAAAAGCCAGCATATTCAGCAGCATTACATTCCCCAGAGCTAGATGGATAAAGGGGGAAATATGTCATTGATTTTTTTCCCCCCAAGAAACCCATGATACTATTTGCACTAATTTGAAGAGTACAGAGATTTTCAAAAAGGGAATCAGTCTTGTTTAACCTGGAAGCTAACAGTATTGAAAACCTACCTTGTCTCACTGCTTTCATTTGCAGAGGCAATCAGGATCTGCTTCTTCTCAAGCTGTATTCATGAAAAGCCTCTTAACTCCTAGACTGTAACACTATTACCTGCAGCAGAAGGGAAACAGCCTCTCTGAAGGTTCCTTGCAACCTCATTCCAACAGGGTGATGTCTGCACTGTTCCAAAGCCCACTGTGGGTCTCAGTGTGTTTTACATCCAGGTGTAGATACGTGTAGAAAAGACTTCATGTTTTTAATTTCTACTAATGAAGAACTGTCAATTTATATCTATATCCTTCCTTTCTCCATATATCTATTATTCAGTTCCTTGCTGCCTGAATTTTGGGTACACAGGAACAAGGACTACCTTCCTTTACTTACCCATCCTCTGCTCCTCTGGAAAAAGAGGAATGAAGAATTAGGAGATCACCTTTTCCCCTCACTCATTTGCCAGTGTCACTGGGATTCAATGTCTTGCAGGACAATTCTTGGCACGGTTTAATATTTTTCCCAATAATTTGCTCATTCTATTGCCTACTAAAACCTCACCTTTGCTTTACATGAAAGTTACTGAATCGAAACGAAGAGAACAGCTCACATGTTTCTACATAAATTCCTTGGATTACTTGTTCCAAGAGATTGATATAATTCTGCTGTCAAGCTTACAATTGGCTTAACCCAGCTTGGAGTCTGTGGTGTTGTTCCAACATGTGCTACTGGGAAAGTTTTCTCTTTCTGAAATTTTATTTTCCACTGCCAAGGCACGCAATGATCCAGTGCTCAGCAATGGAAACTTAATGAATGAAAGGAGAACGCTCCTGAAATCTGAAGAATTTATTTTATTTCATATTCCTTTTCAAATTGGCTACTACTCTGAAACACTTCTTTCACTTTAATGGGCAATAAAAAATGGCCAAAATCCTGCTGTCCTTAGACCCTGTGTTGGTTAAATAAAGCAAAGCAGTATTCCAGCCTACATGTTGAAAGGACACACAAGCCTTACTTGCAAAGCAGAGAAGTAACTTTGCTCACATGCTTGCAAGGGAAGAGTGTTATGGTACCATCATCATAAGGTTTGGTATTAAGTTTCTTCAGCCTGTTCTCATTTTTAGGCTCACCATTCTTGGGAACAAATCCTACATTTGACACACTAGGCTGGCAGGAGAAGTAAGCATGAGGGCTTCTAGGTTAACTGCTGAGAGGGGTCATCTTGCTGCTGCTATACCAGGGCTCCTGTGATGGATCTGAGCAAAATACTGATGAATTTTTAGAGTGAAACCCCATTGAACCCCTTCTAGGAAATGGTACTCTGAAATGGAGAGGTTGTTTTGTATTTAGATTTTTTGTTAGCTTTTTCATTTCATCTTTTGTCAAAGGAAATAATTAGTAGCACTGACCAGATATTATCAAATGGAATAATTTCTAACCCTGACCAGGTATTCCTGGTTCTGGCAACATGATCTTTTCCTTACCCTTTATTTACTGTTATCTTGGAACCCACTGCATTCTGGATGTCATTTAACTAAAATTCAGAAGATTTATGCTCATCTATGATGCTTGTGGTGTTCCTTTTTTTTCCCTTATTGTATGCCATTCGTGGCATCTACACAAACTTGCTGTTTCAGCTATGGAACAAATCCATAAGACACCACGGTAGACACAAACCATGTACCCAAATGAGTTGATTTTGGCACCCAGCTTGCTGATGAAATTTATGCTTCATTAACAAATGCCTAATGTATATAGTGCACATATTTTAGAATTGACCTCAACCTGGCCAGGGAGGCTGGCTGACCCCATGAAAATACAATTACCTAATGAGAGATTAGAGTTTTCCTTATTGTATTTACTATTTATAGGAAATTACTTTTTGTCTCTGTAGCTGTGTCAGCCTTCTTGCTTAAAGTATGTTTTAATGTTATTAGAGCTTGCAAGCTAAACTAGTGGAAAGACAGGGAAAGGCAGCACAATTTCCTTTCAGATCTGAGCCAATGTTTCTCCAAAACCTTAGCAGGCTGGGTTTGCCACAAGATCAATGCAGCTGAACACTCCACCTGCAGAATGAGCTCACTGTCTGTGCATTACACCAGCCCTCTGCCAGTCCAAGTACTAAGACTCCTGGGGTTGGTCTTGAACCTGCTGCTCCCCACACTGGAGTGCTAAGCTTTGCTGCCAAGACATCAGGCCAGGTATTAAATGCATTCTTGTTCCTATTACTTTCCAGCACTCCAGAGGACCACATTAGAAACACCAGAAAACTTAATTGGAAAGCAAGGAGAATGCAGAATACTTGAAGACCTTTTACAGACAGAAATATGTTCTTAAAAAAAAAAAAAACTACAAAACAAAAAACAACAACCCATGGATTTAAGTATTCAGCTCACCTTTTCCTTACAGAGGCATCAAAATGATAAATTCTATTTGAAGCAAACAAGAAAAAAAAGTATCAGGACTAAGTTCATCTTCATCACTGTATTAAATTTTATGTGGGCTACTCATTTCAGCATTTTAAAGCCTCCATCTTTTGGAGAAGGGGACTTTGTGGACACTGTAGTTCAAATCCCCATATGTAGGAGCCCTGGGCTATGAACCCACCAAGGACCTCCAATTTGGTCTCACTCAGGACTTTGGATGGAGCATGTGCACCTTGTGAATTCCTTGGAAACCACACTGAAGGGCAGAAGTGCTGCTTTTAATTATTTGGAGTAAAACTAGTGAACAGGAAAGTGAGGTCCCTATAAAAGTGATTTGGCAGGATGGTTTACCTTGGTTTTTATAGCTCTTGCAAGGGAGAAATGAAAAGCCCATTTGTGGTTTTCTAGTTGTGATTATTGGAGGTAAAATCTCGAGCACCTCAGGTTTATCATTGCACAGACTGCAGGCATGGGAAATAATGCACAGTAGAGTTTGACCACTATGCTAAGTAAAGCTTCTTACAGGTTTTCCTAGGATCAAGCTACCAAAAAGAAGCAATTCAAAGATTGTGAGATGCCATGAGGAACTCAGAGGCACATAGGCATGAGGATACATTTTTTCAAAATAGCAGATTGTTTAAAAACCATTAGCAATTTAGTGTTTCTGAATCAGAGCAAAATTTTAGTCTTCCATTTTTTCACAAGGGAGCTGAAAGTAGCAGTTTGTTTGTTCCACTACAAAGGGTTTCCCTACTATCTGTGCTTCTCTCTCTGTACATTTCTCTTGTCAGAGAGGACAAAGGAGTAAAAAAAGACAAAGAAAAGGAAACTAAGACAAACAAGTAAATCCTTCCATTTGTAGTAATAAGTCTTATGAGAAATATTTCTGTGCTACTTTAAGCTCTCCTAAACATGGCGGTCCCTTCAAATGAGCCATACAAGTCAGGGGGAATACAGAGGAAGCAGTTACATAAATTTATATAGTTCCCCTCTTAATAAGGGAACTGCATTGGTGTATCTCTTCCTAAAGCTTTAACTGTGTTGTTGGGTATGGCAGGGAAACACTACACTAAAAATTAGTTAGCATGCAAATAACAAACATTTGTGAAATCTATAAACCTTCTTCAAAATACATGTCTACTGCTCTAAACAGTATTTTCAAGTTCTCTATGCCTTGGTTTGGAAGGGTTTTCCACCTTGAAAAAGAAATGATTAATGAACAATAATTAATCTGATGGCTTTGACAGCTGCTACTTATGTTGAAGTTTGATATACAGCCCAGGTCTCTTACTGGGGGCTCCACAATAAGGTAATTGATGTGGATCCAGACTTAAAGGCAACTGTGTCTCATCCCAGTCCTGCCATGTCAGTCCTCAGTGCAGAGGGCAGCAGTAGCTTTGAGAGCCTGTCAATATTTTTGAATAACTTACTTGAAATGTAAGCTGATAAAGTTTTGCTATTAACCCTAATATATCAATCAATTTTCATCTGGAGGAGAATAATGACTCTGCTTTCTCCCTGAGTCAGCGAGGAACAATGCCAAAGCTTGGGGTGTTTTCAGATTAGTGCAAGGAGAGGGGAGAGTACTGCAGCACAGCTGCTCTACACACTTGGAAAAACCTTACCATGGAGAGGAACATCTCTGGACAGGATTGATGCTCCTGTCTCCTTGGGTAAGTAGGAAAATATCAAGCAAGAACACCACAGGCGCATTGTTCTCAGACCTAACATTAGTGAGGTCTTTAGATCTAAAACAAGCAAACAAAAAAAACCCACCAAAAAAATTTTAAAAAAATGCAGAGTGAAAATATTGAAATGGTTAGAAAGTTATAAAAATGTGAAATCAAAAGCAAAAGACACACAATGAGAAACACCAGAAGTTTTATCTGTGTCATTCAAAGATTTTGATTACAGCCCAGTCACACTTAGGGAAAGTTCTCCACTAACACAAGGTTCCCTGATGTAGCATGACAAGACCTCAAAGATGATTAACTCCAGCTTTTAGCTGAAAGAAACTCACATTAGAAATACACAGGGTTTCTTTTTTTCTTTTTTTTTTTTTTTTTTTTTTTGAGCATAGATCACCATCCATCACTGAAGCAATTTAAGAAAGTAATCAATTTACTGTTAACCCTACAGTAGTTCAGACAATCTAGGAGGATCCCTCTCTAAACAACTCAGGACACATAGAATAGATGCAACTTATTGTCTTTAAGTGTTAAGGCAGACCAAAACATCCTAAAATATCCCTCCAAAATCCATGAAACCAAGCAAAATAAAATCAGTTTAAATCAGTGGCGTTATGTACATGATGCCCCTGAAAACATGAGAATCATTAAAGAAAAAAAAAAAAAGAAAATAACACAAAAACCCACATAGTCACTGGTTTTGTGTACTTGTGAAAAGAGACACTGAAAAATATTCATAGGGTTATGTGCTCGGCAAGGGACCTCCCATCCTGTTCTGAGTATTATAGTGTTTGGATGTTGACAAATAAATTACATTAATTGCATTCATTCTAGCAACCACTTAAACACCATTAGGGCTTATGCATACAATAACTGTGCCATTAGTCAAATCTGGATACCTCACTGCTGGTAATCAACATTCTGTCTGCTTCTAGTACAACTATCTTAATTTCTTTTTGCAAGCCTCCTTCAGAACCATTCAGCTTTTGAACATGAAATTAAGGACATTATCATTTTGCCTAATAACATTACATGGTGTTCTCTCAGAGTTACAGTTACTGAGCTACTTGTAATTACTTGCAGTGAAAAGATGAGGTTTGCTGACTATTCTATTATTCTCTTTTTTTTTTTTTTTTGCCATGCTGCTGCAAACACCTGCTGCAATACCATCCTCGTATTACTGTTATAATTGTTGCTTTGCATCTTTCTTAATCCGGGGGGAAGTAAGAATCCTTCTTTTCCTATCCCTTTCCCAGAGGATTGACAGCCTAGGCCAGGAGGAACATGAGATACAAAGGACCAAATATTGGAAAAATATTTGTCCCTTGTATACACTTTGAAATAAAAAAAAAAGTGGACAGTGAAGTGGGTGATTTCTTAAAATCTGTTTTCCTTCCTTACCCTTCAGCAGGCTGTAGGAACTGCCACCACAGTCCTTGATTAGGAAGCTGATTTCTTGCCAAAGCTGCTTGTGCATCCTCTCCCAAGGGCTGATCCAGGGGCATGTGGTCCCAGCAGTCCCAGAGTACCGTCTCCAGGAGTTCCCAACTTTGTCATCAGTGTAGCTGCTTCTGCACACAATGACCAGGGGATTATGAGCCCTCTTTAAAGAGTAGGCTCTTGGAAATTCACCAGTCCTGTATCAGTCCATAATCACAAGAGTAAGCCAATTTATTTTTCATATTGACACAAAAAACTCATCTATGCACCAGGGAGGAATTCCTTGATTACCTGAGTTAGAGAGCTCCTTTGTATAAATGTGGGAAAAAATTAAAAGGCAGGGTAGGAAGTTATAAAACTGATTATTCAGGTCACAGAGATCTCTATTTTTATCATTTCATTAGCATTTGTTTGTGTTTGATCAAGACAATAAAGAAAGGGATGAGCACACTCAGAATAGCAAGAAATATTTGGGAGTGTGGTTTGCCCATTGCTTTAAGAGAAGCTCAGCAATACACCAGCAGACCAGAAAAGATGAATCTTAGGGAAAACATCTCACTATTAGCTCAAACTCTTCATTCCACAGCCAACACCTGGCCAAGATTCCTAAATGCAGCATTGATACAGCATTGCCCTAAATGTAACAGTTGTTCATTAAAATCAAGTTCTTTCATTTATGTTCATTCTCCCCCCTCTTGTGGTTCATTATAAAATCACAATTGTTGCTTTCAGAAATGTTCCATAGTTGGGCTTTTGTGCAGAAAGGACAGAAAAGGATCCACAAAATCTAGCCAGGCAGTACAAGTAATAAACTCAACAAAATGCAAATATAGTAAATAATGAGCTTGTTATTCAGGGTAATTCTCACAGCTAATTTAAATGTTCTCTGTAATCTCCTACTGAAAGCAACTCTTGCCAGAAATGATATGGAGTACATTTCAGACAGATTTACCACAACTATTAATTGGATATTATGTGCTATTGTCTGGGGAAGATTTTAGTACTTGCACGCTCAATCATTTATTGTCTTACTAGCTTAACATAGGAGTATTTTTACTTTAATGCCTTCAGCCACATCTTCAGCTTGTATAAGTGGATGTAGTAGTAAAGTAGTCTGAAAATGTGCCAGAAGCTCTGCCAGCATCAGTGTGCAGGCAGCTTCTGGCATTTCTAACATACAGATATGTTTCCCCAGCAATGTCCTGATCCACTAAAGTGTAATTATGAAAAGTACTAATTGAAAATATACAATAACTTTGTCCACACATATTGGATATTGGACAGTCTGCAATAGGAGCAGGTTTAAGCCTCATTTAAGTTAGAAATGGATGTGGATATGCATACAGACACAGGGAATCTCTTTTCAATTAAAAACGTGTTATTCAGGATAAATTTAGAAAACTTGGGAGCAGCAGGCCAACCAAATGAGACTGATATACAGATAGAAACGTGTCAGTTTAGTAAATCACAGACACAGTGCAGGAAAGTCAACACCTACTAACAAAACTGGAGGATTAAAACTTATTACTAAAGTCAGAAAACAGTCATGTGAGCACTGCTCACCATAATGCTGACACCCAAACTGTTCATAATGAGCAGCAGGTGAGATTGTCACTTGTGATCTCTTTAACCAGACAGACTCATAACCAGTGCACATTGAAACAGTGTGCAAAACAAACCCCATTACTGAAAAGGCTGTGGTGACTGGGATCTCCTTTGATTCCCAGCTGAAAGAATAGAATATTAAGGGTAAGACTGGAGGTAAATGTGCATTTTGATGAGCAGCAAATGGTTCTCTTTTGTCATGCCAGCAGAAAATCCTTAAGGACAGCTTGGTGGAAAGCCTTAGAGAAAGCTTCTCACAGATCTGACAATTTTTAACAAAAGAGTATGCGTGTATATATATATATATATACACACACACACACACACACACTATACACATAGCAATATTTGAAGCAGTTCTTAGTAAGACTGAAAAATGGTGGTGGGACTTACAGGAACAACATTCTCCATTTTGCCCGTGGCATTTCTTGTGTCTGTTACTCTAAATATTGCTGAGCAATCATTTGACATTACCCACCAGAAATCACACTATTTATTTAGTCCATTGTATGCAAAGGTTGAAAATGCAAAGAGCCCAGTAAAATAGAGAGTTTGTCAAACTCTGTGGACCAGCCTGTGAAGTACCAATGTACTTCAAACATTGATAATTTGGCTTTTAGTTTAAGGTGAGTGGGAAAACTCCTGCTTCTCATTTTCAACAACTTTTAATTGCGTGACACAATCACATCATACAATCAGGTCATAAACTTTGTAAAGTCATAAGGTCTTTGAACTTTAAGGATTAAAATAAGGCATAGACTGAAGGGCATGGGACAGGCAAATTGCAGTTGCACACAGATAACACTGGAGAACACTCCTTCAGGCCAATTTTACCTACACCTTCCTTGTCCCAGCATGAATTATTTATTCACTGGTTCATAGCAGTAAAATTCTGGGAAACCCTGACCCTCATCCAAACCCAGCAAGCCGGGATTTCTGTATCAAGAGGCTTCCCCATCTGCAATCTTATTCCCCTTTCTCTCCCTTCCCCAGGCTTTCCCTGAGGAGAGAAAGGGAGCACATCCAAAACACCGCTGCTCCTGCAGGCCCAGTCCCAAGGTCCAAGCAACCTACATCAGGATGCAGGAGGAGCCTTCACACTCTTATTGGGCATGCAGGACACATCACAATCTAGCCCCAAGAAATTAGGAGATTAAAGTTAGAACATGCTTTAAATGGATCTGAGTGAATAATTTTTAATGAATGCATTTAATGATGGATGAGTTTCCTTCCTTCTTACCACGAAATGTGGGGAGTGGGTTGCAATTTCCTTCACATATTCCTTCTTCATTGAATTCTTTTTTAATTTCTTTTAAAGTAAGGGGTTGCTACTCCAAGCACAAACTCACTGTTCAATTGCAGTTAGTCCCATAAATCACTTGATATTGTTTCCATCCTCCAGTCTAATGAACATAACTCATGGAATCAGCTTTGTGGTATGCAGGCTTACAGAAAGCACATTAGAAATTCACTTTTCATAGTATTCCTGTGTGAGCTTAACATTTATTTTCTGCCAACAGTTATGCGATTAAAGTTTAATAACTCTGTGAGTGTGTGCAGGAAATGACACCAAAAGCAACCCCAAGATGGCTGAAGATTTGCTTCCAAATTTGCACAAATATAAGTTGAAATTGTTTCTGCATTATTCATCCAACTTTAGACCTAAACCAAATATGTCTCACTAGCAGCCTTGGAAACATATGATGAAGTGTTTTAAAATTCCAGTAGATGTCCCCACTTCTCCCCCAGCAAGTCCTTAAGTACATCTAAAAGCAGCTTTTGAAAACTCAGTTTGCACTTCATCATAAGTTGTGAAAGCACAGAGACTCCTTTTGCTTTGGGTTACATTGTGTTTTGACAGAAAAAGAATATATCCATTTTTCTAATCTGTGCCAATGAATTAATGAGCTTCTAGAACTCCTGCCACTATTGCAAACCAAGGCACGTGCAGATCAGCTGCCAATTGTGATGTTGTTGCTAATACAAAACAGTACCTAGTGTTGTATTCATTTTTTCGGTTTTCACTTGATACTTCATAAATATCAAAGTTTTAAATGATACTTTGATTGTAACTATAACTCTGATTGTGACTGCAGTTAGTTTTCCAGCGTTCATAACCATTCCCTGCAACATTTCATTTGCTTTTGTTTCCCAAGTTTCAACAAGCCCCAGTAGTGTCTCCTTCCTAAATTTGGGTTCAATTCTTCTCAGCTTTTGCTTTCTGTTATCCTGTCCTCTAATGAAAAATGAGGCCTCATGCTTCAGTTCACCTGATTTTCATGGCTACATTTTTCTCCACTCCCACTGGGAACAGAACACCCATGAGGCCTGGAGTTCTGACATCATGGAAGAAGGCTCATGCTTCTGGTCAGTTATATCCAGACAGACATTCCCAGTACTTTCCCTTCTTCTTTGCATACTAAGTCTCTAGGGAAGAAAATATCTTTAAATTAATATCAGATAAAACTCAATGCCAGGTAAAGTCTGCATCTTTGGGAAACAACATCAATGGATATTAATTTGCTTACACTGACCTTGACCCCTCACATCTG